>JAOUZG010004491.1:2137620-2215677 GCA_026289955.1 Argiope argentata | reverse complement strand
TATATATATATATATATATATATATATACACATGAAAAAGAGTCATCGTTTTACTAAAAGTTGATGATTGCGCAATAGAGTAGTCATATGATCATTCCAAACCTGTTATAACTGAATTTTCCCAGATAAATAAATAAATATTTTTTTAAAAAAAGGCCTTGAGGTGAAGTTTTAGAGCTCGATCGATTTTGAGGTGGTCAAAACTCATCTGGCATCAAACAATATCTAAATGCTAGTGATTTCTAATGAAGTGAAATACGAGTCATGGGAGAACATAATATTTTTCTATTCGATTATACCACACGACTTTAAAAGGTAATATTCTCTCATGATAACTGAATGCAAATGGAACGATAAAAGATTTTTTTTTTGTATTCATCATATTTTTTAGAACACTGTCAATAGTAAATCCTGATTTATCCAATTTTATACTAGAAAAGCCTTTTTCAACCAAAGTGTATAAATATGGGATATGTTTAAAATATGTTTCGCAGAAGTACATTTTCTCATCGAATTAAATAAAAAATAAAGATAGCTTCGGTAAAATATCACACGAAATAGTTATTTTGATATTCTATACAACTAAAATTGTTCTCCTGGAGAATTTTTTATTTATTATTATTCATTGGCACTACACTGCATAATCATTCATCTAAGTAACTAAGTAAGCGTTCAAATGCTTTTTTTTTCTGTTTCTCTGCCATTATTTTTAACTTTCCGTGCATTCTGCGTGACAATGAAAGACATTTCATTGTCCACTGCAGATTGAATGTGAAGTCTAAGGAAGTAATTTGAATACTGAAAATATTATTCACGAAAAGCATGGAAATCATTCGATATAAATTTATGAACGCCAAATATACATCTATTTTAGAAAAATATTTTTCTGTAAAAGTTGAAGATAAGTATAACGGTTTTCATTCAAGAGTACGTAATTATATTATCCTTTGTTTATTAAGTCCTTTATTTCTTGTTTATCATTATATTACCTCTATTGGAAAGATATTTTTCTAATGTATTTTTCATTTGTATGTGGTAATGTGCATTCAGACAAAAAAAAAGTTGGTTAATAGTCGAGTTACATTTTATTGGAAATATTGAGAATATTGGATAGGATATCAAATAAACTAGCATATCGTGTTTCTTACATCAAATTTTCAGAATTACATTTAGATAGAAATCCATTGTTGGCAGGAATAAAAGTTTTACAAAAAATGTTCTAAAAAGAATGGTTTCATATAATTCCTGGTGCTTTTCATTGGAAAAGCCCTCTTAGATAATGCATTATGATTGCGTGTTGTTCACCGAATGAAATTGCATCGTATTCGAATGATAATTAAGTTATAAAGTCATATTAAAATCAGTAATTCACTTCGAACTCAAGAAAGAACACGAACTAGATGGGTTCGTATGGGTTATGGTCGCCGAGAATTTGTACCTCAATTATAAGAGTGGAGGAAAATATTCATAGCTGTGTGTGTGTGTGTGTGTGTGTGTGTGTGTGTGTGTGTGTGTGTGTTCGTGCGTGCAGCAATTACAAGTAATAAACCTTCAGTAATGCATGCTTATATTGTTCATACAAGAATATGGGCCAAAATTCAGATGCAAAATCCTAAGTTGAAAAACCCTTAACAGTACTTAATTTATCTAATAAAGTATCTATTCTAGGTAGAGATTCTGCCTCAGATTTACAAAGAGAATTAATTTTACGATAATCAATACAAATACGACTGTTTATATTTTCATTTCTTTTATATGCCAATGTTACAGAGCAGAAATAATTACTAGTAGATTTTTTTATTAAATCTGCACCTAACTAATTTTTATTTTGCTTCTTTATTTCAATTTCATCGGTAGCAGAGGTTCTATAAGCCTTTTATGAAATCAATAAATCAGATGTTAAATTTATTCTAGGAGGTTCCATTCTTATTCTACCAACATCATATTTATTTTTTCCGAATACTTGAGAGTATTCTGACAGAAGTGTTAACACAGGTGGAGATAGTTTTAAATCAGAAGTTTTCTCTGAGGTGTTCAATACCTTGAGCATATTCTCAGTGTTGTTATTATCAACAATATGTAAAGATATACATACAATTGTTATTGGTATGAGAGTTTGTAATAATTATCCCATTTTGAAATCTTTTATTTTTATCGCAATTATAACTAATTTATATAAACTGCAATCTGGAAGTCCTAAGATGATATATGGTATTCCCCATAACATGTTATTTGATTTTCTTATTTATTTGGCCAATTTTGAAATATATGCCACAAATTTGGGTTAAATGGAACATTCCGTGATTTTGTGAAACTCTAATTTTACATTTTTCTTGTCAAGTTTTTTTTTACAATATCTGAAGATATGATTGAAAGAGTGGATCCTGTGTCAATAACAATATTTACATTGCTCTGAGGGCTACAAACATTGTCCAAGTCACTCTAAAAATACGCATGTTTAATAATATCAATAAATTTATTTTTTATTTTAACTAACAAATAATAGAAATTTCAGAAAATATTAAATGTCGTGCAACCTAAAAAAATCTTTTTAAAAAATAATGATATTTTATATTATAAATAGCCTCTAAGATTATAAGCAATAGTAGAATCAGTATTATAAAAATTAATACTATTGCACAATATTCTTGCACATATATGCAATATATATTGCGCAACAGTTGAAAATATAAATGAGTTTTAAAAAATGCATACTTTTAGTAAATATTGAATAAAATTTCATGAGAATTCAAATAAATGGAGCGCATTATTGCGTACAGAAATTTTCAGAAAATGTGTTTAAAAAACGCAAAAAAATCCCCCTTTATTTCTATCATAAGAACTTCTCTTAGAATCATCTTTAAAGCTAATTTATGAAATTTGGACTTTTTAAACCTATACAAATTCTACATTCATGTAATCAGCTTTTCCTATTTTATTAGAATTATTAGAATAAAATTTTAAAAATCAACTTTTGAAGATATAAATTACCCAATTCTCTTAAACTATGTGGTATACTTCTAAAATTAAATTTTTTTTGCATTCTATTTAAGCCATACTCTAATACATAATTTCAAGTATCAAAAAAAGTAAATGAAATCAACGGTCACAAATTTCAAGTTATCATGTGAGAACATTATTGATTTTAAGTGATTGTTCGTCTTAATTAATTTAAGTCATTAACCAGTTTAAACAAGTTTGGAAAAATTACGAGACTTCTCTCTCTCACTAATGATAATTTTTTTAAACTTTCATTTTCAATTTTTCTAGCTGGCAAACAAAATTTTGGAGCTCGACCGATTTTAAGATAAAATATTTTAATTAAAATAAAATAATATTTTATCAAAAAAAATAGTTTAGTTTTAAATTTTAATAATATTTTAATTAAAATAAAAATATATGTTTATGAAAAAAAAGTCGTTTGCTTTTAACTTTTAATAATATTTTAATTGAAATAAAAATCGTAGCAGTTACAAAATGTCTGAAAAGGAATTGTCTGCTAAATGCCTGTCAACAGAGTTAGATTATGATATTTACCAAACAATTTATTGTCTACGTTTTTTCGGAGACACCACAAAACATCATAACCCAAACAACATCATGATAATAAGTCGAGTTTTACAAAATTGCGATAGTTAAAATTGAAACAGAATTTTTTTTAAAAAAAATGATAATCTTTTGATTGCGAAACTAATTATTTAAAAGTAAGAAATCTTAAACAAACTAGAAGATGACGTCATTTTATAGAAACAAGAAACAAAAAGCAATTGATTATAAATTTAATTAAATATCTCAAAAAATACTGGCAACACAAACCTCAAATTTCATGGGTCAGGTGACTCGCTATCTACTCATAAAAAACGAATATGTGTTGTTTTCAAAGAAAAATGAATATTTGCTGCTTTCAAATTTTGAATACACCAGAACCTCCTACCTAAAGCAAAATCATGTCCTCACATGATAATAAATTGGCTCTTTCTTTAAGTTGGTTTAAAACTCAGGCTTAAACATATTGTTTAAGCATTCAGAACATAAATACTATCTACTGAGATTGAGTCTTCTATAAAATATATTATTGACTTCAATATATCTGTATAAACAAATTTATATCCTTTATCCCCTCTCTGCATTGTAAATTCTTGTCACACACTCTAAAAAGTTTATGACTAGGTTTCCTGACCCCGGAAACTCATAAAAAAACATTCATTATAGGAATAATAGTTGTGCAATTACCCCTTCATTACTGAAAAACGTCGGCCACACCTCTTTATTGTCTAAATGTGAGAAATTAGTGCCTCATCGGTGACAAAACGCATTTCCATCACTCGGTGAACTGATAAAAAATAATATAAATCTTCGGCGATGTTGAAAATGAAGAAGTGAGAAAAGATATTAGCTGATGTGGTTCAATTAGTCCAACCATCGAGTCGGAAACAAAGGAGGTAGGGCTGTATATTTTTGTTTTTTGGAGAAATGTAATTAAAAATACGCCTACATCATTTATTAAACGGAAGATAATACCATCAGAATTCCGGTTGAGTTAGTAGGCTCAGAAAAGAAGAATATATAGCTTATTTACTTCTCGTATAGGAAGTCTGAAAAAAAAACTCAAGACATTATAAACTCAAAATATCGATGAATTTTAAATAGATCTCAAAATATCGATGAATAGCCAAATTTTAGATTTCCTGGAGGATACTGTTTCGATATTTCGAAGTTATGACATTCAGATCTGAATCTGATCAGAATCTCATCAAAATTATACCTCCGCATGACATTTTAAATGAAGTTAATAAAAGAGAATTTTTTCTATATGCTCGTGAACTAATTAATAAGATAACTCAAAAACGAAGTTAGATACATGTATGAATTCTTATATATTTTACCTCCAAAATTTACCTTTTGCATCAAGGTTTGGATCAAATCTGTCGAAGATTTAATTATTTGTTGGTATGAATATCTTTTAGGGAACGAATTTTCGTATACGGATGAAATGAATAATCGTATTTTACTAATGAATGAAAAATGAACGAATTTTCGTATATCGATGAAATGAATATTCTTATTCGAAAGATGGATGAATATTCATATCCATTCTAACTGCGCCCCATTAACTAAATTCTGAAATCAATTCATTGACTATATTCAAGAAAAGTATTTCAAGAGATTGGTATATATTTCCATTTAAAATTGTATTAAATGACCTAAAGATTAATGATTTTATGTCTAAAACATCGAGAAAATTAGTATATGAATAAAACATAAAAAAATTGTGAATGAGTTTAAATGGGCTAAAACAAAAGTATCATTTCTGTTCCTTTTCCATTAAACGCAGTGAATGATGGACACCATGTTTTTTTAATTGAAATCTATTAAGCATATTTAATTTTAAGCAATTTTTGCTAAGCATATTGAAATTATCCTATCGTGCAGTTTTCACATCATTATAATAGCATTATAAAACTTCTTGGAGATGAGAGTGACAAATCAGTTGTTCACATCATATAATGAGACTGATTATTTCAGCAAAAATTATAATTCAGAGCAACAGAGTTACAACAAATTATAATTCAAAGTTTGTATGAAGAAAATGAGAAAAAAGATGAAGATAAAAGCAGGCTGCATAAGGAAAGTAAAATTAATTGCAAAGAATAAAAGATGGCAGAATGTCAATAAAATTTATGAAAAATGTTTATTTATTCCAGCATATAATGCTATCTAGATAAATTCTACATCCAGTAAATTTTAAACACTTTAGCAAAATTTTTGTTAACAGGATGACATTAGAAATTATATCATTATATCAAAATAACCAGTAGGAATGATCTACCCAAAACTTTCTCGCATGCGTTCATGAATTTGTTATGGCAGAGAACGACTTACATGGAATTGTCTTATAATAGTTTTAAGTTTTGGCAGGATTTTAGTATTTTTACTTAATCTTTCATGTGGTACTTGGCGAGTTATCCGGGAATGAGGTTAATAGTATCCACAAATATAATTTGTGTTTTAGACATTTTCCCAAACCGATTAAAATTAAATTTGACACAAAACTACATTTATAATCACAAATTCTCACACCGAATCAGATGTACTTAAGTTATTGTGATTTCAAATTATCAAATTTACATGTGTGTGAAATTACAGATCGACAGACAGTCAAACCTTTGTTGGATTTGGCTCAAAATTTGACTGAAGTCCGCACTGTAGATGTTAAATCTATGTACTGTATCTTATCTATCTAATTCTCTTCGTTTTGTAGTTATCATGCTCATTTTTATTCGAGCAACCAGATCTCTGAGCAAATATTCCTGAAAATTTGATGGAAATCTGTAATTTTTTGTAATGACCGTACACTAAATGTCATCAATCTAGATCAAAGCGTCTTTTTTTAAAATTATCTTTGTCATAGATAGAGAGGCGGGTATTTTACAAAAATGTGTTTTTTGCTCATCGAGGTCTAAAAAGTCAAAATCTCGGGTTCGAATTTTTTTATGATTACTATTCTTTCTCTATACTACATATACCAAAAAGTTAAAATGTATAAATGTCTCATGAAAATGTGTATAATTAATTTAAAATGTTGATTTTGATTTTTTTAAAGTATAAAATTACTTGAACATGTTTTAATTTTAAATGACTTGTATGACGTTAAGTTTTATTCATTTGTAATCTGCAGATCGAAAAGAAGTAAGACTAAAGGCCCGTATATGCTGCAACTTTTTGTCTTACATTTCAAAATTTCAAAAGAAAAATCTAGCCTTAGAAATGTTTTTTGTTCTCATACTTTTAAGAGCGATTCTGTTCCGTATTGCACATTTTTAAACTTTAATTTTTAAAATAATCTGTAATACAATAGATTATTACCTCATAGATGTATTTATAGTACAACAAAATAACTGCATTTATACTTCGCAAATAGCATCGTTTCTGTCTTATTGGTCTTATTAATTTTTCATTAGACACTCGTATTCCTGATATAGCTATTATTTTCCTTTTAAACAACTCTGTCCTCCATCGTGTTTGTGGTCATATATAGCAACAGGTTATTTTTTTCTTTTCAATTATATGCCTTATAGCGTTCTCTTTCTTCCATAAACTTCAACCACGCCCTTGTAAAACCAGATAGAACACAGATGAGTATTAGAGATGGAGATCGGAAAGGGTTTTAAATAATATATAAAGGTAATGACTTAACATTGCCGGCTTCCAGGCACAGAGGTAGTGCGTCTGCCTAGTGATCTGGGCTTCCCGTGTTTGTGTCCTTGTCTTTAGGACATGGTTGTTCTTTGGTGTTCTATCTGTGAGATGTGAATGTGTCCCCATCCCTGTAAAAAAGGGCTTTGCAAGCAAATGTGGTGAGCGTGTGTCACCGTCATATGATCTAGAAGTCAGACTTCTGCCCTCGGGGGCTCAGGAGTCCATACCCTCAGAAGCTACTGCACCTTTCCTTCCATCGTAAAGCGGACACATCATCACTTCATCATGGCTTAACATTAGCCAATAACATTCTGGTTAAGATTTCACATTTCAAAGAAAAGGATGTGGGATATTACGCAGAATATAAACATGCGTTTTTACAATTGTCATGTAATTTAATGTAGCCTTAATTGTCTCTCTTTATTTTTTGGTTCTGACATATCAAGAAAGATATATTGAAAGTGTTTATACATTTCTTAAGCAAATTCCAAAGGGCGATAAAGAAATTTTATCGGGTATCGGAAATTCCAGAGATTAAAGGGTTAAACAGGTATTTGAGGTCTTCAGCCAATAGAAACCATCCTGAACTCCTTTCAATTCAAGGCATTTATACCATTTGTCATGCTCTGAGCAGTGGGGAGATTAAATTTTGCGCATTCCAGCGGTGCATGGCAATAATTCCGTGACGCTCTGTGCAATAACCCTTTTTCTGCCCTCTCCTAATGATCTCAACATCCTTCGGGCTGTACACAAACAAACAAACAAACAACATCAAAATGATCAACCCGAAAAGAGCGAAAAAGCAAAAGGGGAAAAAGTTATAAAAAGAAATAAATGACAGAAAAAAATCTTCATTGGGAATGGAACACGTGAGAAAAAAAAATATGGCTGATATCAAAAACGGCCATTGTCAGAAATATATCAATGACTTGTAAAAATGTTTCGCACCATGAGCAAAGCAGTGTTCCATATTTGTGAACAGGTATCACCTCCTCCCCTTTCACAACCTTTTCATTTTTTTTTCTATCATTCTCTTCCCTTCTTGCGTGAAGCTGTGATGACTTAATCGTCTAAGTGACACACGGAGCGTCAACCACATTATTTTGAAGTGAAAGGAATTTCCGTGCGACAAAATGCATGGGTCAACATTTATTAAATTTGAAGGAATTTGATTTTTTCCCTATTTGAAGGAATTGTGAAATTTAAATGAATTCAAATCAATACGGGTTAATAATAAATGCATATTAAGATAAGAGTGTCCCAGGAAAAGGTTTACTAACTTAAGAGAAATCTTCTTTTACAAACTACACAATGATGCTTCTACATCATGGCACATTTTGCATTGAATTTTATCTTCAAATGAAACCAACCAACAGGAATGGTTATCTTACCAGAGAACATCTCGCATGGCAATGGCGTACAGCAGTTACGAAACATTAACCTATCATCAGGGTTTGACTAAGGCAGGACCCCGGGCCCCCACATAAGTGGGGCCCCCAAATCGAATATGAATTTTATTTTACTTTTCCTTCTTTAATGAATTTTCTTCATTATTAAAGTAGTAAAGCAGAGAGAGCCCCAAAGAAATTTTTGTGCCTGGTTCCAACTTGGCTAAGTCGGGCCCTGTCTATCGTGCCATCCTTGGCGAGTTATTTGGCGATACATTTATGACATCCTTTTAATAATAGCTAAAAATTAAATTTAGGTTGATAATATCCAAAACTGAATTTGTTGTCACTGTTTTCTCTCAAACTATTGAAGCAAAAGTTTGATATAAACTTCCACTTGTAATTTCAAAATCCTATACCTATTTAGGCATATTTAAGTCATCGCTTTTTCGAATTCTCGCGTTTACACGTTTCTGAAAGCACAAACCGAAGGACATCAAGCCCTTACTGGCTTTGGCTCAAACTTTGACAAGTGTCTACAATAAAGACGTTATCTTTTTAAATCTCTTCCTTTTTGTAATTATTGTATTAACTTGTATTCAAACAGCCGGACAAACGAGCTTCCTTTTGAACAGATTTTACACAAAATTGGATAAAAATCAGGAAATTCGGTGTAATGATCTCATACGAAATTTCTTTCCATCCAGTTCAGAGCATTTTTGAGTTATCTCTGTCACAGACAGATATACGGACATTTTCTAAGAATGTGTTTTTCGAAAACAGGGAGATTTAAAAGAAAAAATTTGAAAAAATCTCGAGTTTAGATTTTTTGACTATTACTATACTTTCTCTATACTACGTCAGGGAAAAAAAGTAAAAAAAAAAATGAATAGGCGTTTTAAATCCTTTTTTTATGAAATGAATCCGAAATTTGACTCAAATTTCAGTGGCAAAGGTATTGTCATCATCTCAAATCTCATGTACCTCCTCTTTACGATTTTGAGTCACCATCAGAGGTAGTGTTCTCGAGACTTTCTTGTCTACTTTCTAATAAAGATGATATCCCTCTTCACATAAAGACATATAATTGTGGATCAAGTGTGAGCCCTTGAATCGACTAGAGATCTGAGATTTTTAGAAATTATTTGCTGATACGTAGTCAATACACAAGTACTAAACTGTGCTTTGAACTAAATAATTCCAGAACAATTGAAAACAACATTAAACACCAAACTACAATTGTAGTCACAAGATCACAGATTTAATTCTTATTACATGTTTGTGATATTCCCTTTACATATACGAAAATTCCGATCTACAGGAATGTTGCTGTTGTTGTTATTAGTGTCACTTGCCATGGACAAGCTTCACTGAGACATCAGTGAGTTTTAATCCGAAGGAGCGTCTCTTGTTTTGAAGTAGCGCCAACTAAGGCCAAGAGTACGACTTAAGTTACTCACTCATTACAGTCACTTGCACAGCCCCTTTTTACAGGGGGGCACAGTCACACATCTCACAGATAGAAAGCAGAAGAACAACTATGCCCGAACCTGAGATGTCCAGCTCTCAGGGAAGAATCGCTACCCCTCAGCCAGCACGCCGGCTCCACAGGAATTCAATCAGTTAATGGATTTTATTCAAATCCAGGCACATCTATATTTTTAAAAACTAAATCTGTGTATAATCTTTATCTAGCTATATATTTTCGTTTGATAATTTACCATTATTTCGTTATCAGACAGCTTGCCAAGTGGCTTTCCACCGAATGGAATTGTTCAAAAGTTGGTTTTAAAAAATCTGCAAATTTGATGTAAAAAACATATTCATCCTAGTTGCGCCGAGTAGTGTTTTTTAGTTATCTTGTTCCCTAAATATAATTTCTAAAAAGCTTTAATGTATTTAAAGATGCATAAAGTATGTTCAATTCTTCAATCAAATCAAAATTTGTTAATCATTTCATCGATATGGAAAGAAGACTCAGAACAAATACCCTATAGAGATAATGTTTCGAATCTATTTAAGTGAAATCGCTGACAGTTAGAGAAAATTCTATGGATCTCAAAACCAATCGCAATGGCTTTAAATACACATATATCAACAATAAATAAAATAATAAAGCATGACTTATAAGGTCCAATTCTATTTTGAGTACTTATTTTTGCTCCTAAAGTACGAATACTAATGCAAAATTGTAATTGAGAATCTGCTTTCTTATGAGCTCGAGATTCTTATGTCTCATATAAAAGTTGTTTCATCACTTCTGGATCATCCTATAATGCCGACAAGTGCAACATTGGGTCATGAAAGTATTTCATATACTTATTTAAAGCATTTATTTATTTTTCAAAAATAGACCCCAAACACTCCCGAATTTCTGTTCCAAAATATTTATCCTCGCCCTTAACGCTCTAATCGTCCATATATATGGAAGCATGCTTAGTGTCTTGAAGCTCCTTCTCCCGGAACGCTTATAAAAGCTTTCTTTAATTGGTTCATTTGCCCTTCTTTGTTTTGATAATACTTTACCGGACAAATGAGATTCATGATGATGATGATGACGATGTCGTGTCCACTTTTTACCACGGAAAGAGGGGAGCAGTAGCTTCTAAGGGTATAGACCACTGAGAACCCGAAGGCAGAAGTCTAACTTCTAGCTCATATGAGGATGAAACACACACCCACACGCTTACATAGCCTCTTTTTACAGGGAGGGGGCACATTCTCACACCTGACTGATAGAACACAGAACAACCCTGCTCGAACCGAGACTCACAGAATACGAGGAAGATGCGCTTCCTCTGTGCCAGAAAGCCGGCAATGAGATTCATATTTAAATTATAAAGATAAAAAGTGAAATATCAATTAATCCAAAACCTGCGTTGATTTAATTTACGAAAAAAGGCCTGTAGGTATTGCTAAATCTTATAGATAAATAAAAGGTTTGGGGAACCACATGAGAGAATTATTTACATTGATTGTTCATCTGCATCTTTTTTTATATACTGAATGAATGTAATTTATACTCATATACTTATAATTTCATATATACTATTAAGAAGTGCAATCTAACAATTAATTTGCCTACTTTAAGAATAATTTGGGTAAAAAACCACTTTAAAGAGCATAATTCACATTCCCTAGGTAATGCAAGACAGGATTTATTGTAGGGCATAATTGAGTAATGGTTCACTTTACACACTTTCGCTTAGTAGTGACTCTCTCTTTGGAGATTACCGAAAATGGACTGGATTATAAAAAGAAGACTGATTGAGGAGGATGGGAAACAAAACGGATGAAAAATTCAATCGAATTCATTATTAAGGGGGATATGGGTACGAAAAAAAGCAGCTAACTCTTTTCATGCTCCGCTGATAATGCTTGAAAGAAGTGTAAAACTCACACAGAATCATCTTGAGAAACTAAAGATTTCTTTTTCTACTTTCGCAAGTACATACAGGTCAAATAGAAATATTTTTGTATTTAAGTTAAAACAGATAAAGATTGCTTCTAATTGGAAAAAAATTTGTTGGTTAACTGTTTGTTTAAAATGGAGAATCGCATGTTACTATCACAGAGATCTTGCTTATCAATGAGTTGGTAAACTAGATAGCAAATGTACCTGTTGCAATGAAAAATAAGTTACCGGGATAAATTAGTTAAAAACTAAATAGCTAAATTTGTGGAAATTTAAGAATTGGGGAATGAAGATATTGTTGAGAGTCCTTATTGTGATTGTTTAACCTTTTATTTATCGAATTATTTTGCCATCCATTTTTCAAATTTTATTTTTGTTCCATTAGTTAAATTTTAGTACAGAATAAACCCAGGAAAAAGAAAACCCCATTTTTATTTATTAAAATGATTTAATTTTAATAATAAAAGATTTTAAATGTTATTTTAGTTGACACCCCCTGCTATAAACATTGGAAAATACGTTCTTCAAATTCTGTTAGAAAAAAAACTTACTATAAAGATACCAGCCGGATTAAAACGATACTTTTAAGTACCGTCGGTAAATAAAGGGTTTACCTCAGAGCTGGATTTATTGCTGGAAGAACAAAGGGCTGGCAACGTGATCAGTATATTTATGCAAATTTAAAAAAAGAAGTTGAAAAACTCTTTCCCCTTTGTGCATCCCATCAAGATTAGCTTATCTTGTCCCACACCGTTGGACAAGATACAATTTTGTTCCCCAGTCAAAAAATATCTTTTCAATAAATTAAATTCTTTTCGATCTTTAAGGCATAATAGTTGATTTTATAATCACAAAAACAATAAGAATATCTATTCCAGACATCAATATTTTATTTTGAGCGTTTTTATAAATCTTAATAAATCGATTTTTTTTAAATCCATTTAACTCAAAGGATAACCCTTGTTAAACAAATTCCAATCAAGTTAAACCGTTATATATGCATACCCAACATTGTGGTAGAGTCCCCACAGTACTGACACCCTCCCTAATTTGTCACAGCTGATGGGGTAGGCTTATGAATCGCGGTGAAAGGCAAAGTTCCTGGATAGACTCTCCCCCCATCCCATCCTATTCATGATCTAGCTATGATGTCATGCAGTTTGGCCCAGTTTATCGCTGTTGCCATTATACAAAACGCTCTATAAAGACCCCAGGATTTACTTATGACATAAGTGTTAACGGGGAGCTCATCCCTCCTATTTTTGAGCAAAAAAAAGGGATTATGTAGACTTAATCGTAGATCATAATCATTCGATTTATGTTTAGCTTTGGTTGGAACTTAGATAAATCCCAGCCACTGATAATATCCATCGCTGGACTTAATGTGCTATATTTTTCAGTTAATAATAGGAAATTTTATCTTTATCAAAGTTTTGTGAATCAGTTCCCTCTAGTTCATGAAGTGTTTGAAAAGTTGAATGTAGGAGTTTTATTGCGTAATATTTTTAATCGCGTCCAAAATCAGTATTTTGAGGTTAAATTTATGTACACAATTCGTCAGACTTTTTTTTCAAAAGAATGATTTTTAATAAAATATTTTAACCCAACTCTATTGGTCATCTGTTAGGATTTTTTTCCCAAAGATTACAAATATGAATTACAAATACACACTAGCAGTTCGACCATCAGTTATGTATTTAAAATAATGGACAACCCCCCCAAAACATTTCCCTGGGCACAAAGTTTACCAATTTCATTTCATATGAAATTAAAGTCATCAACGCTCATACAAATTTCATATCAAATAAATGGTCGTCATAAAGATGCCATTTATTTCTGGGAGATGTTTCAAAATCTTTACACTTTATTGTTTGTAAAAAAGGACTTAGACAGAATTCAACAGCTATCATTATATTGTTATACTAGCAGTACCCGCACGGCGCTGTCCATGGCATAGCATCCGAGAAGAAAAATTAACTTTAAACTTAAATCTAGCCTCCACCCGATATGACATGGTCATGTTACGCAACATCAAACAAACATAAAAAATATGTTTAGAAAATATTAAAAATAGATACAAAACAATTTTTTATTGCGCACATTCAGAAATATTTAGATTGTTACGAAGGTAAAAATGTGGTAGGTCTCTAGACAAAACAGAGGAGATCATTTCGAGGTTGGATTTCCTTATTTCAGTATAATGAGATTGGAATCGTCTTTTAAAACCAGACGTAAACAAAGAAATGCATCGCATATGCATACCACACCTCATTCTATTCGCGCATGCGCAGTTTGCGGTTTCCCCTCGTGCGCGGATAAAATAAAATCGCAATCATAAAACTGACCTTTTTATTTTGATATGATTTTAATGTACTGAAACCTTTCTGAATAAATGCTCTTCAAAATGGTATAAATATCTCTAATATCAGTTGACTATTTCTCGAGTTTTTGCGGTTCTAACATACAGTCGCCTTCAGGAGACTTCATTATATACTAAGTTTAGATGAATTTCATATTAAATCAGGACTGTCTTTCTCTCAACCATAGTCCATTTTTGAAAGACATTTAAAAAAAACTACTTTATTTGTACATTTTCTGCAAGGATACCTTTTGACAGAATTTCTCTATTGTAGCCTCTACATAAAACTTTTAATGTATCGATTATACCCGTTTTTATTTCGTATAAAAACTCAAGACGTTCAAACACGTCATCAAGAATCTACTGCACCCTACACATGGTGATATTAAAATTGTAGTTCTGTACCAAATTCAAATTCCAGTCGGATGGATTAAACTGAGTAAACCCCAAATTCGATTTCCGGGTAGTATAATTTACATGTCAAGGAATTAAATGCCAATAATAAATAACTCGCCAAAGACGACACGATATATTCTTTAAAAATGCTAAATTTAAGCCAGTTTTAATATTTCGTAACTATTGTACGCGAATACAAGGCTTTATCTGAATCTGGTTTATAATTTTTCGCCGTGGGATTGGGGATAACGTCTTAATCGAGCTAGGAAGTTTTGAAGAGACTGCTCCCGCTTCTCAGAGATATAATCTGGCTTAATATCGGATATGTTAAATCCTAAAACTGTTGTTATAAAAAATAACCAAACAAAACATACGAGCTCGCAATGGGAGGGACGATAGAACCAAGACATCTTATACATTTTTCATTCAAGAACAAGCGATTGAGAATGATTTTTGTTTTTAAATTTGTATTTCAGAGCATTTAGAACAATTAAAATGTAAATATTGAACTCTCACGCGATTTTTTTTAAAATCTTTATACATATAAAACATTGCATTAACGCCTTAAATTGAACATGAACACTATATATATATATATATATATATATATATATATATAACTAAAAAGTTAAAACTGCATTTTGAAGCCACATAAATTCTATTAAAAGTTGATCATACAAGTCAAAATGCTGGGATGGCAAATGATCGGATATTCATTTTTGATATTTTTTGACTCAAAATTTAAATACCGGGTGAGAAAAAAAAATGTATATACTCTTTGAACCGACATAGAAAATTTATGTTCTGTTCTACGAGGTTCAGTTGTTGAAAATAGAAAGCTTAAAGACCAATTTGAAACCAAAAAACACTTTTTGACTCGCAAGACTGCTGGTAAAGATTTATGAATTATAGCTGTGTGCGGTCGCCCTGTCTGACTTCTATGCACATCACACACCGTTCCATGCATTTTGAATTTGTCTAGTATCTTGTTCGTTTTATATCCAACTTTGAAGGAAAATGAATACTGTTGAGGACTTTATCCTAATTTCATACCCAAAAACGATCACAGGGGGTGTTGTTCCAAACAGTTAAGCGTTTTTCTTTGGAATGCATTCAAAATAAAGGAGATCAAATAAAGGAGGGATTTTTTAAAATTCGATAATTCATAAACAAATAAGACAAAAGGTGGCATTTTCACAAAAAAGATTTAAAAAAAATCATGGTGTGTGTGCCTTTTTCTTCCTTATTAGAATTTATTGACTACATAATTTACTATTTAAACAAACATCTGGCTCTGAAACTTGAGAAAGCTATTCGTTACATCAGAATCAACAGCTTTCTAACTATGATTTTTCAACTACCTAGCAGCTGCTAGATAATTTTCTTTTTCTCTTAACTTCCGACCATATAATAGAATGTGAACAACGGACATGCTATTTTTTTAAATCATAAATTATATTGCAGTCGATTTCTGATTTGTAACAAATATATACATCCGTATTCTTCCGTATTTCTTTTCTTGTGTAAATTACACATTTCTATCTTTTGTTATGAACAATTAATTGATTTTAAAATTGCCTTAAACTTTTTGGATATTTCTATACAATTAATTTTCATAAAGACATTTTAAATTCAAACAAATCTCGAATTTCCTTTTTTAATTACCCGAACCAAAAACATAATCACTCAATCAGCTTCAAATGTTAGAAATAAAGATAGAAAAACACTGAAACGCATCAAAAAATAATTATTATTTTATCTCCCGAAATTACTACATTCTTTTTTTAAATATATTTTTAAAAAATAAAATAAATTGCTCGAGGCAGATAACAATCCATAAATAACTTTAGCGCTAACGCTATAGCAAATAAATGTTTGGATTCAATTAAATGGAAAATTTTTAAAAAGGAAAATATTTTATAAAATAATATAATTAATTCCAGCTATATTTAAGAATGGATGACTTTAATGATTCATCTTATAATTCTTCATCATTACATTTTTCATACCATTTAAGCAAGATTTAATTATAATGAATGAGCTCTTGCAAATTACTTCATATATAATGTCAAAATTGCTGTATATAATAAATTATATTCACACACTACGACAGTAAACTTTTTTCTTCTTTATCAATATTATAATTACTTGCAAAAGCACGTAATAATATTATTTCGAAGTTAATATCATACTTCCGAATAAAGAATTTGTTGTTACATATTTTATTATATCAGAACATGAAGTTGTTTGTGGGATGAGATTTTTGGCGTCAACAAAAATCCGCACGCGAAAAATAAAAATTTTATTATCTTCACGGGCATCTAAAAAAATCAGCTTTTAATAACGCGTTTCCATTGCATTACAAAAGCTCTGGTTTAAAAAAAACTAAGTTAATGACTACAACAAATAAAATCTAGAAAAATGTCATTTTGAGCACGCGATTATATGAAAGGAAACAAATAGGAAATGGGATATTTTTTTAAACAATAAAGGCGAGACAAAGTTTTTTGGATTATTTGAAATACTAAAGTGACTCTTTCATTAAAACAATAAAAATGAATAAAAATATAATTTAACTTGCTGGAGCACGTGGTGCTTAGTTGTTCAAAAAATTATGTTCTGACATGATACGTTGAAATATGTATAGTAGATTGTATTTTAATATTTATTCCTTTGTGATGTAACGTCTTTATAAAGACATTACTTCCAGCCATCACATAAGCAGATCTCAGCGACGAGAAGAGTCACGCATTAATCTATGAAAAACCCTTCCCAAACCAAATCCGAGCGACATGGCACTGTCGTCACGTAAAATACATCCTGCGGTAACTTGCAAACATTGTAACCGAAGGCCATGTGACTCCTTCCTATACAATAGGCAACCCTTTAATAGGCGCGACCAGTAATCAACAGTCGGACAAAAGCGTATCGTTACATCTAAATATGATTTTAAATGGCCCCGCCATACATCATCTTGAACTGCGCTACAACCTTACACTTACGAGCAAATGAAATACAGAAACACACTCGTAATAATACAATAAAATGGTCGAAGAAGAAACAGAAAAAAAATGAGATCCACACGCGATGATACTTTTTTCTTAATAAGGGTGCTTCGACATCACGTACGCGCTTTCCATGCTCCGTGGTGGCAGGGGGGTTGTGGTCTTCCACCGTTTATTATTTTGAGTGTGTCTGCGGAATGACTGATTTGGGCCGGCGCATTTCAACAACCAGAGGAAAAACGACGGCGAAAAAGAAATAAAAAAAGAAAGATGGACTCTCATGAGTAAAATAGAAGGAAGAGAGTCATTTGACTGAACGGCTTTGTCATACAAATTAAGTACAGTGTTTATCTTGTTTCGCCCTCTCCTTCGCTATCTCTGGAAGTGTGGACCGTATTTAAGAGTTAATCTTCATTCAGGAACAGTGATTATTTTCAGAGCTGGTCGCCGGGATCTACGGTAGCTAAATTTCGGAGGCAATGAATGCGCTAAAAATTTATTTCTCTTTTATGGAAATCGATTGTGATAAGCGACGTTAATTCATACGGTTTGACATGAGAATTCTGATGTTTTAGTGGGTTTTTTTAACGCTGCGCAGAATATGACGGACACAACTCAAGACCGATTTAGTTTTCTATAAATAAAACATGGGAGTTTAAAAAGTGTTGAGCCTGCTACGTTAGGATGAAAATAGCATGAAATTTTATTGGTCAATGAATAATTTTAATTGATGTGATTTCAATATAAGAGCGCTGATGTTTTAACAGCTTCTGATATAACACAGGCTGTGGTATAATTGAAGGTCAGCTCATTTATGTATAAATAAAAGATGGGGAAAAAAATTGTGACTCTAGGAAAATTGATTGATTTTTTTTTAGTTCAAAAGTAGTTTTAAACAATATGGTTTGAAATAAGAATCCTGATATTTTACACTAAGCTTTTTTTTCATTAGATGACTATGGGATGAGTGGCACGACTATGTCATTACTGAGAGCCAATCCATTTCAATATAAAATAAATTTTATATTCAAAAAAGTGATATTTCCTTTGCATTTGAAGGTAAAAAAATCAATTAATTGATATGAAATTTAGAGTATGAAATATCCTGTTTGCTTGAATGTCCATCTCTATTCGATTTTTCACAATTTGGATGCATATTTATGTTCAAAATATTTTAATATATTAATTTCTCGTTAATTGCTTCTCGATATAATTCACGTGAATTGTTGCTGTTTACACTTGTGCACGTGCCTAAAACAAGCTCGCTCACAGAGAAAGTAATTTAAGCCGAGTTTTCGCAGTACTTTTCAGGGTAAATGCCTCGGGAGGCACCGAAGGGCAGACATCTGACTTCTAGCTCATATGAAGATGACACTTACACAATCGCTTGTGTAACTTGATTTTACAGGAGGAGGGTGCTTTTTCCCCAATTCACAGATAGAACACAGCGTGAAGAGCAACTATGCCCAAACTGGGACGACAAAATCTTAAAATCGAAAAAGACGAAATTTTATTAACAATATTCATTTCGAAATGGCTTTGTTCAAGTTTTACTATTCCTTTGTCACCAGTATTTACATTACATTTACCGAGTTTTACTTAATTTGTCCAACACCTTGTAAATTTTAATATGAAATATCTATTAGCCCATATTATCAGTATGACCATCCTTCGTTTAGAATTTTTCAATTATTAATTCAAACGAAAAGAGAATAATGAAGGTAAGTTAAATGAAGGTAATAAGGTAAGTTAAATGAAGGTAATAAGGTAAGTTAAATGAAGGTAATAATGAAGGTAAGTTAAATGAAGGTAATAATGAAGGTAAGTTAAATGAAACGAATTTCGAAGCTTTAATCTAATGATTTCACTTATATGATCTATAGTCAATTTCTGAAATATCAAGTACTTTGTCCTTTACAATGTAGGTAAAAAGTAAAAACGTTTACGGTAGGATTTTACTAAACAGAAATCAATAGAGAAAAATTATATAAAAAGATGGTAAATCCATATATGATTGATTTGTAGAATAAATTCGCATAATAAACAAAAAAAATTATTCATTATCACATGAAATTTACTTAGCATAAAATAGACTTTATGATATGAGCACGATTATTTGCTATTGGTCAAATAGCAAATAAAGTATATTCAGAAAATATAATAAAGATATTAGAATAAAGATTTAAAAAAAAAGCAGAATAAAGAGTAGACGCGACTATATATAGACTGATAGAGAACTAACCCAACAGGAGAAAATAGTCTAGAAAAACAAAGAGTGAAAGATAAAATCAGTAGAATCCAAATTAGGATTAATTTAAAATTCGTATTATCATAATTTGATCAATGATTATCTTAAAAATCATCCATCTTTGGCGATTACTGCCCAATTCACAAATTACTCAAGCTTATATGAAAGCAAATTTAGTTACCAAACAAAAAGAAAATCGAGAAGTAACACAGACGCTGGAAATGTGAGACATTTTGTATATATTTGTCAGATTTTTATGCACCTCATAAACAGATACTTTCCTAAAAGTCCAGTCTAAGTTTTCTTTGAAACAGCAAAACTGCAATTATATTGGCTTATATTTTTGTGTTTTCTGTCTGAAACAGTTTAGATATGTTACCGAACAGAAGTGGGAAGTATGGAGGTAGTGGAAATCAAGATCTGTCTTTTCACATTTTAATGAAAATTAATAATCTAAATGGAAAAGCTTGAATAAAAGTAAAGTAAATGAATATCTTAAATAAATTTAGATCATTTTTTTTACTTAAATGAAATTTTCGAATTTTGTGTGGAACAGGAGGAAATATTTGGGAAAAATTTTAAACCGATAAACACATAATTTATTTTCGAAAACAAAGTGCTCAAAAAATGTATATTAGTATTTTCTGTTAGTCAAAATCTCCCAGCCAAAAGGTATAGCTCTACGACTTTAACCTGCAATAATGGTCAATTTTTAGTATAAAAATGATTAAATTTGAACAAAATTAAGTTATTTTGCAGTGAATTATTCACAAGAAATATTACAAAATAGATTCACAGATATAAAAATCATAAAAAAATTAAAAGATAAAAAATGAGTCTAAATATTAACTTCACTGTAAATTTCCATTTTTTTTTAAGTTCTCATTGAATTGTTACATTTTAAATGATTGTAACAAATACAAAAGTATCTATAAGTATATTTTTAAGGCCACTTTTTTGTTATTATCTTTTTATTTTGTTCCTCATAAAATAGATTTTTTTTAAAAAAATGATACAGCTATCGATCCCAAATTTCTGTTAGGTATCTCCTTCTATTCAAATGAAATTCCAAAAATTTCAATTATTCTAAAATATATACAAAAAAAAACAATTTTTTTGAATTACAACGTCTATTAAATTTACCTCTGAATTTATTAATTTGGGAATCAATAGAGAGAAAAATAATAACTAAAAATAATTACTGTTTTAAACTCAAAATAACGAAACATTTTGAAACATCTACCAAAAGTTTCTACATAAATGGCTGTTTTTATCTTAAAAAATTTATTTAATGAAAAACTATAAATGCTGAGATTCCCTCGGTCTAAATTTTGGAGTCTAGAAAAGGCATTTGGAAAAGTTAAACTTGATTTTCTGGAAATAAATTGCAGTTTCTGTCCACACTTTCTACGTCATATCTTATGATGTAATCATGGGGTGCAGCAGCTTTTAATCATTAAATGCACAGAGATACATATTTGTATTACCTTTCTTTTATCATTGACTATTTATTTAATAAAATGTTAACATCGATTACTTCAAATCGGTAAGTATTTTAAATATATAATTTCCAAAAAAAAAAGCGCCTCTTAAAATATTAAATATAATTGAATGTTTAGCTTATCAAAGATTATTTTTAAAATTAAAAAAAATTCTTTCGTTTTTGCAAGTAAAGATTTTTAAAAAACCTTACCTTGATGCTCGTTGTAATGCAAAAAATGAAATGAAATCTACAATCGCAAATTTCAAGTTATCAACATTATTGCTTTTAAGTCATTATTTGTCTTAGTTAATTCAAGTCACTTAAGTAATTTAAACCAGTTTGAAACAGCAATATTGCTAAAAGCAGGTCAAACTTTTAAAAACTCATCTCCTAAACGCATTATCTTAAAAACGCATCAAAGAAGCATACATAATAATAATAATAATGCAATACTGATAAAAGCAGGTTAAAAAATATATGTGTTTAAAAGATGCTGAGAAATATCGTCATTTATGCTTATTCAATTAGATGTTTCGAGCTTCAATTATTCGTTACCTACAATTTTTCAAGAGCCCTTAACGAAAACAACATTTAGTTCTCACAAGATTTTTTTTTAAAAAATCTTTTCACAGTTAGATAAAAAAAAAAGTATCGAGCATTTTCGATTTATATAATAAGTATGAAAAAGTATTTTATTTTTATATTCAAAAGCAGAGTTCAGGAAACGCGAGAAATTTCCTTCAAACTAAACTTCTACAACAACTATAAAAATTTACTTTCATTTTACTTTTCTGTTTCCAATTAATTATCTTTCTTCTGTATTTTTAAATTCTGCAAAAGCAAAATGAAGCATTCATGAGAGAAAATAGTTTAGAACTTTAGTTTTAACATCTTTGATGTGTCTACATTTATAGCATTTACTCAGGTTTAAATCATTGTTGGGAGAGCTCACGCTCTGTAACTGCGCATGTGCGCAAGTAAAATTTGTTCAGCCCGTTGGAGATATTATTTAAGCAGATGGGAATAATCCACACAGTGAAAAAATTAGAAATAAAACTTTTTCTCTATTAATATTTTTTCTCGTTTACTAAACAGTTGAAGAAAAAAACATGTAATGGTAATCACTGGTAAGGCGAAATAAAAATAAAATATGGTGAAAAAAGGAAATTAAATATACGCAACGTAAATGATCAAAAATGATGTAGTATTATAATAATTACGAAAAAGTCATCTGTGTTCTGCTTATATATGGTTTCTAAATTTATATTTCATTTTAAAGACAAGAAAAAAAAGTGTGAAGATCATTTATCTTTTAAATTATTTTTTGAAATATCAAGATTATGAAAGATAAAATGTTAGCACTGAACAACAATTTTCAGTAATAAAGATATTTGTCTAAAATTGCTACATCTTACATGCAGTTCAAGAAGCTATTCTATTTCCAAAGAGTATAAGTTTTGCTGAATCGAATGTAATAAGTCATAACATTTATGTGGTTCAATTTTCGGAATAGAACATTATATTTATTCGGAAATATTATCATAAGAGTTAACGAAACTTGATGCTTGATTTAGATTATAGAGGGGAAAACTGCATTTCATATTATAAGGAAGAAATCACCATTAAAACCATCAAATTCTTCATACCCTGCGCAAAATGTTTCAAGAAAGATAGGAAAATGTGATATCTCTAATCCTATATCACGAGCTATTACATTTGTGAAAAATGAATATATTGTAACAAATTTGAACATTATTAAATGTTCAATGAATTAAAATTTAATTTAATTTGATATTTAAAATTAATTAATTAATGTTATCCACCAACTTAAGGAAGAAATCACAATTACAAAAGATAATAAATGCTACGATCTATTATTTCCGATTATAATTTACATATTGCTTTTGCATACGGCTCATTTTAATCATAGGCAAATATTTAAAATTAATTATCTAGTTAATTTTTGGATTTTTATTTATAGTTTTCATTTTTTTTTATAATTTGCGAAGGCTATTATTTTTTTTACATATAATGTAGCAACAGTAGCTATTTTTAAGAGGCTGTATGTACCAGCTTCGGTAAATAAAAAAACCTCAAACTTCTGACCCTCGAAAGAAATCTCCATTCGTATGTGTTTAATACATATACAATAGTATTTCACATTTAATATTGAATTTTCTTATGGCAATTATTGTTATTGGAACTATGAATGAATAAAAAAGTGAAAAAATCGCAAAAACACGGAAAAGGCAGTACAAAAATCTTTTATAAAGTATAGCACCCGAGTCACCTATTATATCCTGATAATAGAAATCCTTTTCAAGTAAGAGACAAAAAACACAAAAACCTATCCAAAGTTTTCCTACGAAAACGAAACAACCCTAACGCCTGAATAAATATATTAGCAGATCCTAATGATGTTGTACCAGTCGTGCACCGCTCGAATATTCAATAAATGGTCTTCAGCGATGGAAAGTTATGCAAGAAAAGCAATGAATAGATATTGTTCATAATAATACAGGAAAAAAAATGAGACGAATAAAAAAAAGCAAGATTCGGTAACTCCCACGCCATGTGACAGTAATTGTGATCCGTGGTGAAATGGGACGGAGATTCGTTGGTAGGAGTGACTCACGTGACGCTCTTTTAACACGCATCTCAAGTGAGCCGTCGTCGCCAATCAAAAGTCACCGAGTCCATTCGAACTGATCCCGCCTACTCTTACCATCGTTGCGTAAAACGATTCACTAAAAATAATAATAAAGTTTTGATGGTTTTGTTTCAAAAGAATAATGGAGATGGCTGGTAAACCCTGTGGGCAGATGTTGTTTGTTAACGGAGCATTAAAAATATCCATTAGAAAGGCTTGACTTAAATGAAATGGTTACACATTAGTTTTTATTAAATCTTGATAATGGATTATCTTATTTCAAACTTCATTGCTCAGATGACATTTTGTTTAGTACAGGGATCTTTTAGATGAGTTTTTAACATTGAACTCTTAATATGTCAAATTAAGATATTTAACGCTGTTTTATTTTACATTGTTGCATTAAAATACACATATAACGCATTTATCTGAAATTATAATCCTAATAAAAAATAATAACTTACCGTTAAGAACAAACAACTAGATAAAATTTTTCCTAAACTGCTGCACCCTAAATACCAAGTCATTTATGTATTAAAACAATAACTTATTTAAGATATAAAATCACAAGAAAGAATTACTTAGTTCCCAAATAACAATAATGTGGCTATAATATTTTCATATAAAATAGCTTTTATTGGAGCTTTACTATGAAAAGGTAGAAAAATAAAATCGCTTACTCAAAAAAGTTCCTATTATTTCATGGAAAATATTCTTGGTGAAACTAATCGTATTGCGTATTGTTTTACTCATGTCACACTTTTTACTAACTATTTATTATCTAAATACAATTTGGTTAATTATCGACAGAATTCATTAAATTGGTTATGTAATGTTGAATTCCAGATAATTGGTGTGACATGTTAGCTATTAATTCGTCACTCTTGATTAGAAAAGAAAATTTCATTTTGAATCTATGATCAGAAGGTTTTGAAAAGATTGATAGTTTAATAACATTAATAATAGGTGATAATTTTGAAAAGATTAATAAATAGATAACAATTTTTTATTAAGTGAATAGAGTCGATATATTATTATATTATTAGAGCAGATACTGATTATTATTTCAACTCTATGGTTAAATGGGACGCCCAAATGTTTCAGATTAATGCTAATTCAACAGTCTAAAGGAAGAAATATGTTAACTAATGGAGGATTTTAATTTTAACATGAGATATATGTAACGTTTAAACAAGGTACATGGGTAATTTTGGTACATAATATGCATTATTGAAATTTGCTTAAAATACACTATCAGAGCTATTAAATTCAGAAGGCTGTTCCTTCATAGATATATCTGCACGAATACTATTTTCAAGTTACTTTAAAATTGAAAAAAGTATCCTGTTATATCAGTTTTATTTCTATTCAATATTTCCGTTTTTTTTTTCATAATTTTAATAAAATAATTTTTATATTTTAATAATTTAAAATTTTAATTTAATTTTAATTTTTAACAATAAATTAATAATTTTTTATTTTTATGTTGTTATAAAATATAAAATTGTTTTTCATAATTTTATATTTTATATTAATTTAATATTGTTGTAAAATAAAATTTATTAATTATATTTTGTAACAATATTTTAATATTTATACTTTAATCACAAGATTTGCATTCACGCACATTAATGTATTTTAATACATTTTTAATGATAAATTCTATATAATTAAGAGTAAAAAAAAACCAAGTAAAGATGAAGCTTAATATTTTTGCCCTGCTACTGTTTCGGAATAGATAGTACAATGCTTAAGAAAGTGTCCCTTAAATGCTTTCAGGACTGCTGGTGCTAAGATATTTGCTAGTGAAACAGGGGGTTTCAAGTTCCAGACCCTATTCCGCCGAAGGGCAGGAGCGGTCAACGGTCAGTGTCTTCCTCGTCATCTGACCGCTGTTCAAAATTACGAGGACCGTCCTAAAATAGCCCTATTATTGCTTTACAACGGGACATTAAAATACCTGAAACTAAGTGTTTTTAAGATTTTTGGAGCTTGACTTGAAAAAAAAAAGAAGAATTATCGAAAATCTTCAGTATAATATCTAACAGATAGGAAAGGTCAAAACATTGAAAGCGTTGTACTTGAAATAGGAGACCTAATGATAATTATTTGTGAGTTCCATTCCGTATGTCATTCGTTTTTTTATGGATGCTCATTTTTTAATCATGGAATATTTATCACGAATAACGAAATTGTACATGATCAGTCTTCTGTTTATGTATTGTGGTTGTAGACTTATTTTGGGTTCTGATAGAACCAACGCCTTTCCAATTTCGTCTTTTGTTGCATATCACTATGTGTGTATAAAATTTGATTTTAGCATTCACGAGTTTTAGCAGCAGGTGTCGTTAAATGGGGTAAGTTTGTAATCTCAGGTGCTCAATAAATATATCGATTGTTTCGTTTTTGTGCCCTTTCATATCTTTTGCTAAAAATATACTTTAAGGCGCTGCCATAATTTAGTTGCACTTTTTTAACCTAATGCTTTCCTAAAATTGCAGACAAAATGTATTCTCTGAAGCTGAAACCAGAATAGGGGGAACAATCGACCGAAAGAAGTGATAAAGAAGAAATGTGAAACTGATTTTTTATTAACTTTATCACTAATCTAAGTCATATTTTTTGTAAATGTTGTCACAATGCCATGCTTTTGAAGATTTATTTGCCTACAATTAACCAGTTAAAAATATTTTTTAGTAGAAATATGGTTAGAGTTAGTTACTGGCAGCGTATAACCAAAATTTTCATGAAAAAAAATATTTTGACAGTTGATAAGTGTTTATTATATTAATGAGAAATTAAGATATGACGTATTTTTAATGCATTTATGAGAAATAGATTTTGATTCCGGTAACCAGACCTTATCATGTTACACCTTCATATTCTTTGTAAATGGAAATAGAAAAATGCAAATGCAATAAAACGAATGATTTTTTATTTATTTATTTATTTATTTATTTGCTTTTCAGAAAAACAACATTGGAAATAAGATTAATGCAATTGCTCAAAGCATGAAATGAAATCTAATATTGACTTCAAAAACAAATATCGATTATTTACAAAGTCAGCGATTTTATCAAAGGTAAATCTATTATTTACAAATGCTTAAATCTGCACGACTATTTATTATAGAAAATATGTTTAAACGCAATATATTTAAGCTTATTCAAACTAAAATTTCTAAATTACAATTTCTTAGAGCTGTATTGAATGCCATATAAAAGTGACTATTGTATTCTGTGCTTTTAAAGACAGTGCTGCAACTGCAAAGTTTGTATTGAAATACTGCATGAATATTTATGAAAAACTCGACAACTTTTGTGTTTGCACTGAAATTTTAGTTGCACTTTTCCTTTCAAGATATTATATTACATTCTGCTTTTTAATATTCACTCTTTGTTGATATCATGCTTGTATATGTAAATTAAATCAATGTATGCAAATTACTTAGACTAGTGGGAATTGATACAATATCCCGACAATCAGAAAAGATTTTAATGCCCCGTAAACATGTAATTTTGCAGTTAAAGCGTAAAGGTGGAATAATAGGTAGTCAGGTATTCAAATTTTTCGATCATTGTATTATTCATACAACAATGAGAATCAGATGCCTTTACACGGGTAAGTTATGTTTTTATAATATATCCCCATTTATTTGAAAAACTGATAAAACTTTATTTTAACAGAAAAATAAACAGTATAATTAGGATAGTTTGAATACATTTCAGACAAGCTAAAATTTTTTACTGTGTGTGAATTTTTTAATAGCATATATGGAAACTTCTGCTTGAAAAATATTATGAATCATTTTCTTTTAATTCTGGCACGCAATAGTTTTTGTGTTACTACACGGAATAGAAGTTTTTTTCTATCTTTAAACTTAATAGATGGATAGAAATAGCAACTTTTTCTGTTTATAGAAGTGCAAAAATCACGATAGGGAAAGGAGTCATAATTACTAATAATTTACAGTTCGTTTTTTAAAATTCACTCTTTGAAAATATCACACAAAATATATTGTGATTTCTTAACTCGTTTGCATTTTTCATTAAATAATATTTTCCAGCGATATGAATTTGATATTGCGAAGAAATTAAATAATGGCCATTTTCTGCTTATTGTTTTGATTTCCCACCATTAACCTTCATAAAAATTTATTGGGATTTCCTTTATCAATTTTTTTTATCTCAGTAGAGAGCCTTTTTTATGGAATAAATTTCTTTTACATTTTAAAAAAATAAATAAATATCTCGTTTAACGACTTTTTTTTCTCATTATTATTGAAAATTTACTTGTAAATAATTTAGATTAGTTTTTATCTTTACTTTTTTCCTTATTAGATATAAAAAAATAATTTTGAACTACATTCCGTTTTCTATTATTAGATAAATAATTTTTAATAATATATATTTTTTATTGAATACTTGATTTTCCAAATATCAATCTAGGATTTTTGCCGGTAGTTCTAAGTTTGGCTATTACAAATAAGCTCCTTTTAGAAGCAACAACAGAAGTGTTTCTAATCTGGATTTCTTATTTCATGAAACCGAAACTCTACTACAAAGCTAACCTGGACCCCCAATGTATGTCAAAAATAAGCTTACAGCTTAAATAAACTTACATCTTGTAATATGTTTTCAGTTCCTTTATATGTCAGTACACTTTGAAAATAATAATGTTTTTCTATCAAACGGTAAATTTATGTTCACTTTCCTAACATCCCGTGCTTAACACCATTAAAAAATCTCACTGCCTTAACTGAAGACTTTTTATCGCTCGCAAACACCTTTAATGAAAGTATGCTTCTTTTTTTAAATAATCCACATTCCATGTTTACTATTCAATGATTCATTGTTCCTTTAAAATAAAGATTTTCTAAGTAAATATAAACAAACCGGGACACTTTCCCCTCCGCTCTCTTTCTTTTCTTATTAATAATACCCTTTGCAAGTCAATAAATCATCCGTAAGCAAATAAACAATCCTTTTAAACGGCAATAAAAGTCAGCCAGCCCATAAACAAAAGAAGATCCACCTTTTTAAAGAGGCCGTCCAGCCATTCCGCTCTTTGTTGAATGCATGTCGAATGGCTTTTTACTACAAAAGACTGCGTGATTTCCTTTGTCCTTCCTACTGTCCTCAATTAGACACAAGAAGAATGCCTTTAAATCTTCACAAGCCGTTCTCCGCCGTGAATTTTTTATTGCCGTCTTAGGCAAGCCTCGCAGAGAAGAGCGGCGTGAAGCAGAAACTGACGCTATTAAAAAAAAAGGTGCAGATAAAAACAAATAAATGGGCAAAAATTACATCGGCGGTCGAGTCGATGGGGTGTTGAATGGCCGATAACCTGGATAATGAGACGATTCCGATTCAAGAGGTTCACTTCCTGAAAGTAATTATTTTTTGCAAATGGGTCTGATTCGGAAGACGATTGGTTTGTGACACTTCTTTTTTTATTCATCTCCAAGTTGCTGGAATCTCTGGAGTGTGAAATGGGGGTGTCTTCATTAAAGAGGAACTGTATTCAGAGAGTTTGCCCGAGATCTTTCGTTCCCATCGTGTGAAGCTAAGCGCATGCAAACGTAGAACTGGCGGCACGTGAATATTTCTTTTGATGTTAATACTTGTTTATAAAAGAAGTGTCAGATTTTGATTGGATGGTTGGTTTGGTTTGGTTTTTTGGCACAAGGGCCATAGTTTTGACCATGCTGGGCCAGTCTAAGTAAAATTCCTTCAAATTAAAATTTCGAAATTACTTTTTATAGTAAAAAATGTGGAATAAAGAAATAGCAGACAACCTATATGGGAAGACAGACTAAATATGTGAATAAAAACTCATTGATTTAAAAAAAGTTAAAAGATTACCATGTGGGGCTTTTCCAAGTAAAGCGGATAAAATAAGGTTATTAGATCTAAAAAAAGGTAAACGATGTGAATAAAGGTGTGGGCATTCATTTATATGTTGGACAGACAGTACAGTTGCACTGAGAACACCTTGGTTCTTGTTAACCAAACAGCAGATGACGATGTGTCAGAATTTGAAGCCGATAGAACTCTCTCCTATGGTATTTTAATCTAACAAAATACAGCAAAGTCAAGCTGTGTTATATTTTTAAACTAAACATTTTCATATTATTGCTCAGTTGTAGAACTTTAAAACAATATTTCAACTTCATGACGAAAGGGAAGTTCAAAACCCGCTTTCTCGAAGATTTTGCCATGTCTGTGAGACTGATACAAGTTGCTTCCGGCATCAAGAGATCGAATCTTTTCCCATTGATGTAATTGACAGGGGATTAAGGTATCGTCCTTGTCATCTGATGAATGTTTCAAAGATATAAGATTAGTATCTAAGTAATTCTCATGTTACTTCAAAACTAACTAAGTTTGAACTTAACGCTAAAGGCATTTATTACAATTTTAATATTTATAATTCACCACATTTGCGAATAGAAAAAATTGGTATTTACAGAGATTTGTCAAATAGAACAAAATTTACATAACTACTACTGAAATGCTTACATGAAATATCTGACAAAAAAGCTTCTAATAAAATATTCTTATACCCTAAACAGTTCTACCATCACCAAGAGAATCATGAAAAGGAACAGGAAACTAATAACCAGCACTATTCAAAATATAAAAGAGTTACCAGCGTTTCAACTACGAATTTCTGTCTTCCATCGAGATGATTGCTAGATATCTTCTTTTCATTTCAAGAGAAACACAAAATTAATCCAGTTCGCCTGCAAGGTCCACAGGAAAGCAGCCTGCCTCCATGAGTTGGGACTCAGGTAGACTTGCGGTTCTAAGAAAACCAAGGTCTCTCTGACTGATGATGATGATCTAAACTACTAATGGTTGTTTATATAGCTTACGATGAAACTTACTTTTATCTTAATCGTATTTAGAAATAATATCTGTATGTCGCTGCAAACACTTATCTTAAGGAAACAAATCTCAAATCTATGTGGAAGATTCCACATATTGTAATTTATTGAATTTATTAAATATAGAATTAAAAAATGTTGGCGACCATTTTATTAGAAACTTTTAAGATACTGAATATTTGTTTAAATTTAATTGGGATCATGCAGTGCAGCCCCAGTTATTGTATGGCAACAAAGGCCATTATCTTCTAATGCCAATCGTGCCAACAGAGAGCATTCAATAGATATTTATAAAATTCAGAGATTGGAGAAGGATCCAAAGATACTGCTTGTTAGAAACACCGTTTTAAACAAACTTTTTTTGAAAGAAGAACAAGAATGAAGATCGACATTAAATTTTGAAAAAAGGTTTGACTAGTGAGTTGCGTCTTTGGAACAAAACAAGATGGTATGTTAAGTGTTGTTTTCAAGATTACAGACTTGGCATTGCGGACAATTGTGTAGAACAAATCAATTCAACAGAGCTGGAATAATAATCATCCGGTTTAAAAGACGTACAATTAGAATATTATATGGAAATATATTTAAAAATGTAACACGTATTTTATTCAAACATTTCCTGATAATGAAAAATTAAACTTTTTGAAGCAATCGATTCCACCAATGGGTACGACAGTGACCGTTTTTGTAAGTAGGCCCGCCTTGTATTGTATACTTTTAAGATTTAAGGCATTTTTAAAAGAGACTAACATCATAATTTTTAACCAACTTTCATGAATTCCGTTGATGTTATTACTAATGGCACTTGCCATGGACAAGCGCACTGACAACCATCAGCGATTTAAGCCGAAAGGAGCGTCTCTTGTTTTAGAAGTAGCGTCAACTAGGGCAAGACTACGACTTAGCTACTCATTCAGCACATTCGCTTGCACCCCCCCCCCCCCCCTCTGCATAGGGGGGGGGGATTCAAGCACCTCACAGATAGAACACAGATTTAAAAGCTTTGTCGTTACCGGGACTCGAACTCGGTGCGCCCAGATCTCTAAAAAGACGTGCTACCTATGTGTCGGGCCACCGTCTTTCTATTGCTTTATTTTCAGAATAATACTCCATTTTCATAAAGAAGAAAAATTCATATTATATGTGACATGGTTATCTAATTGAATTATTTTTGAAAACAAGTAAAAATATTCAGTTTATTATTTTTATTTCCTCTTTGATTCTAAAACAACGCACACACATACAAAAGAAGAAGAAAAAATCACGACCTTCCCATCGGAAGAAGGTATGACCCTACTTGTCCAATGATTTCACACTCGCGTCAACATAATCCCTAATACGCGTGACCTGCACAAAGGTAATCCATCACTAGGTCTGTGACAGTGTGACAAGTTGAAAAAAAAATAATAAAAAACTAAATACTGACACAACAATGAGCTGAGCGATGTTTCCACCAAAAAAGCAAAAAGAAAAAAAAAGGCAGCATTTTCGCCTTTTTCTTCCAAGAAAAGAAATCAATTTTGTGACAACAAAGCGTGCTGGAGGCTGTCACTGGAAATTTTCTGCTGCTTCTGTGGGGTTTCCACTGATGCCGGAAAGGTATTTTGTCTCGTTAGATTGTGATGGATGATCATGGCGTGATTAATAGATGTCCCCGTTGATGGTCGGGGTTGGACCTTACAAAAGACTGATCGCTGAAACTCGATAGAAACACCGGTATCTGCGTTGTTTATTTGTGTGTATCTTCATTGTTTTTAAGGCAGAAAATATGTTACCGTTTAGAGTTACAATTGAAAACAGCATTTTTTATTAGAGATACGAGAATAAAATCGCAACAGCTTAACAATAAGTTGATTCGACAGTCAGATACCAATTATTTACAAAATCCACCTGCTATTTTTGATTGATCTAGCTTTAATGATTTTGTCTTCATATATGTTTCCTATTTCCGCTATTCTATATTCATTGGCTCATATTATTTCAAATACATAATAATTGCAGCTGCATATTTAACAAAATTTCGAATACAACAACATATCTTATTAGAGCACCGAATTGAATTTTTTAACTTGATTGATTAAATAGACCAATATAAAAATTAATTTGAATGATAAAATTGATTTGAACAAGAATATATATTTCGATTCTTTATGCTTTTATAAGGATTAGAATGTCAATAAATTTAACAAAAAGAATATACTTTCTAATTGGGAGGTTAAATAAATTCTTATATCAAGGGGATATCTACAAAAATATTAAATCTACTTTGGTGTAATAAAGATAGTCCTACTAACTTTAGTTAAAAGTAAACAATACGAACTTACGAAAGTAAAACAATAGCTGGGAATGGTCGACTGTTCTTTGGCTTAACTATTTATTTCAAAAATGTCAATATTAATTTATGTAATGCAATAATAAGCGAATTCAAATTTATAAATTAAAAAAATCAATACTTTTTGCTGTTTAGAAACGAATCGAAACTTTTGAAACTGCTGAGGAAAAAAATATCTTTGATTTTTTTTAAATCAATTTTTTTAAATATCCTTATTATCAATTTTATATTAGCTCGACGATTTTCTGTTTTATTTGCATATTCATCTCAGTGCGTCAAAAGCAGACTTGTTCGAACTTAAATACTGTTTATTCTATTGAAGTTGTAAGGCTGGTGTTTAAATTTTCATGTAAAGTGGGATCGAAAAGTATTTCAATGATATATTTTTTATGTGGATTTATGAGAAAATTTTCAAAATATTTTGGCTAATAAATATCAAATATGTTTCCAAACCTCACGATAAGGAGCATAATATTAGATTTCTCATTGTTGTTTTTATTTAACCGAAGATCTTTTAGAATTTACCTTTATCTTCCACATTCTTATTTTAGAAATTTTTTTTCCTTAGTTAAAAAAAAAAACATATTAAATCTAACGTGCTAGTTTTTACTTCCTTATAGAAGTTCAGCTTGGAATTGTGGTTTAACTTAATAATACAGGGCCTTTTTCATGATGATTATTTTTCAGTCCCATCATTAAAGACTATACGCATATAATCTTAATTCTTCGGATCACACACTTTAAAACAAGGATCTAGGCATTTTGCTTATCCTTCCATTTTGCAATCACAGCAGTGGAAAATTGAAAATCAAATAAATAATAAAAACTAAAAACTCTACATCATATTTGTAATATTCATGCAAAATCACAAGACCGGACAACATCAATCTGTAAAAGGAATAAGTCCGAGAAAAAAATAGTTCCACTATTCTACTATTTTTTTAGTCTTCAAACAATGCGTTTCCGAAATCGATCCTATGGACGAAAGGGAGGGAGATTCCTAAACGCTTTTGAAACAATGCAAAGATAGGTTTTCGATTACCGTGGGGTGGATCAAACGGAGAGGAACTTGAGGTTAATGGGTACGGGCGATTGGGGGCTAATCGAAGCGCATCATTAGAAGTCTGTGACAGGAAATCCTAATATTGCGATGGATTGATGGAAGGCCATCATCATATGCTGGAAAAAGAATATAATCAGAATGGAAAGATCGCTAAGGGATACCACATTTGGCATAATTTTTGCAATTTCTGCAATTTTTCTTTGGAGTGATCACAAAGCACACAATAAGACCGTTCTATAATTTTTAAACTAATTTTAATAAAACGGAGAACACAGACAGTAAATTTAAATTTAGTGTAAGAAAAACACTCGCAGTCATTGAATACATAACTTCAGTTCACAGAGATGGTAAAATAGCAAAGGCTCCATCGTCATAGAAGTTTAACTGGAGATATAAATATTTTAAATTCAAAAATCGTTACATATTTCCTTTTTTAATTAGCTCTTGAAGTCATCATTGAACCATTTTGTATTAAATTTCGTTTATGAATACTTTATCCGTAAATGTTTAAGAAAATATACAAATAAAATACATTTTTTCTGCTTTTGAACTCTTCATGGAAAATCAGAAAATCTGAGATTATTAAAAAGAATAAAAATTATTTCGAAGAGTAAAGAAGGGTTCCGAGTGCTTAAATAATTATTAATATTAATTAGTTAGATTTTTTATTTATTAACCCTTAACTTTTCTGGGGCCTTTATTATATTATTATACCAAAGATGTAATAGGTAGAAATAAAGAAAATTATTTTTAAAAAACAATTCAAAATGTGACCAAAAAGTATTTGAATTAACTTTTTTTAAAAAAATTATAAATCTAAAGATATGAAACTTGAATAATGAAAGCTTTATTTTATTTAACATTTTATTAATGATAAATAATTAATAACACGATAGGATCTAATAAATGCCTTTTAAAAATAATTTGTTTTTAGGTAGTAGAGTGCTATAATTTAATGCATTAAAATAGGTTATGAATTTAATTTTTGTATTTATTTCACATGTTATCGAAGAAAACTGGCAGTGGCATAACTGCACAACATGCGGTTATATATCAAAATAATGTTATTGTGATATCAAACTGACGCCATTATTGCTCAATATAGTCATTTGTTAAATTCATGCAAAAGAAAGAAACGAAAGTAAATTTAAAGAATTTTATTTTTTTCATTAGGTCAAACTCCTTTTTCCCTAACACTTACATTTCTACCAAGTTATAATTTTGCTACAAAAATCCCCACAATAAATAGCTACAAAAATGGCTCGATTCATTCTTCGATAAATAGTGTGAACTGTGAGTTTATTAATTCTAATGGTGTCAGCAATTTAATTGTAATAATTAAGGCTGATTTAAAGTTCTAATAATTAATTCCAAAATAAAGAAACAAATATAATTGCCTTAATTAATACTGCATTAATGTCTAAAGATTAAAAAACAGCAAATTAATAAAATTAACATTGTTCAAAGGTTTAAAATATTTTACCAAATCCTTATGCAATTGAATAGATCTTGTCAGTCGTAAAATAGTTTATAATTGCTGAGTTTAACTTTTTAGAATACAGTTTATGCAATCCATTAATTATCGATAATGTATTATTTTGGAGTATAAAAAGCTTCCATTATTCAATTTTCATATTTTTAGATTTATAATTTAAAAAAAAAAGTTTATTCAAATATTTTTAATCACATTTTAATTTGATTTTATTATAATTTTCTTTAATTCTGCCTATTACATCACTGGTATAATGAAGGCCCCAGAAAAGTTTAGGGTTAATAAATAAAAAAATTAACTCATCAATATTAATAATTATATAAACACTCGGGACCCTTCTTTATTCTTCGAAATAATTTTAACTCTTTTTAATAATCTCAGAAACAGATTTTCTGATTTTCCGTGAAGAGTTCAAGAGCAGATAAATCTCATTTTATTTGTATGTTTTCTTAAACATTTACGGATAAAGTGTTCATAAACGTGATTGTTTCTTTGGAATGTTTCTGTGAATTTTGCACTGATCACGAGTAGAAATGCTAAACCATTATGCTCAGAAAGAAAACCTAATTTCAGTCAGTTTAATCAATCTACCAATTCCAATCGGTGAAAACATATTTGTTGTCTATTTCAGCCGAAAGTTGGTAATATTGCAATCTGATCACTGAATTCATACCCCGTTGTCTAACTTCTTGGGCTATTGAAGGGGTATCAAACGATGAAACTCCCCTTTCTCTCAAGAGGATATATCTCTGTTTTGCCAGCTACTAAATCTAGCAAATACCCACGAAAAAAAGATATTAAAAAACTGTGTTGATGCTAACAGTGACGAGGTTAAAAAATATAAACTTAAAACTTAATAAATTATAAGATGAAAATAAACCGTCATCAATAACGTAGAAAAATATGAAACTTTTAACGGAAGCTATGCAAAAACCAGAACAATAATAATAGCAGATCTTTAAATGCGGATGCGCTTGTACGAAAAGATGATTATCAACTTATTTTGTATGAATATAACACAATAGAAAGAATTCTAAATTCATTTGTAAAATATAAAATGATCACTCTAGATATAAATATTGTTGAACAGTGCTATGAACAAGGCATTCAAGGTCACGACCTTAAATGTGTCTCTCTCTCTCTCTCTCTCTCTCTCTGTGTGTGTGTGCGTGTGTGTGTGCGTGTGTGTGTGTGCGTGTGTGTTGAGAGCAATGAAACGAATTTTGGTAGAAAAATATTAAATTTGAAATGTCATGAAATTTGATGGGGAAAAACACCAAGATATAATTATAAGAAATAGGTTAGAGCCCAGACGACTCTCAATGAGCAATTTGAATGGAGAAAAAATAGAAGCTAGCCATTGTCTGCATCCTCGACTTACTTAAAGCAAAGTAATATTCATAAAAGTTTTCCATCGTAAGGCCAAGATCTTTACGGAACAACTGTCAATTAGATGACAAACACAAAAATAGAATTGTAACGGAACTGTGGCAACGTCACCTAGAGGAAACATCAGCGCCACCTAGATCAGTATCCACCTCGGCCATCATAGCCAGTCGACCTCCAGCCAACTTAGAGAGAGCGTCTCGATTGAGGACTGTCCTTTGTTTTTCGTTAATGTCTTAATTGTTTTCGTTATGTTGTCCCTTTTGTTATATAACTGTTTGTGTATGTGTTTATGTTTAGTGAATGTCTACTAATAAATAATGTTAAAAGCTAGCCGTGGTAGTTATTGAAGACAAACGGTTATATAATTTCTGACGCCCAACGTTTTGGACCAGTGAAATATGTTAGGAATCCCAATTTGGTTTTTAAAAAAGCTTTTACCCCGAGTTTAAGTTTAGTTGCTGGAGATCGGCTCATTTTTGTTTTCAGATTGACTACCGGTCAAAGTGATTTCCATATCTGGAATATTGTCGTGTGCTGCTAGCATATCGGCTCACTTTTGTTTTCAGATTGACTACCGGTCAAAGTGATTCCCATGTTCTGGAATATTGTCGTATGCTGCTAGCGTACTGCTAATCATAGCAAAAAGAATTTGATAAGTATCTTATATGTTATTGTTTATTTTGATTCTTAAATACTTTTCACTTATTACAGTAAAAGTAGTTATAATTTACATAAATCATTTTAGAAAAAGCAACGGCTTTCTTAATCAAGAGTTGTAAATTTGATTTTTTTGTTGTTGTTTGTGTGTATTTTGAATTTATTATTACATCCTCCACAGTTTTCACTAAGTGTCTATTTTATATAATATATGTTGAACAAATTGATACATTTAAATATGTGAGTTTCGATTCTCGCTCTCAGAACGGAAATTGTTTTTCCCCTCCTCTCAGTAAAGAAAAAATAAAATCGTAGACGCAGATGTGCTGGCGTCACATTTTATGAATGAGACTGCCGTTTTTATTTTATTTTGTTTTGCTACTTTCGAATATGCTCATGAATAAATATGACTCATGCTGTCTGTGAAAATTGTTTTATAATCTTTATTGGTTAATAACGCCGGAAATCCTTTTGAGAACTCTACTCTGTTTCATATAATCGCAAATAATTTTTTTTTTTTTTGCCTTAGTGAATATTTTTTTTCTGTTTTGATTTTGCACAATACTTCGAGAATTCTTTTAAAAGTTATAAAATAAAGAATAGTACATGTTTTGTGTTATCATTTCTAGTAAACGATATTTTAGTAAATGTGTTATTAACAATTTCCTGGTTGTAACGAAAATTTACAAGCATTATTATTTTGATGAGTATTAAGTTAAGAGTTTAATTGTCTGAGCACTTTCAATTTAAATTGCTATTGTACCACTTTTGATATTAATTAATTTTGTTTATAAGTATTATATCAATCTGTTTAAAGATACAATTGATATTCATTTTAAACTATGAAACTAAACATTTTTATGTGATCCACATTGAAATTCAACTACAATAATTTTTTTTTCTTTTCTTTTCAAACATTGATTCTATTTTGTGTATTAAATTTTACTTGTTAACGTTTCAGTTGAAAATACATTCAATTTTCTCTATCACTTTTGTTTAAAGTTAAAGAACATAATGTAGTAAAATTTTTATAATTGTATGTTACGACAAAAGTATATAACCAAAAGTGTTGAAATTTTGTTCTTGTTCTTGATGTGCATCTGTTTTGTATATGATTAGATATTAATTTTGTGCTGAACCTTGTTAGAACTCGCCAAAAGTTTTCTTATTTTAGTTTTAATACATATTCCTTGTATGTGAATGTAAATAGTTTTAGGACATTTTATATCAAATTTCCGTAATTATCAAGCCAATTTATCCTCCACTCTGACCCCTCATTCCAAGATGGCTTATCTTGCAAAAGCAAAGAAAGAGGATCTAAGAACACTCGCGTACGAATTAGGTCTAACAGCAAATGATTCTATGCGTGTTGTTGATTTGCGAGATCTAATAATCAAATCCACGTCTTATGACGAGACTTTCACCAGAACTCTTTTAGAAACTATTGTCGACACTAGGCAGCAAAAAGAAAAGGAAAGCAAAGATATAGAAGAATTCAAAAGGAAGGAACAAGAATTGATACTTGAAACGGAACGATTAAAAGTAAATCTTGCAGTTGCTAGCTCAAATCCTTCTAACGGTTCCTCCACTTTAAATGTAGTACCCAGTGAACAAATCCAACATTTACTTCCAAACTTCACAGAGACTTCTGACATTGCAGCCTATTTGCAAATTTTTGAAAGACAATGTGAGAAAGTTCGCGTGAAAGAAGAAGACTACATAACGCACCTCCTACCTCTTCTTCCCATTAACATTTCACAAATAATTCTGCGAGAACCCAAGGAAAAATTAGAAGATTATACTTATATAAAGAAAATTCTACTTCAGCGATTTAAGTTAAATGCTGAAGCATTCCGAATCAAGCTGACTACTCACCAAAAACAAACTGGAACTTTATGGCAAGACTTTGCATATGAGTTAAGAAACTACCTAGAAGAATGGCTTCAGAGCCTTGCAGTTTTTGATTACGAATCGCTGAAAGACCTTGTTCTTACAGATCAATTGAAACGTAGGGTTAGTAATGATGTCAAAGAGCACTTCATCGATCGTTGGGGAAAAATTAAGTCGTCATCTGAACTGGTGCAGTTATTAGACGATTACGAAGCTGTTCGTGTTAAAAATATGAAGATTAAAAACCAACCCCATTTGAAGCAGAACTTTCCACTGAAATTTATTCATCCTTCCAGAACCAAAGAAGATGTACAAAGAACGACTAGTAAAAACTTTCCATATCGAGTCGAGAAGCAACAAAGACAAGATAACCGCCCTCCTTTGACTTGCTATGGTTGCGGTAAACCAGGATTTATAAAATCAAAATGTCCCGACTGTTCAACGCCTACCAGACGAAATGATTTCCAAGCAAACTCTTTGAAAATGCTTGCTACGCATGTAGATATGCCTACAACTATCACTTATATCGACATCACCATTTGTGGACAAAGAGCTCGCGTATGTGCAGATACTGGTGCAAGTTGTACGGTTGCTGGTGAAAGACTTTATAAAATATTTCAGGAGAAACAAGTACCGATGACCAGTAAAACCATCACCATGCTTCTCGCGGATGGGCAATTCACAACAACTCAAGCCTTCACATCAGAGGTAGTCGTGAATATTCAAGGAAGAGACATTGTAACGAAATTTCTGATTCTGCCGAAATGGAAAGGAAATAGAACCCTCCTTGGATATGACTTTCTTGAAAAAGCAGGCATCGTCCTTGACCTAAAGAATAGATGTTGGTTCTTCCATGACAACCCTCATCAGGTGTATCCATTTGGAGTGGACCTCGAAGCACAATGTCCTGAGCCAGTAAAAAGCATAGAAGTGAATTCTTTCGACTTGCGGGATGATGAGGGACAAAACCTAAGTCCTCATGAAAGACTACAACTTAATGATCTGTTGAGAAAATACGAGAATAATTTTCAGCTAGGGGGAGAAGCTACGCCATTCATTGAACACCACATCAATACAGGAAATAGTCCTCCCGTTTCAGTTCCTCCATATCGGATGAACCCAAGCAAGAAAGAGCTGTTGAAAAAAGAAATTGACTCTCTTCTAGAGAAAGGTATTATTGAGGAATGCGAAAGCCCTTATGCCTCTCCTGTGGTCTTGATCACCAAACCAAATGGTAAAATACGGTTATGCATCGATTATCGCAAGCTAAACTCCCACACCGTTCCAGATACTTATCCTTTGCCACGTATAGATGATTTGTTGAACGAAGCAAAGCCTACCCCTTACATGTCAACTATTGACTTAAGATCTGGGTATCATCAGGTAAATGTAGCAGAAGAAGATCAAATCAAAACTGCTTTTACTTGTCCCTTCGGAATTGATAAATTCAAACGAATGCCTTTCGGACTTCGTAATGCGCCGGCTACGTTTTCTAGACTTATAAATAAAGTACTTTCCGGACTGAAGGATGTCCTGGCATTATCATATTTGGACGACATCATCGTGCTGTCTCCTACCTTCCAAACACATCTTACAGACCTAGAACAAGTCTTCAAACGTCTATCGTTATTCAAGCTAAACGCCAATCGAGAAAAGTGTCACTTCTGCTGCCAAAAAGTGAAATACTTAGGCCATTACATTACTAAAGATGGTGTATCTGTTGATCCAGAAAAGACCGCTGCCACTGCAAACATGAAGTCACCGAAAACAGTGAAGCAAGTACAATCTTTTGTTCAAACCTGTTCCTGGTTTCGTAGATATATTCCAAACTTTGCCCAAATAGCCAAACCTCTTACTGATTTAACGAAGAAGAAGGCCGTATGGAAATGGGAAATAGAACAAGAAACGGCATTTCAAGATCTGAAATCTAAATTAATAAGCCCACCGATTCTCAAACAAGCCGATGGAACGAAGCCTTTCGTCATCCGAACAGATGCTAGCAATGTTGCCATCGGAGCAGTTTTACTCCAGGGGGAGAAAGATGAAGAACATCCTATTGAATATGCTAGTCGCCTGCTGAGTTCTTCAGAAAAAAACTATTCTACAATAGAAAAAGAAGCGTTAGCAGTGGTTTGGGCACTTGATAAATTTAGAGGATACGTGGAAAACCAGTCCATTACAATAACATCCGACCACCAACCGCTGAAGTGGTTGATGTCACTGAAATCACCTACTGGTAGACTCGCCAGATGGGCTCTACAAATTCAGTCGTACAACCTGACAATGAAATATATTCCTGGTCGACTAAATTTCATTGCCGACCTTTTATCCCGTCCTATTTGTGAACATCCAAGTACAGAGTCTTGTGAAATCTGCGCTATATCGATTGAAATTCCTACCACCAGTCCGGCTGATTTGCGTCAATCACAACTAAGAGACGATGATCTGCGAAAGATAATAGAAACATTCGAGAGTACAGCAAAAGAAGTTGATCATACAACTTGGACTGCAAGAGGCTACATCATGAACAAGGGGATATTATACCGATACTCTCCTGAATCGGATGAAGAAGAAGCGCAATTGGTAGTGCCTCAAGAAATGAAAGCCAATATCCTCAAAGAGCATCATGATTCGCCCATGGCAGGACACTATGGAGCTGAGGGCACCTTTCATCGCATCGCTAAAAGATACTACTGGGCGGGAATGCGAAAAGACATAGCAGATTATGTCAAAACCTGCGTTGAATGTTGTCGTTACAAAGCCTCTAATCAAAAACCATCGGGGTTACTTCAAACTCCTATCTATGCTCAACGATTCGAAACTCTCTCTATTGACCTTTTCGGTCCTCTGCCAGAAGCACCTACTGGTGAGAAATGGATTTTTATTGTACAAGATTGTGCTACGAAGTGGGTAGAACTTTTTGCTCTAAAAGAAGCAACTGCAAGAGAATGTGCAACGACTCTGTTGGAAGAAGTCGCTCTTCGATTTGGTATACCTCGAAAAGTTATCAGTGACAATGGTCCCCAGTTCACAAGTGCTGTCATGCAACAGCTATGTTATATATTGCACATAGACCAAAGTCTTACCCCTGTCTACCATCCACAATCAAACCCTGTTGAAAGAAAGAACAGAGATCTCAAGCCTCGTTTGGCAAGACTAGTTGGCAATGACCACCAGGCATGGAAAGAAAAACTGCCCATGATTAGATTTGCATTGAATACCGCCAAGAGCGATTCAACTGGGCACTCTGCTGCATTTCTCCAATTAGCACGTGACCTAAGAACTATAGATGATGTCAAACACGACATAAAAGCCGTAATAGAAAATGACAACTTCGTTCCTGAGATTACACCATATTTAAAAAGGTTCGCAAGAACGGTACAACAAGTACGAGAAAGAGTTGAGAAACACCAAGATAAACAAAAACGGTATGCTGATAAGAAACGTAAAGATACTCCAAAATTTGTTCATGGTGACAAAGTCTGGGTTACTCTCCACCCTGTTAGCAAAGGCTCATTGAAGAAAACCAGTAAATTCATGCCTAAACGGGACGGTCCTTATATGATAGTGACTGCAAGGTCGCCAACAACTTACGATATTGCCGATCCCAATGAACCGGACAAAATTCTCGGTAAATATCATGTTTCAGCCTTGAAACCTTATCAAGAACGAAGTAAGTTTCAAACATCAGACCGGGTAGCTCCAGTAGCTCCTCTTAGAAAAAGAGGACGGCCAAGACTTCCGCCACCTGACTTCTTGCCGAGACGGCCACGAAGAAGTCAGAGGGGGAGGATGTAACGGAACTGTGGCAACGTCACCTAGAGGAAACATCAGCGCCACCTAGATCAGTATCCACCTCGGCCATCATAGCCAGTCGACCTCCAGCCAACTTAGAGAGAGCGTCTCGATTGAGGACTGTCCTTTGTTTTTCGTTAATGTCTTAATTGTTTTCGTTATGTTGTCCCTTTTGTTATATAACTGTTTGTGTATGTGTTTATGTTTAGTGAATGTCTACTAATAAATAATGTTAAAAGCTAGCCGTGGTAGTTATTGAAGACAAACGGTTATAGAATAGAAATATGAATCCACAATTGCTCCTCTTGTATTTCTAACAAGTTTATAAAATGGGGAAATTCCAAAATGGTTCATTAAGATTTTTTGATCATTATAATATTTTTTTCATGTATACTCCATTTAAGAAAAATTAGAAATATCCTTGGATTTTGAGATATACAGAAACAGGACAAGAAATATCAATAAACACACGTGAGGAGGGGGCTACTCATGTCGTTTTGCTTTATCCCCTCAAAGATCTCGTAGAACGTTCCAACTAAACGGTTTCGCCAAAATACCGCATTGGTATTAATGTAGCAACCCTCCGAGTCACCCTTCACCAAAAGACCCCCAGAAAACACCACTTTAGAGAGCCATTTGGAAACATGTGTCCTCCTTGTAATGCATCGCTAAATGGAAAATAAATGCAGTGGTAATAAAAAGACAGAAACACCGCCAGTAACAGCTCGAAACGCATTGCAATCACGCTCCTGCCATGGAAGACGGGCCCATTTCTCGGCTATTGATTACTACTTATAATACATATTGATGAATACAGATCGCGCAATAAATATCTAATGGTTAGTCTTACGGAACACAAAGGGAAATTGTTACAACGAAAACGCAATTTATTCTATTGCATGGGACTATTTTCTGCAGAGTAAGGATAATAATAATTACACCTCCCTTCCCTTGTTTACCGAGTATCAAGATTCATTTTATAGCCGCATAATGGGGATATAAGAGTAGGCGTAGCCTGTTTGGAAATGTCATCCACGAATTCAAGTTTTATGTGAAAAGGATTTCCTTATGGTAGAAATTAACGAAAACATGTCTATTTAAACAATCAGCATCTGTTCACAATGATTTTTATAATGGTTTTGGGAAATTTCGATTAAAAATACCCTTCGATGTAATTATAATCGTTGAAAACTGAAATAGAAATTTAAAACTTGAAAAAAATATATATAATGTTTCGGGTTTCGATTTATTATTTGAAATCAATCATTCAGCTTTTAAGAACTGAATTTAAGAAGCATTATTTCTATGGTTTCTGAGTTCTCATTATGCAACATGTTTCTTGATGCTCCTTTTATTTGCAACATTAACATCGTTTGACAGTAGAAAAGAAAACTATATAAAGTAGCAGCTTTTCACTTTACATATGTGCTTAAACAGACTTACAAATAGCTTTCTCAATAGCAAAGTATACAAAACAGAAACTCTGCTTCTTTAATATTCTTATTGGTGTCCAAAATAAATAATGAAAGCCTCTTTTTATAAATTTCACACATTTTGTTAATTATATCGCATTAATAGTATCGCATGGTATTTTTATCGGTGTATGGTAACGGTTATCGCATTATAAGGTATCGCATTTTTAGCTATTATTTTTCGAAGTAAATGAAAAATATATTTTTTATAATTTCGACCGTTTGATTAGTGTCAGTTATGGAGGAAAAATACTAAAAATTCTGAGTTATAATGAAGAGCTCATTTCTTCTATTGTAACACATATTGTAGATTCTATGTACTTTCTTAGTCTTAAAAAGTATAAATGCCATCAAATAAAGGAGAGATGATAAATAATAATAATAAAGGAGGGAATGTTTTGATCTGATTTCGATTAAAACTATTACTCGGACAAAGAGTAATATATAATTAATGCCTTAAGAATTATTTTTTCTTTGATTCTGCAGTTACTAACAAGTGAAATTTCACTTCAAAGATGATTATTTGAATTCTTTTAAGATTTTAATTATCTGCCAACAAAAAGGGGATTGGATTTTGTCATAGAATAATTACTTCCGAATTTAATAATTTTTTTAGGAATTTATAAGCAATCATTTTCAAAATTTTTCGGGGCACTTGCTAAAGTTTATGTAGCCTTGAATAATTTAAGTGGAGGAAAGAGTTTCAAAGAGAATTCAGACAAAATACCAGATTTATTAATCTTTCAATCAGTGAAAATTCTGAATGTACTATAGAAAACACAATTTTAAAAAAACCATTTCACTATTTAGTAAACAAAAATATGTTCTCACTCAAAACACAAGGTATTTAAGAACAATACAATTAATGTTTCCTATACAGCCACTTAAAAATTCAAACATTAGTTTACACTTTTTACCGAATAAAAAGAATTCAAATATATTGAGAAAATTGCTATTGTAAGGCATAGTGAAAAAGTAATCCAGTGATATTGCCTATGAAAGACGAAACCCTTCGTCTTGTGTAGTTACTGAATTGGAGAAATGTGAGGAGCTATTGAATCTGATATGAATTTTCATGCTTCATTTATACGTCATGAATTTTCTCAAAACGTTTATTTCTTGCATGTATATAAAAACATTTTATAAATTTACCTTTAGACAAAAAAATCATTAATGGATATATTCCTCTCGTTTCTTACGAAGGGTTAAATAATTTGATCAATTTAATTGATAGCATTTTAGTTTTTTTTAAATCCTTATACATATTTGAATTTTTAAATTTTTTAAAAATAGAAATGCATTTATTATAAAAATGATAAATTTTTAATTATTAATCATCTTTTTTTATTGAAATAAAACAAAATTCAGTAGAATTTGTATTAATTAGAAAACAAGAAAATAGCCGAATTCTCAACATTATTCATATTGGGGGTTTTCTTTAAAAGTTTCGGTAACCGAATGCCTTTTTCATTATTTAAATATGACTAAAAACATCATAATTTTAATATAAAATGAAAGGTGTGTCTTATTGCTTCCAAATACTTTAAAAATAAATATTGATATCTAAATTATTTCTGATGGATTTAAAATAATTTTTATAGCACGCATATTTCAAAATAAGATTCACTTTATTAAAAATAAATATTTTTGGTTAATTATTTAATAAAGAATTTATTCTCAACTTTAAAAAAATGTATCACATTAGATTTCTACAGTAAATTTTACAATAGGTGAGCACTTAAATAGATCCCGTGAATCATGTAATAAAATTTGTACACTTGAACATCCGCTTTCGTTTTCTATTCCCTCGAGAATATTTTGATTTCATTGAATTAATTTACTTAAAGATTTCTCTAAATAAATTCAAACTCCTAAGGGATATAGACAATCGGTAATTTATTTAATCTACAGTTATTTTATTTCGATCATGGTGGTAGGAGTTGCTCTGGAATCAAACGCAGGTTTTGTTTAAATTTTTCATTTTACTTATTGGCTTATAACACTATTTTAGTATAAAATTCTGTCAGTTTCAATTTATATTTTAGAAAGTGCTAATAACCCTATTTTTCCCTACTAACTTTCTTCGATGATATGAAGGATAACATAAAAATGCAATCAAATTCAAACATAAACAGATTTTGCTTTTCCTCTTTTTAGAATAAGAAAATTATACTGTTTACTCTTTGTCTTTTAAAAGTAAGGATTATACGATGCGAATCAAAAATGTTATTACAGAATTACTGCGACACAAATTTTTCACAAAAGGAATCCATTATTTTATCATGCTAAATTCCTTGTCTTGTTACAATTGGTGAAAAAAATCGAATTTTTAATAATAAAAAAGGTTACAATAAATTTCCCGAAATATTATCTCTGAATATATATATTGCCACAAATCAGATAATGTATTTTAGATTACAATCAATGTACAAATATATTTGAAATTATTTCCCTTATTTCCTATATTCTATTAAAGTATAATTTAATTGAATCATTGATAAGATATGTAAGTAAATTTATAATTTTATTTGCAGTTAGAATTTTTTTGTTAGTTTATCTTTTTTAAGCTTTGATTTTATTCAGATTATGTTTTTCCTTAAATTTATTCGCGGACATTAATTCAATGTTAACATGATCTTTATCTGACTTATCGCATATCTTCCCCTCCAGCTTACAGATAAATTAATTGTTGTTTCATAAAGTGTCCAAAAAATAAATAGAATTTTGAAAGCTATTAAGAAATGTTGATTCAATAACCAATAAAGAAGTTCAGTAATATTATTAAATAAAGAAAAAAATATTCATCCATAAAATGAGAAAAGTAAAGGCAAAGAACAATAATATCAACTAAAGAAAGCAAATTAATTTTTTTTTTTCAAATCAAAAGTCCTTAGAAAATTTATGATCATTTTTATTCGTTTTACAAATTTAATTATTAAATTTCAACTAATTTTTAAAATTATTTATTGCTGTTTATTGTCATATTGTTAAACAATTGAAAATTGAGCCAGAAAAGATTTTTTAAGGGAAAGATAGATTTTTTTCATTTATTAAGAGTTTCATAGGTTTGTGTTATATATTATATAATATGAGCACTTTTTCCAAAGAATGTGCAATCTAAAACAATTGCAGCAAATCCAAATATATTTAATTGTATGTCAAGTCATTATTTATTTAGTTAAATTATTGTCTTTTGATGGAGTTTTTTAAAATATTCCTTTAAATAATTTATTAAAAATATTTACATAATCACTAAATCACTCCTTTAAATAATCACTAAAAACATTTACAATTTATATATTTGTTATCGTTTCTATTACTGTTTATTTTAAAAATATTTTCAAAGATCAGTAAAGAGAAAAACATATCAAGGAAGATTTGAGATCTAAAAAAAGATTTTCTATTTCTTAACACCGATAACAACAGGAGTGTAAAACTATATGGCTGTAAGATATAGTAGTTTCAAGCTGATATAAAAAATATATTTGCTATAGGAATTCACTTAGAAATATTTGTCTCATATTTTTTTATGTATCTGTTCTTTCTACTTAAATAAAATATGGATTTTTCAAACTAGCCCCCCCCCCAGTTCTACAAAAACTGAAAATTATTTTAAATGAATCTCGTCCTTCTATTTGAATAAAATAAGATTTCCATTCATATATTTTGTAAAAATAAAACTTAAACTACTTCAGCAGTCTTGCCTAATTCAAATCTTACAAAGTGAATTGTTCTAACAAATAATAAAATTCCGACATGTTAAAGGCATTGTGTCTAATGCGAAACAAGATATTTAATGTGCGTTTCGTGAGTAATAATAATAACAAGTCGTTGTACGTTCTGGACCATTTGATGGAATATGATTTTACCGAGGACTTCGCCAATTCGCTGACATAATGACAATGTACTGAGGACATTTCTAGCTGTAAAAGCAATAAGCATGGAACAGGCGATGCATACTAATTAGACATCCGACCACAAAGAACGGAAATCAAATATAAATCTTTCGGGACCCTTACGGCCGTACAGATGGGCAAGTACGATCTGTGAAAACCACATTTCAATCCAGTGTGTAAACATCCTTTCGAAAAGCACAATTCATAGCTTTGAGCGCAATTTTATAATGTTTCGTTACGGCTAGTTTCCATGTAGCAACATATTTCGTATGCTGTACAGCATGAAAATTTTCATAATTGCCACTAAATCATTATTGCTCTTGCATGAAATTTGTCTTCATCGTAATAATAAAACAGATGGTAATTATGATATAATATTCTCAGGCAGTATTTATCCCATTGCCTTGACTGTAATTGATTGCAGCTGAACAATTAAGATTTTGGAAAGAAAATTAATAGCATTTAGTGATAGTGCTTTTTAATTGCACTTCAAAGCGATCATTTACATAATTTAAAAATTCAATCACCATGTCTAAAATTAAAACTGTTTATTTTATTACAATTTTTACTTGTTTACTTCATAATTATTATGTGATTTCTTTGCTCGAGGATAGTTAATTGGCTAATTTATTATTCAGAAATATAAATGTCGTTTTGGGCATAATTGTCTTCTCTAAGCCGGTTAACATTGGCAGAAAAATGAGATATCAAATTTGAAAGAAAATGATGTGAAATTAATGAAAAGAAAACAAAATAAGAATTAATTTTCATAGCAAAATTTTAATTCTATACTTATTTATATTACGTTAAAAGCATTGTTTATAACTTTGTTTTTTCGCAAAAGTAAGTTTCGTAGTTGCGTAGTAAAAGTTGCGATTGTAATATAATATACTAGATAAGAAAATTGCAGAATTTGGCTAGTTGCTTCCCGAACCATTTTAAGATAATTTTCTTTTTATATGCATATTTTGTGCGCTATCTCTTTTTATATATATCTATTTATCGCTTAGTCTTTATTGTAGATGTTATTTTTTTTTAAAAAAAAATAAATGTATTTAGGATATACTCGGTTATTAGAATGTATGTATGTAAATGTATTTTAGATAAATCGGTTATTAGAAATAGTAAATATCAGCAAACTTTTCTCGCATCCCATTTTTCACATTATTTTTCATCCCGTAGTTCGTATTGTTTTTTTAAATTCAATTTTACTTACTTTCAACTCATTTTCTTTTCTTCTTTTTGCAATTGTATTAATTTTATTTATTTCAAAATAAATATTTGCTATTCACCATTAGAAATTTGGTCTAGTTCTTAAAATAATATTATTCTAATTTATTATTCATTATAATTATTGCTTTCATATAGCAACTTTTGATATAAGTTGGTAAACAAAAACTGACATTCTGTGCTAAAAATAATTTTAAAATTTATTGATAATTCAATAACTATATATTTTTAAAAAATTGATTTTTGAAAATTATAAGATGAGAGTAATTCCCACAAATTCTTACAATAACATAAACAAATACAATAATATTGTAACATACCTCACCAAAAAGTTGATTTATTTCATATTTATAAAAATAAAAACCTTCTTTATCTCTGTTTAAAGTCGCTGGGTTAATGTTTGCAACAATATGTTTCATTTAATAACAGTTACGTGTTAATCATTTTTATTGGAAAGGAAAGCATGGCAGTAGGATAGATAAAAGTATGCATCTTTGCCACAAAATTCATGTTATTATTTTAAAAATCAAATGGCAATTTATTAAATATTTATAAACAGTAAACATTCTATGCATCCTCTGGGACAGCTCTAATTATTATTATCATTATGTTTTTGAATTTATCCTTACATAATACATTCTCTGTAATAATACAATCTCTTCAGTAATATCTACCTTTTTCCCATCTCATGGAAGCGAAATTTGTTGGTACGATAAAAAATAACAATACTTGTTACAAAAATTATACTGGTAATAAAATAATCACAAAAAAAATTCTGTTTTAACCTTATTAGTAAAAATCAATATTTTCCTTACCTTCCCAGCAGAACCATCTTTTGTTGTCTGCATTGAATACAATCTCGAAGTACTAATACCCAGAAATCGGTTTCATAGAGAATAATGGCCGAAAATCAAGAAAGTCGCAGATAGATGAGATGCAAGGCTCCATCAATCTACTCGAACCGCATTTCATCTCAATTTGTGGGGGACATCTGTCAACACGATCAAAAATTCTGTTTTACATGCACGAACCTACCCGAGGGTATCCCTTCTTAGCCTTAATGGATTTTATAACTGACATTTCCACGGTTTCCCCGGACCCCTTGGGGAAGCACGATGTGTTATTAAGTACATGCAACAAATCGTTAATGCACTTCTGCTGTAGAATTTAGACACAACATGTTCTCGGCCACGGAATTAGCTCTCTAAGGAAGAGCTAATTTCTTAATACGTTTCAGAAATGACCGAAACTTATTAGTTGGTCTTTTGCAGAAGGAGAAGAACGGGGGGATGGTTCTTAATTTATATGGATGAACGATGACAGATCTGATGATAGATCGTCCAACGAATTTCGGAAAATTGCACGGTTTTCTTCGTAATCAGAATGAACTTGAACGAGGAAGTTGGGTTCTATGGCCAGCAAATAAAAAGGTGCAGCCTCAGAAAAAAATTAGCGTGAATGTAGGAATGAAAAACCAGACCCCTCCGCAGAATATTAATTTATTATCAATAATCGTATTCATAATTAATGTTGTCACGAAATATCTATCATGTTCACTCATATTCGAATTTATTGCTCATGAATATACCAAAGGCTTCTTAATGGTATCACTATTTAAAACAATATTATAAAAAAATTCATAGCAATATTTTGGTACTGAAATATATTAAAAACACCTTTTTAGATTGCTCATTTGAATGATTGTTTGTTACTGCCATTCTGTGATAATATTTGGTGTTTAAGAGTTAAATTATCTCATAACATTTATCACATTGCTGATTTCTACTCGTTATTAACTAACTAAATTGAAAACAAACACTGTGGGGGAAAATTAAAAAATATATTATTATTTGAATGAAAAAGAAGCAACAATTCTAGGTCTCTGATTTATATGTCCCTTATCAGTGCTTTGATTTGAAATTATACTTAAAGTAATAAAGAAAAGGAAAATTATATTTATAGAGTTTTTGTTCGTATTTCTAAATCACATTCAAAATTCTAAAAGCCGCCATACTTTTTTAATTACAATGGCGGAAAAATTCAGCAGTTTAAACAAGAAAGTGATTAATCAAATTTACCCTACTATGCTATATAAGAGAAAAACTAAATTTAGAATCCAAAAAATATCTCTCACTGGCTGCTCGTAAGCAAAATCCTATTAAATGTAACAAATTTTTGTAAAGAACTTTATTAAAAGTAAAACAAAATCACTCCGAAGCAGAGGACAAATAAATAATAAAGAACAAAAAACAACAAATTATTCTTAAATACTTCAATCAATCAATCTTCATTTAATCAAATACTTTATCAATTAAAAAATTTTGAACAGCACTGTAAAAGTAATTATATTCCTATGTAGACAAATTGTAATAGCTAAATTAAATGAAAATTAATTTTAAAATAAACCAAAAAAATATTTTTTAAAAATATGTAAAAATAGAGCTATAATTTAGAAATAGAAATCAAAGAAAATTTACACAAATAAGTAATAAAAAATTGAGATCTACGGTCGAAAATTTCAAGTTATTATGTGAGAACATTATTATTTTTAAGGGTTATTTGTCTTAAATAATTTAAGTCATTAACCAGTTTTAAACCGATTTGAACCAATCACTATACCTCTCTCTCTCTAATGATATTTTTTTTAAACTTTCATTTTCAAATTTTGGAGCTCGACCAATTTTAAGAAGGAAAAAAAAATTGTAATTTCGACGAAAAGTTCATTATTACTGAAAGCTATTGTATATGTGGTACAATCGAATGAACGTCTTGCAGATTGATATTAAAATTGTATTTTGAGAAATACAATTAGTAAGAATGCGCTTGTAATATCATTAAAGAATAAATGTAAGTCACGTTTCCCAAAATTGCGATATTAAAACTAGAAAAAAAATTCATAATTTTTTGAGAGCGAGATTCTTTATTTAAAAGTGAGAAATCGTAAACAAACCGAAAGATGACGTTATTTCATACAAACGACAAACAAAAAGCAATTGATTGTAACTTTTATTAAATATTTCAAACAATATTGGCTAAACAAATCTCAAATGTCATAGGTGAGGCAACTCGCTATCTACCAATAAAAAAAATGAATATTTTTTACTTTCAAATTTTGGAGACTCTAAAATCTCCTAACCAAAACAGCATCATGTTCTCAGATGATAATTAACAAAAAAAATTTAAAGTAGTGGAAATTAATTCATTTACAAAGAAAGCAAATTGATGAATAAATCAATCCTAAAAGACTTATAATTCCAATAATCTCAATATAAGACAATAAACAGAAGAAGCCTTATAATATAGATAAATGTTTGTGCGTGTGTGTGTATTGTTGTTGTTGATAAGCTAGATCATTTTATCCAGAGGCATTAAACTTGACACTTATTAACAATTTGGAGAGTGGAAATTTACAAGAAGGAGCAATTTTTTTATTTATCTAATAAAAAACAAAACAAAATTTTGACCCTTTTCCATGATAACTTTCGAAATTCCTAATGCGCGAAAACTACTTTTACACCCTCCAAAAATTAGATGAATTGTTTTTTTTTTTCTCAATGTTAAGAATTTCATGGCATATAAATTGGAATATATTCTTAGTCTATATTTTAAAAAATAATTTTAATTATATTTTCCAAAGATTTATTTCGTATAAAATAAAATAAAATTCAAGCTTCATTAATAGGCACTGTAGGCTTCATTAATTCTTAATGTATAAAAATAAATTAAATCTTATTACAAACTAAAGCCTCAAAAGGATAATTCTAAACTTGTGCCTGCAAGAAATGAAATAAACATAAGCAAGATATTTTCTAGAAACATAAAGGCTAAAAATTGTTTTTGATTACTCCTAGGATCGTCTCAAAGAAGATACGTCAAACAACATTTGGTATTCCCTCCAAAAGTGATTAACCTAAAAATACGAAATTGTTTGATTGTCTTAAAATATTGATATTTATAACTCGTTCCATTGGTCTCAGAAGATAGAAATATTTTTAAAAATGTATTAATTTGCTTTATTTAAAATTTAGAGGGTCAAAAATTTTTCATTGAATGTGTTTCCTTATAACTAAAAGATCGTAAAAAACTCAAACTTCTTAATTATTCTATTAATGTATTTATTGAAGGAAAAAATAAAATATTATTTACTTCATTTAAATGATTTTGAAAATAAGAATAAAAACTGAATTTTATGATAAACTAGAGAAATTTTTATTAAATTATTCTTTGTGATGTTGAATAATTAAAAAAAAGGTTTTATAGTGCACGTAAAACTTCGATATAGTTTCAGTTTTCTGTGTTCATATTTAAAAAAATCTATATAGGTTTCCGTACTAATTAAAATTTAATCATTTTCTCTTCAATTTAAATTTTAAATTTTACTGGATATAGCAGGAATATTAAAATGCTACATACAATGAACATAATGGCTGAATTCTTATGTTATATTATGAGATATGACTTTTAAAAGTAGAACAAAATATTTCGTTGAAGAATTATTAAGAGGGCAAATTCTATAAATATTTAAAAGAAAACTTTAATTGTCAACAATCCCGGTGGACCAACTGGTAACAAAAGGCTTCTAGTCATAAAAAAAAACAAGAAAAGTCCAGATCGTACATTATAGAAAATACATAATTAAGTATGCACAAATATATTTTTGTAATGCTGTTCTTTTCATGGTCATTGAACGCGAGATTTTCTATGTAAGAAGTAGGCAACAGCCCCACCCTATGAACAAATTCTTAATGATATTTTGCACTTGATATACAGGAAAAGTGTTTGCGACAAGATCATTTGTGGAATATAATGTAACATCTAGAGGCTTGGAGGGCTAGACGATTAGCATTACAATCTCTACATTAAAAATTTTTCAATTAATACCATTTGTATAAAATCAAAACTCAGTGCCATTTTTCAAAGTAAAATATAAGATAAAATTAATCATCCAAACAGGATAAAATTAATTATCCATTAAATTGCATTTCAGAATGTATTAGTTTCTTTTATCAATATAACAATGCAAATTTGTGCTAGAATAGACTCTTCTGCAACAGAAACTGTTATGAAAGAGGTAAAATACTAATTACAAAAACTTTAAAAACTAAACTAAATAGTGTGAATCGAAATGTGTCATTCATTGTGAGAAGCAACCTTTTTCAGCTTAATTATTTAAAGGCAGAGCAATGAAGGTATGTCATACCAGACACTTCGACCCCCCCCGAAGGCACACGGAATAAACCATAAAACTGAATGACCAGACCGCCGCAATAGCAACACTGACGAGAACTATGGTTTATTCGTAACAGCCATCACCGACCACGGCCCAAGCCTTCTCGTAGGAAGTAAGTTCCGTCATCTATAAGAAGAACCTAGCCCCTATTTGTTTGTGTACCCTCCAGCATCAATCACCATGTCAGAAGCATCTCATCCCCATTTCGAAGTTCCCCCGGGGAGATATGCTGTGAAAGTAATACAAAACCAATTCACTGATAACTACAGGTCAAATTCGATTTAATAGAGATAATTTATCTAAAAGATTTTTAATAAATTGCTTGTAATAATCTAAAACAAGTCATTTTTAAAAAATTTCATCGAATTTGAAAATTTTGTAAGCCGCATCGGTTCAATCGACACACGAAAACAGTTTACAGCATTTAATTTATTGTTGACAATTTATTACTTTATAAATTGAATATAGAATTTGAAAAAGAGAATATTGCTAAAAATGTGAATTGCACAAAAGTCGAGTTATTATGTAGATAACAAATGTAAATGCAAAAGAAAAATTAAATATTTAAAAAAAAATTAAACGTAGGTGAAAGTTTTTATACAAAAGTCGTTTCAAAATACAAATGTAGGTCTGAAGAATGTCAAGAATTTATTTATTTTTTAAGAAAACAGTTTTTCTTCCTTTCAAAAAATAGTTTTTGAATATTTTTTTCCCTTGCTTCAAAGTCTTATCCAATGAAACTTAACACATGACTTTTGATCTTTTAAGTCCATGATATAAAGTGAAATGGAAAAGGCTTAAAAAAAGACAGAAATTAGAAATATTTAATTATGCTTAAAAATTAATACATTTCTCTTTAAAAATAAAGGAATACAAGAGACTATATCGCTTAATATAAAATCTATTCTACCAAATAAATATTTTGAACTTAACCAGAAGTTGGTTCAATTATTGCTGTTGTGATAAGAAGGACCTCAAGAACTGAAAGGAAGTCTCCAAATAAAATAAGAACTAAATAATTTGCATTCCCTATTTCTGAGAGGGAGGCTTAAAAATACATGTAAATTATTCATAGTTAATTGCCTTATACTTTTTATATTAGCATTTCGTTTTAGAGGTTATTAAGTATGAATTGCACTTCCCTCACATTTTTCTATTTTGAACCAGACGTCAAGAACAAAACGATACTTGAAATGCAATTTCCGCATAAATTATAAATAAATCAAAGAAATATAAATTATCGGTTAGAATTATCTGTTAATTAATTATTTAGCTATGTTATAAATTATTAATACTAATTCTATATAATTGAATATATTAATGCCAAAGATATTCCCCTAAAACAGAAGCTTAAAGAGGGAGTGCCAGCTTAGACTCTATGCTCGTCATCTGAATTGTATGCAAAATTACGTTGGCTGTTCAAAAATATCCCTAACGTTGCTTCAAAAAATGAAATATTTGTATATTATACCATAATATAATATATCATCTGATTTGCATTACACATCCTTTCACCTCCTCCTCCTCCACCCGGTTTCTTTATCTTCTTTTTCGGATTTTTTTTTCACTTAAAGCTATTATAATTACTCCTTTTTTCTTGTATTCATTTCTTAGTAATTTCGTTTTTAAAACGCATTTAAGAAATCAGATTTTTTTATTGCTTTTAATAACTGGGAATTTGTTAGACTCTTTCTAAGGTAAATCCTTAAGAATATTGTGACTGACTTCCAAAAATTAATATGAATATTTAAAGAAGAAAACAGAATGGCAGAAATCAAATGTATATCAAGTCTCGCAGACTGTAATGAGTACTACTTTTACCATTACTTAATTCTATATAGTTTTGTTGATTTAAATATATAAAAAAATATTGCGATTGAAAAAATTAAACGCTTTTTAGAATTTCATTCATAGGCAAAATAAGTAAATAAAAAGCATTTTTAAAACTATTCCTTTTCTTTAATCAAAGTTTATGAAATATATTTACCCCATTATCTGGATGGAATGGAGCATATGTTCATAACCTCTCTCTACCCGTTCTGGTTGGACACTGATTGTGGTGATGCAAAAATATCTGTCATAGGCATCACATTTAGTGAAAATTCAGATCAAAAATTATAAAATTTTGAGCGTAAAGGGAGTGTTACACCTAGCTTCAAGATAACATACTAAAAAAACTCAGTGTACATTCAAGTGTCATTCACAGTAAAATTTTTGAAGAATTTTTTTTTTGAATATCCTTTTTCGAAAAAATAATGTCATCCAAATTTAATATAGAATTCCAGAGTAATTTTGAAAATTCATTTAACAGTATAACACTGATAAGCAGTTCTGTTCTTTGGTTGCTCTAACAGACGCAAGAAATAACATATAAACATAAACATAATGGTGTTATGTTTTATAAAAAAAGAAAACGAATTTTAAAAATTCATAAAGATTTAAATTTACATATTTTGTTTTGAAATAATTAATTGATGGTAAGTTTTTTTTAAAGTCTCTGTCTTTTCTCATGATTGATTACTTTTCAAATATTTAATTTTTCCAAAAGTAAAATTATCAATTAATTGATAAAATTTTTAATTAAATATAGTTCTTTAAAAAGCACATTCTGAGCGCCAATGTGAGAAAAAAAACTGATTCCGTAACTTTCACAATAATAAATTATGAGTTAAAGACTTAAAAGTGAAAAACATTTTTTTAAAAAAAAAAAAGCAGTAGCTTTTAACATTTCAGTTAATTTTTTATTTTATTTAAATATCCCTTTCAATAACTCAATTAAAAGCTAATTTCAGCTTATAGCTTCAAATATTCTATTATCTGAACCTTTTTTAAACAAGATTGAGAGATAAATCTCTTTTTCAATTAGATGAATTTTAATAGATATAAATACATATTCTTTTACTTTCATTGATTCATTAATTTAGAAACTTAAGTAGGCATTTATTTCTCAGTGAATTTTTTTAAAAAAAAATCTAGCTTTCATCGCAGATCCTTTGATGTTGGTTAACATTCGTAAAAAAACTTTTAATATTAATGCATGCAAAAACAAATTAACGTCCTTTTTTTACATCTCAAGAAAATTTGAAATTCATAAATCTCTCTTACATATCAGATCATATAAGTGAAATAGTTTTAAAGGGTTGAATATTAACTTGTTTGGATAAATGATATGTAACAATGAATTTCAATAAATGCAATAAAATAGCATGTGCTTCCAAACTATCGTTTTAAAACCATGTAAAATATTTATGAGAAACTGAAACTTCTTAACATAATATTCCTATTAATATTCTTAAGCGAAGATCTCACTGCTGTTTATATTGATTTATATTGGTAATCATGATATACAGTATTCACATGATATAAACCGCTTGGTACAATCATTATTTTTTTCCATTCCTGTTTTTCAGCAAACTAAATAAAAGCAAGTACATTATATAGTTCAACTTTACATTCGATCAAAATTTCATCGTTCAAAAAAATTCGATAATAATAATAAATAAATCATCTAATGAAATTCTGATCTCTTTATTGCACATACACATGGAATTATTTCTCTTCTCAATGTTTATGGTAAAACAAAAAAGAATTAAAATCGTGAAATTCTAATTTGTAAGTATTCGATTTCCTTTACACAAATTTTCTACCACCATTACTAATTCCTATTTTTGTGCGTGATTTCTTTTCACAGATTATTTTTCCTTCTCACCTTTCGATTCGAGATTATTTTTCGTTTTATCGTTTGGTTGTTTAATTTTAGCACATTTTTGATTTAATGATGATCGTTTTTCTGGGTTGCGTGAGGGGAAAATTATCCTCTGCGACGTCTTTTGTTTTTAACATTTTTCCTCGATTATGTAATAAATAATTTAATTGTTTTTATCGATCTAATGACATTTGAATATTTATAATAGTTTCGTAAAAACTCTGATAATGATTGTTCATACGAACTTCTGAATCGTTTGAAATAAGTTTTTAGATTAGAATTAGCAATGGAAATGATTTCGTTAAAAAAATGGGTGAAAAACGTAGAGAAAATGATTGAATAATATATTATTTTTCCAATTTCTTATCCCTTAATATTTTATACAATGTTTTTTCCAGTTTTTTGAAACAAATTATTCATATTTAAATGTTTGATTAATCGGAATGAAATATAAACATTTTAACAAAAATATTTAAGATTTTTCGCAATTATTCTTTTATAGTAAATTTTAAACTGATGCAGAAGTCCCACGAATTGATTCCCTTACTTTCTACACTAAAATAATCACACTTTTATCAAAAGAATAACGTAAAACGTGAGATGCTTGTTTTGAAATTAAATTGAAGTTGCACTTAAAGACTTATACTTCATAATAAAAGACACTTTACAAATGATATTTTGAATTTTTTACCGTAATTTATCTGTTTTACTGATATTAATTTTATTAATTTTAATACAATTATTAAACCTATTAATAAAGCAGCGTTAATCAACTAAGATTTTCAAACAACTGCTTTGCAATTTTATTAGTCCTACTTTTATTTCAAAGTATTTTTAACCTCATTTTTCGGATGACATTTTTCATTAGATCTCTCAAAAATAAATTAATATTGCGATTATTCTCCTCTATTTTGATTTATTTTAAATAAAATGTATCACATTTAGGGTCCACTTGGATTTGTAAGGATTAATGTTTGTTTAATAATTTTGGTAACTATTTTGCATAACTTTTTGTTATGGTTTTAGAAAAATTATTTTTCATTCTAAAGTTTTGACATGCATGTAACTCATACTATTTTAGAAGTCTTATGTCGTCTTGTTTATTGAGGTATGTATTTCCATTATCTGTACATATATTTATATAACCGTTTATACTTTTTCTTGAGATTTTTTTAAAATTTCCTTTTTGTTTAATTCTGAACTAAATCTTAAGTTCGACTAAATTTTAAAAAAATTATTAAAAACATCCCTTAAATTTAAGCCTGCTGAAAATGAAAAAAATATGCCGAGTATTCTTGCCTCGATCAACAATAACGAAAAATTTCAGAATTAAATATTGCTACCAACAATTAAAATAATTTGAGTTTTACTTCAACTATTAAATATATTATTACATAATACATTTTAAATTATTTAAAATTTATTGAGAAATTTATACGTGGCAAGAAATATACCTTCATGAGAAAAAATAATTTTAAAAATATAAGGACATTGAAAAAAGCTATTTTTGTGCTGTAACTGTTTTTTTAAAGTTATGATGAAAACATTTCGACATTTCTTTTAATTTTTAATTAATTAAAATTTCTAAAAATTGCTCTTTTTCCAAAGATACAAATGCTGGTTTAGTTCCTCTAAGTCAAACAATCTGCCGTAGAATATTAATCACGCATTCATCTTTATAAGTAGTAAATACTAATATAGAATATAGTTGACTAAAGCATATATATTTTCTCAGATATTGGTATAAACTTCTGGACTAGCAATAAAGCCCACTTTACAGCAATTTGTAATGTACTGAATAAAACTGCAAAAGTTCAATGGTTTTAATTTTTATTCTTAGTCAATAAACCATTATTACTTATTACTTGCATTAACAATTTATATGTATTGCTTTTCAACAATTTATTCATATATAGAATAAATTTAATAAAAAGTTTTTGCAAAAACGCGTTTATTAAAAAATTAAAAAAAACTAGAAACGTTTTATTTTAATTTTCTTATACTTTAATATAAAATTTTATATAATTAGTAAATAATGTCTATTGAATTATTACAAATAATTTAGAATCTTTCAATATTCTTTCTTCCATTTCATTAGCAGGTGGTATCATTAGAATGAAATCAGAACTCAATTCGATTATCATTAAATTTAATTACATTATCTTTTAATAGATTATATATAAAAATAAAACATTTTCATATACATGAATATTTTAGCACATTAGGTAATAAATTAAAAATTAATTATAGTATTTCAATAGTAAAGATAACAGGTCAAGTTAAATAATAGTATATGAAATGTATTACCTTTTGCATATGCCCTCTGTAGTTTTGATGTTTTCCACAGGTAATATATAAATGATAAATACTGAAATAACAATTTCCATCGTAAAAGTTCGGGAGAAGAAAGACCTCAAAGAATTCCTTTCTTTCTTTTGCATGAAACAATTCGCATAACGACAACTTTTTATCTTTACTCTAAATTATCAAATAAAAATTTTCGTCTTTAATTTTATAAATTCATTAAAACATATATTCATAACAATTTCAGAGCAAAAATCAATCAAACTATTTAACCTTTAACAAAGTGTCCAAAACATAAATTATACCGTTATTCTTTTTATCTTTCAGCATCTGCCACATATGAAAATTTTAGGAATATTGAAACATAATTTTATGCAAACGATTTAAAAAATTTCAAAAAGCAATGAAATCTCACGTGATGAAGGTAAAATAATTTTATAAAATTTGAATTTTATATTCATTGCGGCTCTTTAAAATTTTCCTCGTAAATTAAAGAACATTTCTTTTGATATACAATTTTTTTTTCTTTTACATTTTCTTCGGTAATATAATCTGGATTCTTATAATAGAATTTCTCATTCAGTTTTATTGTTTTTTTTAATCAATTCTTAAACTTTTATCGTTTATTTAAATCGTTTTCTATTCCTTCTAGAATCATTCGTGTTCGCTTTCATTGTTAATAGAAATATTCACTACACTATAACAATACACTTTTAGATAGATAATTTATTTAATTGATTTATTATACTAATCAATAAATTGCCTTTCATATATTATAAATTATTATTGAAGATGTGCATAAAATTTTTAATTTTTCATACATTAAAAAGTGTATACTTAAAGGTTAAAAATTAGAACATAATTAAAGTATATATTAAAAAGATTCAAATTTTTCAGGGTTTTTTATGTTGTTTAAATTCAGAACTTTTTATCAAAAGTACGTTACTTTACATGAGCCAAACTCTATTTATATACGTTTATCTGATTAGGAATTTCACTTTTTAAAAATGTTTATGATGCAAACTACATTTGCTGATATTTTAATGAAGGTCGTTAAACGAATTTAATGTTTTTTTAAAAACAAACCAAATTTTTATAGAAAAATAAATTATTCTGAAGGAAAGGAAAGTTATGTTAAGCAATGAAATATGCCAGGAAGAAGTTATAAACAGAAACATTTCCCAATTTTTTTGATTATATATAAAGCTCGATCATAAGATAAATTTTAAACTTTAGAGACACCTACAACTTAAATTAACTGACGGAAGGAAGCTTAATCTCATGCATAGACTTTGGAAAACTTAAGAGAAAAAAATCTCCCTTAAAAGAAAAGTATTAAAATCACTAATGCTTGTTGAAAAATCAACAAGCTAAAAATGATCCATTGTGGTTAGAAAACAATGAGGTTGATAAATAAAAGAATATTTTTTTAAAATTTCGCATAGTATGCTCAGTTTTATCCCTAGAACATAAATGAAATTTAGAAATATCTATTTCTCAAGAATTCATTGAAATTATTGACACCTTTTCGCCCCAACATCGTCTATCTGTAATTAATTTTTGGCGGTACTCATATTCATAACCTAAATATAAAATTTGATTTCACTTTATTCATTAATTTAGATATAGATACCTTTAAATAGAAATTATTTATTATCATTTTGCATATTTATACTTTTTTTAAAACTTTTTTTACTATAACTTATTGCCCCTAGAAGGAAAAAGTTATAAGTAAAGTTGTTTCCTTGGTTCGCCTACTCTTATTAAAGCGGAAGTGACGTCACATATGCGCAACATTAGAAATCGTTTTCTATTAATCACATAAAAAATACATGCTCTTTTTGTTCTAAAATAAAAATAATAAATGATAAATTCTTTTACATTTTTTTTCTATATTGAATTCTAAAATTAAAAAAAGATGAATAAATTCTTTTACATTTGTTTGTGAATGCAAAATTTATTTTTTGTCCACAAAAACATTTTATTTAATTATGATCTTGAAACTTGAAATATATAAGGTATTGGGATTTATAGCTACAATTGAATTATGATGATTAATTTTTTATTGTTTTATCTTGTATTCCTGTGATTGGCATCCCATTATATTCTTTAAAAAATTACAGAATTATTTTTTTCTTGCTCTTTTGCTATTTTGAGCTCAATAAATAAAATGAAATATTTTGATTAAAAAAATGTTTTTAGAAAGAAATCTAACTCCAATGAATAAAATAATTTCTCCAAATTTAAATCTTCTGGAAATATTAACTCTATTTACAAACATTAAATTCAAAAACATTCTACATAAGGCTTAAATAAAAATTACGTTATATTATCAGTTGGTTCTGAATTTCTAATTGACTTCCATCCAGAATTCTTTATTTCTCAGGTAAGTCAAAATATTTTATTTGTTTGAAATATTGAGCCTGGTTGACATTATTCCCTCATACTAATAATTAAATGTATAAAAATTAGAATTTAAGAAGATTTTTAGATCATGTTCATTGTTAAAATTGTTAAAAAAAGAATTTACTAAGATAAGGCGATGAGTGAAATTACAAATCAGAGCTATTACATATACACTAAAAAAAAGGTGTTTTTTATGGTTAAAATTCTTAGGTTAGCATGGAGGTATCCAAATTTCGTTTGCTTTTTCAGAATAAAATGTCTTAGATTTATCCTAAATTTCAAATGTTAAATTATAGCTTAAATTAAAAAAAAATTAGATTTTAAAATACTAGTTCTTATTAAATATATGAATAAGCTCTGTCTTCCATATTAAATAGATTTCCATATTCTGTTTTTTTTCAATAAACATTCATGCCAGCACTTGAAACTCAGTAATGGTGTTACAAAGAACCGTATAAAAAAATAACCTCTATATTATAATTGCTATTAGAATTTGGAGTACTTGATACTAATACAGTGAGAATTTGGAGTACTTGAAACTGAACTTATAAGTTTTCCAAAAAAGAAAAATATCTTTTTAAAACTGTACCTATTGAATGCGAAAGGTCTATTTAAAACTGCATTGCACAGTTGATTTAAAAATGATTTTAATCTTTAAAATGAAATTTTATTGAGAGAATTTATACATTTAAGATATCCCCATTGCGTTTTATCTCATTTTAATTTTTTCAAGGTTTAAAAGGTAACGACTTTGCAATAATTAATTTTTGTTATTTTATATAAAAAATTTTTAAATATTTCTTTCTGCTCTAATTCATGCCAGTAATTAAACTTATCTTAATTACTTTTCTCTTTGCTCAGACTACGAAATGTATTTTTTTTAACTTTTTTACTGAAAAATAATGCTAAATTCAATGAAGCAATTTTTTTAATAAGATTGAAACGAAATCTGCTATGCATATTTTAATGTATTATGTCAGAACATCATTTCTTTCAACACGTGCTCGTGCAAGTTAAATTATATTTTTATTCATTTTAATTATTTCAATGAACGAGTCACTTTGGTATTGCAAACGCCCATAAAAAAACTTTGTCTCGCATTTATTGTTTAATAAAATATATCGCATTTCCTATTTATCTCATTTCATATAATCACGTACTCAAAATGACATTTTTCTTGGTTTTACTTGCTGTAGTCATTAACTTATTTTTTTTTAATCAGAGCTTTTGTAAATACAATGGTAACACCTTATTAAAAACTAATTTTTTGAGAGGCTCATGCGGATAATGAAATTTTTATTTTCCGCCTACAGATTTTTGTTGAAGCCAGAAAGCCTCATTCCCAAAACAATATCATGTTCTGATTTGATAATAATCAATTATAAATTAATGGCTCAAAGTCTTTTTTTGTTACTGTTTATTTGTTTTAGTTTTGTTAAAAGCAGAGTGCATTTTAAAAAAACTAAAAATATAAGGAACCAGACTTCAAGCAATTATTTCAAATAATTATAACGATATCAATATTAGAATATTTTAAATGTTTCAAATGTTGCATGGGAATTTTAAAATTAGAAAATTTTATCAATATTAAGGTATATTCCAGCGTATAAAAATACCATTTAAACAATTAGCAAAATTTCGAATTAAGGCTATTTATGAACCAATAGACACAACCAAATATCTCATTCCCTTTAATAAAAAATATGTAAATATAATAAGAAAAACATAATTTTAAATATGCAGTCGTATGTTATTAAAGTTATTATTAATATTAAAAATGTTTATGTTTATTGTTAAAATAAATTTTTTCCGCTAACTGAATTCCAAATAAACAGGCCAAAGTGTTATATATTTTTATTTAATTAAGAACATTCAAGCAAGTATACAAAAGTCATCTTAAATAAAATCACTAATATGCAAGATGCATGATTATTTATATTCTTAAACGGATCCTCATTCTTCCCATAAGCGTTCAATACCTTTTGCGACCAAGTATTGTTTTCTGATAAAATCTAAATAATAATTACTTTTCAAAAACAAGATATATTTTAAAAATAATCCTTCATCTACCTGTATGAATTTGTGCTGCCCTGATTAATTTTAATAATTCAGTAAATTCAGAAATGGTCCACTATCTCTCATGCCTTGTCTTCTGCATATATTTATAGATGGGTGTTCTGCTCTCCATAAGACTGTTGTTTTAAGGAGCTTACCTAGTTTGGCATACATATAATTTAAAAAGTAAGAATATCCATTTCGGATATATTTTTTAAATTTTGAATAAATTTGAAACTAAGAGAAATGATGAGTTATTTTTCCCAATATAATCTTTCCAAGGTTATATTTACATTATTTTAAAATTTAGATTATTATTGTTTTAACAATACCGATTGCTACAATGTTTCCACAATTTTATTAACTTTTTTAAAATTTGTATTATTTTTAGTATTGCAATGAGATATGAGTCACTATCATTGTTTCATCAAATATTTAATTCAATAATCTTTCGGTGTTAAAAGTAATGGAAGTTTAATAACATTATTTGCGTAAGGAGTAAGAAAGTATTTTAATACTGAGAAAGTTAGAGGTTAAAGGGGACAGTTATATTTTAATGGAAATATGGTGTCATATATCTTTATTTCGTTAAGGAGATTTATACATTCAAGTAAATAGAACGAGTGTAAGTATATTAAAATAACTTAGATTTAATATGCACTAAATTTATTCATGAAAAATGTAAACTCAGGAACGGTCTTCTAAAGAACAATATAGCTTGGTCTCCTCATTTATCTACATTTATGCAGAATAAATCATCTTTTATTTCCTTTTGTACATATAATTATAGTATTTTCCCCTTTGTTATTTAAACTTTATTTCAGTGTGTTTGCCTACAAATATTTGCATATATTCTTTTGCATTTGTATTTTGAATATTTTATTTTATCATTCTCCTTCAACTGTATTATATCATCTATTGTGTATTTCTGTTAGTAAGTGAGCAATATTATGTACTTGTTTTCCCCCTCTTTTTTTACTTTGCATTTGTGCCTATGTATTTATTTTCGAAATTCGTCCTACTGTTAATTCTGAAATGTCTTACATCGGTAAGCCTTATGATGTACTTGTTGGCACACAAGGAGTTTATACTTCGAGGACCAATAAAAAAATGTGACGCTTTAAAATGTTTTTTGAGTAAATCAAGTACATCAAGTTATACGCAATACATTTAATTGAAATCCAGTACTTTTGATGACTAAGATGATTGGCAAAGGCGGTTTGTCAATCAATTAAGTTTCTCCAGAACGAAACGTTAACTGAAATTTTGTCGATGTTGCATACATTAAAAGAAATTTTGCTCTCATCTCAAGGACTTAAAGTTAGTTCCGATTCTTCAAGTTTGTCGGGGAATCAACCATCGGAACTCCTTTTTTCAACAATTATTCGGCGGGATTCAAATTCATTGACGGGCCAAGAAAGGGAAGTTCTGGGAATCGCATGTTCAGCTCCTTAGTAATGACGGTTCGGCCTGCACTCGAAATGACACATTACAAGCTGCATAATCGTTTTAGCACCGTTACATGCAGTTACTTAGTAATTAAAGCTCGAGTTTTCGTGTAGGTATTATGCTTTTGAGACAGGAAGCTCTTTCTCGGTGGTTGACGCCCATGTCCGGGCCGTTGCGTGACATTCGCATTTGTCTCTGCGCCTGTCAAGTGAATACTTCAAGACCTGAGGGATTCAATCATTAATTTAATGGATTTGTCTGCGCGCAACTTGTGATTGACGCCTCGCAGATGAGTGACATGTGTCCCCGGAGCTTGCTGTCTGCGATTGCCATTGGACCCACAGACGCGTGAAGAAACAGGAAGGGGGAAAGATGACATTAATTATTAATGTGCTTGTAGTTAGGTTTTGATTTTGATGTTATCGCCCGTTCCTTTGTGGTGTCTGTTGTCTGTTTGGTTATTCGACATGAGCAGCAGAAAGTAGTCCTAAAAATTAATATTTGGTGATATTAGTGATAATTTTATTCATTCAATATTATTTTGAAATCAGTTTCTCAGTATGGTTTTCTTTAATCGGTTTACAAATTCAAAATAAGGAGTCAAGATAAATCTTGATAAACAAGTTTCAAAAATATGCAATTGTCACATAACGGTATATTTAACGGTTATTGTATGAAAATAAATAAAGCTTTAAAGCAATTGCAATGCTTTGATAAGCAAGGAAATTGTTCCCAATTTCATCAATTGCCAGTTTACAAGGTATTTCTGTATTAATTAAAAGTCTTTGGAAATGTTCTAACTTTCAGTTTAGGAGAACCTCGCCAATTATTTAATAATAAAAATAATATACACAGTATTGGTAAAATCGAAGTTCTAGAAACAGAAAGAATATAAACAAAGTGTTAAAGTTATAAAAAGTAATCAAAATTTTCTTCTAATAGTTTCCAAATGAACTCTCTTATTTGTAACTTCAACTTTCCAATCGTGAGTTGACTGCAAATAAGACCAATATGTAGCAAAATTTTGAGCAGGAATCCAGTATCTTGGAAGCATTTACTTCTATATGAGACAGTTATATGAAATTTTTGAGAAATTTTCAATTGGAACAGCTTTTAATTAGACATTTTTATGCATAGACAGCGCCAATCTAGTGCTTCATTTTCCTTAAATTATTCCATTTTAAAGAAATAAAAGATATCTAGCATAAAAATTAATTTCTAGGCTAAAGGGGAATGCAATTTTCAAAGCTAACTTATTATAATTACATGACAGATACTAAAATATCTGCTCTTTACGTTAAAATAAATCAGTTAAAAATTGTAGTAAAAACTACTACAAAGAAAAAAAAGATTAATTCATCCAATATTTATTAATTTTCTGTTCCTAAAAAAATAAATCTTTAATGTTCAATCAAACTGAAAATTAATGATCTCATAAAAAAAAGTTTGAAATTAATATCATCAAAAATTCTAACTCCTAAATACATCATATTGAATGTAAGCTTTAAATCTCGCATTCATTCCGGAAAAAAAAATGCTTGCGAAACGAAGAAAATCTTTGGGAGCCTGTTAAATAGTTTTTTTTAACTCTAGAGTTTCATCATTTTTTAAGATTAATCAATATTTATATTTAAAAATTCATTTGAATTTTTAATATAAATTAACTTTTATACTAAGAGATTAAAATAAAAGTTATTTTCCTGAAATTTCACCTGTCTGATCTGAATATGTTGAACGATAAGGAATCACAAATTTATTGTTTCTTATTAAATTTTCCTTATTTCTGGAATAAAAATATTAAAACTACATGATGATTCCTTTCTCATTAAATAATTTATGTTTTTTTTGTTATCTTCTAGAAATATTAAAAATAACATTTCTTAATTCTGAAATTTTTTCGAATAGAATAGAAATAAATAAAATAAATATGTTTACATCATCTTCAAAATAAAAATTCTTATAGAGGTAATCTACTGTCACAATAATTTTTTCAATTCCCATCTATTAATCATCTTTTCATAGATGAACTTACCCTCCTTGTAACTTTGTTTTCCTAGAAATACTACTACATACAATCGGACATTCCCAGACAAATTACACAGTAAGCGATGTTTTCTTAAATCATATTAACCCTTTATTAATAACAAAAATTAGTTATAAATAAGCTCATTCATATATAATTTATACATTAATAATATAATAATAAATAACTCATAAAATGTTTAAAGAAATAATAACTCTTTCTTTATTTTACTCTTAATCTGCATCATTCCAAAACAGACACTCGCTCATTAGAAAAATACAAAAAACGAAAAAGAAAAACCTTGCCATCCTGTAACCGACATATTTTACTTCTGTTATCATCTCAACCCATCAACCAACCAACCAATTTTTTCCATTTCTTCCATCCGGAGACCTCAACGGCGGTGATACATCCTTAGCACTCTTGGCTGTATAATGATATCACTGCATAATCCCCCTCTCAACAACCGCCCTTTAAAAGAACAGAACAAAAACAACAGAACTATAACAATGCATCAATTTTATCAGATCTATCAACAACTAGACAAATAAAGCTTGTACAATAAAATTAATGGTCATCCCCTGTCTGGAGAGAGACCACATTAGGAGCTCTCGATTAGTAAAAAGGGTCTATATAAAATTACATTATACATGCGATCTGAAGCATATCATTTCACAGCATTACTCACTTTCGACGGCCAATGCGCAGACCACACCTGCATTCTAGATGAAGGGGTAGGGATGCGACCTCTTGGCTTTATTTATTTGCTCGGTTTTTTTCGGCGCTGCGATGACTGTGTTTGGGAAAGAAGAAGGTGAATTATGGGAAATGGATATTCCGGGAGTCAGAAGATGCGTGGCCGGGACTGACTTTTCCCACGGTATCTGCCGGAAGGTTGCTCATAGGGTCTTACTGCGTAGTTTGAGCATGGGTATTACGGCAGAAAAGATAGAAAATAACGTTAATAGGTGAAAAATTAACCTTACGCACAGACGGTGCTTTGACCGTTTATAAGGAAATATCTTTGACTGTTTGATCCGAATACCTTCAAGAGTTATCTGCTTCTGTTTTCAAGTAAAAGTTTAATAGTGAACTAGTTTTAAAAATTGGTGACCCTGACTTCAAATGCGGCCACAACAGTGTATTGTAGTTAAAAACTAATAGGATGAAAATAATTATAATTTTAATTATCGTATTTGAATTTTATATATATATATCTATATATATACAGTGTGTTTATTAATTATTGTCAGGGTTTCTGCACCTCATAATTTTTGAATAAAAAATATTACTCAAAAACCGATTACGTATTCGTAAATTATCAAAGAATTTTACGTGGCAACAATGCAATCTTAGCGCATTTGCAGTCTGGGTAATTATGATGTCATCAATAAAAATGGCAACCGTGCAAGAGAAAGTTGTGGTTTTCCGAAACTAAATCAGTCATAACTACTCAACGTCGCTTCAGGACCACGTACAAGAAATATCCTCCTTTGGATAATTCTAATGGTGGTTAACACAATTTCAGGAAACTTGTAGCGTTCTACACTGAAAGGGAGTAGGAAGACCGAGTCATTCGCAGGAAAATGTTGATCGCATCCAAGAAACGTTTACTAGTAGTCCACAAAAATCAACGAGACAATCAGCTGTGCAGTTATGCCGCATACGACAATATGGAATGTTCTCCATAGCTGAAGGCCTACAATGTGCAAATTGTGCAAGTTTTAATATAAACTTTTAATAAGTGTTTTGTGCGCTTTAATATCATTAATAAAATTCTTTGACTTGTAATTTACGAATACGAAATCGGTTTTCGCGAAATATTTTTTATTTGAAAATTATAAAGTATGGAAACATCGGCAATAATTAATAAACACCCTATATATATAATTATATCGATAATGACAGCCACAAAGTTTTGAGGATTGAAAATGTTTTTATTTGTTTTCTTTTTACTGCAGCTGTCATTTTTTTTCTTGAAAACTCTACAGTTAAAATAATATAATGTTTGTATCACGTAATTTTGAATTATTAAGCAATAATAAGATTTACACTTATATTTCGAACAACTATGCTTTATTATTAATCTCATTTCAACAATTATGGTTTTCTTTAACTTTATTCTTGAAATTCCGAAATGATTGTTAAATGTACATCATTCCTAGAAACTAATTCTTAAATTAAAATAGCGAAGGAGTATTCTTTTTTACTCTGCTTAAGAATTCTTCATACAATTTTACATAAATCTATCTTTCTTATATAAAGAAAACATCCAGACATTTCAAGTTCTGAAAGTCATTAATTAAAAAGGATTAAATAATTACATTCAGTCTTTCAATTTGCTATCAAGTTTAATTTTATGGGTTTTTAAGGTGAATATCCTACTTGGCGTATTAAATAAAGTCCATTATTGATTAAAAAGAAAACATAAAATTTCCATTCTCTCAAATTATCATATTCTTAAAAATATAATGTGTATAAAATTCCTTTTAAATGCCTGTCATGTAATTAAAATTTTCTGATTTACATTTGAAAAAAAAAACACCTTTGGGAGTATCAAAATTGTTGTTTCTGTTCTATATTTTTGAAAATAAAGTTAGTTTTGATAATTAGTACAGTAATTTGAGTATAATGAAAGTATTCAACATTTCTATACTGAATATACATTGAGAATCTCTATGATGTTTTTGTTACCCATTAAGGGAAATACACAAGATAATATAAATAGTGATTAAAATCTGCATTATATTTTCACGTTGCTTGAATTTTTTTTAAATGCTTTTGAAAACTTTCGCAAAAATCTGTTAACAAAAATAATTTTAGTAAGTAATAAGGGAAAGTATCAGTTCTCAATAAAAATAAAATTTCGAGCGTTATGTGGTTTTTGAAAAAATACCACTGAAATCATTTGTTCCTCATAGGATCTGCGTTTGGAACTTAACTAATTTTCTTTATGATGTTCATGGGAAATATGGAGCTTTTAAAACCAATTTTCTTATTTATCAATCGAAATTTTAAAAATTATGTTGTAGTTATTTAGACTATGAAAGAAAGAAATGCGTAAAAAAAGTTAATTTTATTTAAATAATACGCAAATAGTATTATTAAAAAATAAATTCTTAAAAATGTTATTATTAATTATTGTTATTATATTTTGATGTAATATCTATTATGTTATAAATATGCATGATGTCTATAATGTTGTTACATATATTAAGTAAAAATGTTATCATATAAGACATTAGATTTTAATTAATGCGTTATATGAATACAGAAATTATTACGAAAAATTTGATTTTCAGTTTTAATGAAACTCGCCATTTTAGAATTTTTTAAATTCGAGGCAATTGGATATTTTTTGTTGTCATTATATCTGTGTAAGTGTCTGTCTGTCCTCTTGAATGTGAATACGATTATTCACAAAACCAATGAATTAGATGGATGAAATTTGACTTATGGGGAATACTTATTCTTAAACGCAAATGTTTATAAGATTTTGTATAATTTCCATCTAAGAAAAAAAGTACTTTTCCTACACTGAACTATGAAACTGGAAAAATTACTGCCATTTTTCACACGAATTATTTTAGCTTTACTATTTTCAGGCGCATCGAGAAATTTTCCCCTTTTAATTAGTGCATTTACTAAATCGAATATTCACATTCTTATCATTTTTGAAGTTTCTAGAATCGGAGAAAACCGAGCATTACTCTTGAAGTTTCATTCTATAAAAGGATATTTTTAGTAATAATTTATAATATAAAATATACTTTTAAAAAGATAAAATTAAAAATAATAATTGTAAAGTCAAATAAATTACTTTTTTACGATAATGGTTTCCTGTATTACCATCATAAGACATCAAAATTACTAAATAAGAAACTAACAAGAAAATTATCATTTATAAAGGAAATATTTTTTATTTATTACTTGATCTTAAATAATGATTGATGTAAATTTATTATTATCATAAATCATTTTTATTATAATCTACAGATTTGTAATTTCTTGAGATTTGATAGACAGATATGTTCTAAAAAGTGAAAGAAGAAAAAAAAAAAAAAAAAGGGAAATTTTTTTGTCTCTACCAAGAGAGCAAATGTTAAGCAGAAGAGCGAACTTAAAAAAATAAAATTGTCTATGAATAATTCTGATAGATACGCTTCATTTCATCATTGATAATTCGATGAACACTTCAGCATTCGAGTCACATTTCACTTTTAGGATTTTAATTTATAACCAATATATTCATCTGATATCTAAATATATGATCAAGTTTGAAAGTGAATTTTAATGGATGCAATTTATTTATTTTCTAACCAAATCTATTAGCGAAATAAGTTTCAAAATATAATCATGAAGGCACTTCCATCAAACCTGAAAGACATAGCAATTTAAGCGCTTGAAATTCTATTTATCAAGATTAATTGATTGTCAAATGAAAATTCTTACTCTGCCCTTAAATTTTTTATTAAAATTCATCAAATAGAAACTACTTGTAATAGAGATATATTGCCCTTAAGTAAATGAATTAATAACTTGATTAAATCAAGGGAAAAAATAACTTTTAAACGACATGTCCAAACTAGCACGGCTTTAATAAGCTTTTAAAAGTAAAATATGCATTTCTATTCGTATTACAGAGACAAATTTCAAAATACTTTCTTCAGTGTTTTGAATTTCAGCAGCAAAACAAGACAAGCAAAAACTTTTTAAAAAAATTCTTAACTTTAATTATCTTATATAAATGAAGATTTTCGACAGTTATAGAAAATGGTTTGGAAGTGACAGTTATCGATATTGTTTTAATGATTTCCAGATACACTCCTGATAAAACTGCCCGATGAAATTGCCAGAATCGCAAAACATATAATTTTAATTTTGACAGCTTTCTTTTGCAATTGGCAGCTCTCAAATGATTGATTATTTCTATTCTTGAGCAGTAAGCATTGTTTTAAACATCCCATCAAAAGAATCTTGTGAACAGACGATGAGAAGCCTCTATGTTATTTCTTCATTCTAATCGTCTGTTCAATCAAATTTCCCATAACTTTCCCCTCCATTTTAGACAATAAAGAAAAATCTTTCCTCCTGTTTGACGTACTATCTTTCAACCCCAAATACCTCTTGATTTTGAGACAAATTTGCATTATTGCAAGAAGTAAACGAACATTACGAGGATATAATTCCAAAGAAAACATTAGTTACTCCAAGCGTTGTTGTTGTTAGTGCCACTTGTCATGGTCAATCTCTCACCGAGGTATCAGTGAGTTTTAAGCCGCAAGAAGCGTCTCTTGTTTTGAAGAGCGCCAACTAAGTACGACTTAGGTACATACTCATCACAGTCTCTTGCATAGCCCCATTATACAAGGGTGCTTATTTATACACCTTAAAGATAGAACACAGAAGAACAATTATGTGCTAATCGGGACTCGCACCCGGGACCTCCAGATCTCAGAGAAGACGTGCTACCTTTATTCCAGGACGCGGGCACTCCAAACGCAAAGCATTACATTGCATAGTTAACACGTGATAATGAACTTTGGGATGTACTGTCAAGCGAAGTTTGTCAAAAACCCCATAAGTTAATTTTGATTAATCACTTTAATTAAATCAAAATTAAATTTATAACTGAAAAATTTTATTATTGATTTTACAGATAAAATTCTTATAACTGATAAAATTTCAATTATTTTTGTTACATAATTTAAATGAAGATAACTCATTGTTCGTGTGACAACTATTCAATTTGTGTACACATTTTTCGAATACTCTTTATGTGGTCAGGCCTTTCTATCTTGAACGGAAATATTTTCTAAATTTAAATTCGGAGAGTTTTGTTGTGAATTAAGGTGATACATTTTTTTAGCATTATAAAAATAAACTAAGAATTGAACAGTAATTAATTATTCATAAATTTTCTTAAAAAGTGGTAAGTAGATGCAAATAAATATAAATAATGCATATTGTTATCATTTGTAATACTTTTTTTCAGCAGATTCATCCATATTCAACCGTATTCTGAATTTAAAAAATTGTCAAAAAAAATTTAAATTTAAATTTAATAGATTTTTACAATATATATTTAGCAATATAATTTTTATTACAATATAATTCTTCAAATGTTTTATTTTTTTATTATTTTGTATCATATTTAATGCATTTAAGATTCAAAAAAAGGATTTACTTTTTTTAATGTTAACTTTTGTCAATATGATGCCAATATGTTAATAAAAGCTAATTTTTTCTTCATTGAAGCACAACGTGCTCGCTCCAGTTAAATTATATTTTTATTTTTTTTTTAATTGTTTCATTGAATTAATGATTTTGGTATTGCAAATGATCATAAAAAGCTTTGTATTGCATTTATTGTTTTTTTAAAAAATCAATATTTCCTGTTTATTTCATTTCCTATAATTGTTTGTTGAAAATTACATTTTTCTATATTTTATTTGTAGTAGTTGAATTATTTTTTTATCAGAGCTTTTGCAAACTTAATGGCAACATGTTATTAAAAGCTTTTTTTTAGATACTCGCTAAGATAAAAATTTTATTTTTATGTTATACGAAATAAATTGTTAAAAAATACAAATAAATTAAACTTTTTAAAATCCATTAAAAACTGAAATTTAGATTATAGGTCAAAACATCGGTATCATTTAAAAGATTATTTTGATCTTTAAATTGAGACAAAAACTAATTTTGTGCTGTAATATTTTCGAAAGTTATAAAGCGAAAAAATGTCAAAATTTGGCTTAATTTCTGATTAATAAAAATTTTAAATAAAAATTCATAAAAAGGACTCAGAGGTACACATTCCCGGCCCGCCCCCAAGGTATACAAGTAACAAATTTGGTAGCTACAGGTTGAACGGTTTGGCCTGTAGAGTGCCAACACATGCACACACACACATTGAGCTTTATTATAAGTATATAGATGTAAAACCTAAAAGGCGTGCGTACTTCATAATAAAAGAGGAGTTAACTTCAGTATTAACATTCAAAGAAAGTAATATTTTATCGTAATTTTAATATTGTTAAAAAGACATGATTGGGCAAAGCAATTTATTTGATTCATCATATCAAATGAAACCTTGTTAAAATTCTTTATCAAGTTACATTTTTAAATTAAATTTAGAATTATTAAAATTAGAGAAAAAATATACGAAATAAAATTAGAATCATAAAAAAATTATGATCATTTTATTATAATTTTAGTAAAATAACTTCTTTGGAAAATATCACAAGCAAATACTAAAAGAAGAATGAGTTTTTAACCAATCGATATTAATTAACTCTTGTGGTTAAAAAATTGACAACAGGCTTGCTTCTGACTTGCAGAATATATAGGCAAAATTTCATCAATGTACATATATTACAGATTTATATAAAACTATGCGAGTAAGCATTCCTTTTTATGCAATAAATTTGCGTGTAAATAAAAAAATCGGAAAACACGAGGCAATTCGGTGCATTTTTCTATCTAGTAATAAATTCCAAATTCAGAATGTTTCGGGTATTTGGACAGTTCTTTTTTAAATCAAAAAATAGTAAAAATCGATTTTTTTTTCTTAACACCTGTCTTATTTATCTGTTAAAAATCAATTAGATATTTTTATTTAAAAAAAGTGAATTCTTTCATGGCAAAAACAAGAAATTATGAAAATCATTTCTTCGCCATTTATCAATAGGGTGATAGCATCCTCTTCCTCACTTAATCGAACCATAAGTAGCAAAGTATCCATTATTTAAAACAAATAAGAAAATTATTCGCCAGGAACATTAAAACTATCCTTGAACTTTGATCGGTTTACATTTCACTTCTCCTACACCAATCAATTTTGTTGATTCAGGTAATGGTGTGGAAGAATATTCAGTTATCAAAAGTCACGAGAGGTCTTGGAGTGAAATCTGATCCAACTTCGCAATTACGGCACGAGTTAGGGGTGTTAAACACGAAGGCCGAAGCTGGTAGCCCTGCATAACACGTCTGCGCGGTTCTTATTTTTACTCGGGATAAAATAATTCCGCGTGTCTAGGGGGGGGGGGGGAATCTGGGAGAGAAAATCTCGGTAATAACAGACCGGTGATGGTCATTTTCACTCACCTCATTTTTCTAGGCAAATACGTATCGATTAGCTTCTTTATCGATGGTGGAGATCGGGGCAATCGATGATCGTGTTTACCTTGGAGTTATATCAATTATTCTTACACCTATCAGAAAGCATCGAAAGAAGATACGAGTTGGAGGAAATATTTTCACGCAGCTGTTACGGGACATGAGTATGGCTTGACTAGGATCATATTAAATTTTCCGTGTCACCATCAATCTTAGGATGGTGGGTAATTTTTTCATTTTGAGATGAGATAACGCAAGCTTTAGTAATTGTGGTTTATTTTTAATGTATCTACCATAAAATCAAACACTTTTTAACTTATTTCTGCCTATATATATATATCGAATACTTCGAAAATAATACTTAATACAGAAAGAATATAGAAAGATTCTGATACATTCCCTGTCAGGGAAAAGAAAATCAATTCGGAGCATTGGTCAGACGGTGACAATTGAAACACATCATGGCTCTAATCTCTACTTATAATAAAGTACGAAGTGTGTGTGTGTGTGTGTGTGT
>JAOUZG010004491.1:2117085-2137610 GCA_026289955.1 Argiope argentata | reverse complement strand
AATGAAACAAATAGGAAATGTGATATTTTTTAAACATAAATGCAAGAGTAAATTTTTCTGGATCGTTTGCAATATCAAAGTTAACAATTCCATTAAAGAATTAAAGTAAATAAAAATACAAAGTAAAAATATTTAACAAAAGTGCGACAGTTAAAACTGAAAAAGAATTTTTAGAAAAGCACCAAACGATAATCTTCTGAGAGCGAGATTAATTATTTAAAAGCAAGAAATCTTAAACGAATTTTGAAAATGACGTCATTTCAAAGAAACGACGAACAAAAAGCAATTGATAATCAGTAGTAGTAAAATATTTGTGCATTCTTTTTTTTTAAATTTTAAAACAATATGACATGTTTTGAATTGTAACTTTTACTTATGCGAAGAAGATATTTTGTGGAAATTAAAGAATTCGCCATCGTGATTGTAATTTATCTCCGCATTTTAATGAATCATGCGAAATAAAAATGCAACTGCTTTAAACGAAGCATACGTAATATTAAAGCTATACTGATAAAACTATTTGAAAACACATCTTCTTTCAAACAAGCATACGTAATTAACATTGCAAAATTTAAAAAAGCAGAAAAACTATTTTTAATAGCATATTTCGGAGACATTAAAACTTTCTAAACAAAACAATATCATGTTCTCAATTGAGAAAAAAATAAATCAATTATCATTCCAAATTAAACATATAAAAATGTCATTTTCGGCACGTGTCCCTATAAAATGAAACAAATATGAAACATGATATTTTTGGAAAATAAATGCAATGAAACGTTTTCTATGATATTTTACTATACATATATTACTAATCCAATTAAACAATTTTATTTAAGGCAAATATGGCTTAACATCTACAAGGCATTTTCTGTAATCGGAGACCAACATCTAATTTCTTAATTTTTTGGGGAGAGACATAAATCTCTTAGCATTTGGTCCAAGTGAAATATATAATTATAGATTTAGGGAAAAAATGCTGATGAATTAAATTTTTACATACATCATCTGCTCTATGAATCATATTTAACAAAATATTCTTGAGACAATAAATCCTTAAATAAAAAAGTGGCATTCCAATCAACCAAATCCATCATCAAAGCTGATAGATCTATGAAAATTTTAATATAACTTTTCGATATAAACTGGCGATTTTAGATCACTTTATCAGGATATCAAAGAAGCCAATCAGAATTACTCTAAAATAATTGGTCTAGATTATGATAATGATGATTGTTCTGAACTTTCAATATTCAGAACTGAATAAATCAGCCAGATTTGAAGAAGATAGAAATGCTTATTTATTTATTTAGAAGTTGAAATATTAAGAATATTTTACAAATATGAATCTATAAGACCAAAGGAATTTAAACCATAACTTTTTGAAACATATTTATAAATCTAAAAAAATATTATTGAGAGCCTTTATATACATCTAAAAATAAAATTAAAAACTATAGGTTTCAATTAACCTGTAAAATTTTTGCTGAATAATTCCTTGAGATCTTATAAATTATAAAAAAAAACTTATAATGTTTCAATTTCTGTATTGAACATAAAACTTCAATGTCGGGCTATTCTACTTTCAGTTCTTAGTTTTATTTAAAGACATGCTTAGATTGAGTAAAGAGGTCTTTATATTAATTGAAGTTTCATCATTTTCAATTTAATTTAAAAGTGAATTTTACGTGCTCTGATAGAAAATCAGAGAGAGATGCGGACTTCAAAGATAGGACTGCTAAGGCCTACATAGTAGTATAAGTGAATTATATGACTATCGAAATTTGAAGCTTAAAAATATTTTGCTGAAAAGCTTATTATGAGACTAAGTTATATAAAAAACGATTTAACCCTTTAGTCGGCATTAATATTGGCGAACCGACTGGTCGCCAAAGGCGGCTAGTGAATAATAAAATTATAATATATGGAATTAAATATCATAGAGATTATATTTAACGGTTTCGCAAATAATAAATTCGTAATCTTGAAAAGAATTTTGAAGAATATAATGAAATTCTATGGAATCGTTCTTCATATCATAAAATGAGCGCTGATTTCAATGAATGTTAATTGCCTGTCTTCATAACAAAAGCAATTATAGATATTTTTCTTTCCCCAAATAAAGAATTTTTTTGAATAAGAATAGAATGTAATTCATTTGAATTTTAGAAGCAAGGCATAGATGCCCTATTTAATCCTATATGGGCTTACTGGAACATTTAATTCACTAAAGGCTCTCTTAGTACATATGGAGCATGAAATTTGTTAGAATTCAGATCTACTTGAATTATTCAAGTCACAAAATAGACTGACCGTTTTACATCGGCATATATACGAATTGTATAGACCAAAATCATTATTTCCCATGAATTCTTTCCTTAAACATAGTCCTACCTGATTTAATTTAATTTATTTTCGTGGGTGTTAATTTAATTAAACTAAACTAAATTTGTCTTTATATACTTAATCGCAAAAGTGTTTATCTTTTAAGATATTTTTAGATAATTCCATTCATAAATAAATAATAAAAATTCTATATCCAAAAAGAGATTAAATTTTTCAAAAATTTTACCAAATATCACTTTTGTTTGTTTGTTTGTTTGTTCTTCTGTTGAAACCATAAACCAACATTAATGCAGAAAAAAAATTCGCAGCTATAATTTAAATTTCTAATCTCCCCCCCCCAAAAAAAAAAATTTGTAATTCACACTTGCAAAGCCACAATTGTTTTAAAATGCACATGTATTTCGTCGGCTAACGATATTTAAAATGAATCTCCAACCCAATAAACAAAATTTAAACTTTATTTCATTCTCTGAACTAGATGCTATGTCCTTTCCTGTTTTTATTTCCCTGTCATCGTATATCTTTTTTCTTGTGACAGTGGTGTTTAAGTTTGTCGGTAGCTATTTTCAAGTGAGTAGATTTTTGTTTATCTTTTCAATTTCAATTCACTTTCTAATTAGCGGTTCAATGATTTCAATTCATTTCAATTGACTTCATTGTTTCAGCCTTTAATGGTAATAAAAAAAATTTAAGTTGAGAAATTTCGAGAGAAAACTACGAAATATTTATTAATTTAGTTTTATACTTTCAAATTGCAGCTTCCTTATTTAAAAAGATATTTAGTGCTAAATAAGGAGGAAAGGGTCTTCTTCGATGTCAATTTAAATAAATTTTGGAAAAACTTCATAAAATCATTTCTAAATCGCCGATAAATAAAGCGTTTGTCATTTCATATACACGGGGAAGTAGGAAATTCAATCAAACACGAAAAAGTGAAACACTATTCTGTAAAAATATTTGAAACTACTTGTTCATATAATAATATGCAGTGATCATTGTTATCCAAAATAACAAAAAGATTCAAAATGAAACGATTTATTGAATAGAAAATGTGAACCTCCCCCTTTTGCATCATTTTCTTTTACTTTAAATAACAAAAATCATGTTGATAGAATTGCTGGCCGAGTGTAAATTGATATTGATATCCTGGGATTACAACTGAATCATAACAATTTGCTACTCATGAATTGCACAGGGAAATTTCCTACATACTTTTATTCTGCTTATTATATTTATCATATGATTACTACAATGACGATAAAATAATAATTTTTATAATGGCTTTTGTATTTAAAGTATTGAATAATTACTTGCTTCAAGAATAATTATTTGTATTTGAAATTTTAGAAATTTTATTTAATATTTACGACACTGTCAAAGAACGTCTACATCTACAGCTGTAAAAAGTTTTTAATAAAAAATTAATGGCAAACAATGCATTTACCAACAGTCTAGAATTAATTTTCGCGTATATTCTATCATTGATAAGTGATTAAATAGGTACAAATGAAATTGAATAGAGAGAAATTAAATAAATTTTCTTCGATTCACTAAAAGTGATATTTTATTTTTAAAGCATCGCATTTTTTCTTAATGTCCAACATTTTATTTGGGAGCCATTGTTGTTTGGTAAAGCTCTTGCTTCTTACTGAATTATGAAAAAAACTGGGTATTAAGACGTAGTCACTCAAGTAACGACACCACATATCTCCTTTTTCAAAGTTTTACATAAAGAAGTGGAAAATGAGTTTTTTTAACCAATAACGAATGTGACGTAGTTTTTTTTTTCTTTCGCATATGGCACCAATCTAATACCGTATGCTTGACTCAAATATGGAAAAAATTCCAACATATTCATTAATGATATCGAAAAAAATTTGTCATAGCTTTCTTTTGAAAAAATTTATCTAGTTAAATAACTTCGTTTTTAGCTAATCAATTTAACATGTTTATAAAAGTACAGAGTGAGAGATAATCACTGCTTGATGGATTTAGCTCAAAATTCGATAGGTGTCTAGACTATAGATGTTAATAGAGCTCTGCCAATTTTATCTATCTTATTTATCTATTTAGACGCTTTTTAGTTATCATTCTAACCTAAGTTAAGTTTAGTTTAGTTTGAAGAGCCAGGTGGATACGTTCATCTCAGGAAATTTTGATCAAAATTTGATAGAAACCTACAAAATTGGTATAAAGACCGTATACCAAATTTCATCCGTCTATGAATCTATGAGTTTTTTTTTTTTTTTTGTAACATACACACGGAGAATTTTTCAAAAATATGTTTTTCGAATGCAGAGCGGTATAAACGTTGAAATTTATCAAATTTTTTAGTTTAGTACTTAATATTACTATACTTTCTCTACACTATGTATAAGAGAAAGTAAAAATAGAGAGAGAGAGAGAAATCCGCTAACGGAATAGGGGAAAGTAAGAAAGAGCTGAAGAGAAGCATAAGTTATATGCATACTGCATTAGCAAGTAGCCTGTGAGAAGAAAATCTTTGTATGTCACAAGAGCAAGAATACGGGATAATAGGTTCTTGAGAAATTTACAGCCTGAAGATACAATAAATGTTTTCTATGCTTATTGACTAATTCTTTGTTTGAGCAGGTGAGCTAATTTAAAATTTGATTAAAACAAACTCAAACTGGGTTGAAAACCATGAACATTTCTACGATGGAAATTGAGAAAACGATGAGACAACTGCTTCTGCAACTGTATGCTTATATGAATGATACTGAATAACTTTTTCGTGCTTATAGATTGAAACTTTTAATTTTAAACTTGTGCCTTCTTTCTGTTTTTGTTATTTCACATACAAGACTTATTCATTAATTAAATTTTCAAAAGCACTTCCTCTATTCCAAATCTAATTTGGAAAAAAATCAGCAAAGGAAGAAGTAGTTTATATAAGAATAAAACTGCCTAACTTTGCCCTGTTGCAATGCGTCCGAGAATAATAACAACGTTATAAGAAAGAATAGAAGCGTCAAAATCTATTTTCTAAATAAAATGAAGACAACAATTGATAATATAGTCAAGAAACAGATAAAAATAATATTTTTCACTCATTTAATGCGCTTTCTATAAAGAAAACATAAAAGAAAGTTTTCCCTGCCGAATTCTTCTATTATCTCGCGAAAGAATTCATCTTAAGTGTGGCTAATCACTCTCAAGTTTGCGATCACCCAAAGTAAATACATATTTGAATATTTTATCCTTCCTTTCTTCACCATTTTCTAATGTTCGTCAGGTATCTTTTATACCAAAGGTTCTGTTTGTTAAGATAATCGCCCTCCTGCAACAAAATAAGAACGGACGATTTTGATTTATTGCCATCGCACGAATCGAAATGATGCGATTCTGATGCAAATGCGCCAGCCTTAAATGACGTTCTTGCTGAGTTTATTCCTAAGTCAATAAAGCAGAACACAAAACACACAGAGAATATTATTCAGGGTGAAAAAATGGTGTGTGGAACCTCGCCTCCTTTTTTCACTCTAATGGAATACGATAATTTGCGGGTGTGAGGTTTCGATGCACGTCGAACATCAGATTTGACTTCTAACCTGAAGTAAGTGGCCGTGGGACGTGCAACCAACTCACGTGCTGCCCTCTAGCGCACGAAAGGTCAACAGAAACTCGAATTTGTTTACATGATCTTTGCATGGCTTCTTTGCTACTTGAGGGAATTGGATCTCTCTCTCTCTCCCCAATTTAAATGGTGTGATATGGATCTTTTGCGGCGATATTTTAAGACAGAGATTTTAATCGAGAGATCTTTGAGTGGAGGTTTAGCGAGATCCGATTTTCATAACAGGATGGCTCTCGGCAAAGTTTTGATCGAGGCGTAAATTCCATCACACTTATGTTTCTGAATGGGAGGTTTGTACTATTTTTGGTTAAAATTCGCAAATAAACAGTAATTTGCAATGTCTGTAGATCGTATCGTATTATCAATTGGCTATAATACGCATCTTTTTGGTATATGTGTATCCATCCATGTTATTAGATTTTTTTAAAAGAAAAGAATAATAATAAATTTAACAAGTTTTTAAACAAAGTCTCATTACATTGAAGTATTGAAGCTAGGACAACAAAAACCTTATAATAGGAATGATTTTGTATACGTTTTTGCTCGAAACAACTAACTTTAAGAGACAGTTTTATGAAATCGACTTCTAAAAAGTTTTTTTTTCAAAGATTTTTAAAGAATCATATTGTCTTAGTCACCTAACCAAAATATAGGATTAAAAATCCCATTTTTGAAAGAAAAAAAATTCGTGAATGATAAATTTATTAAATGTATGCTAATTCTGGCATCAGGTTTCTCCGTGTTAGTGTGTTGTATGAAAATGAAGTGTATGATCTACAGTAATATTTGCTCAGTAAGCAAAGTTGAAATTTTTGCCTTTCTCCCCTCAACTTCGAGTGCCTTGGTAACAGAATTGTAATGTAACGAATTCTAATGTGATTAAAGGCAATAAAAAATCTCTTTACTTATGAAAGCCATATCCAGGTACTAGTTAGAAGCCAAAAGTTGAAGATCGCAAATATGCTTTTTTCTTATAAGAAATCCGGAGTTGGTGGGAATTAAGCACCGTTATTATCAAACCACAAAGTCACAAAAATTATATATCCGAAAGTATCTTAAACTTTTTCAGCTTTCTATATCTTTTGAAAGGAAAAACACATTTGGGACACCAAAAACAGAATTTTAATTAACTGAAAATTAAAAAGTTATGCTTGAAATAATTATCTAAGGAATTTAAAGAAACAGCATTTTAGTCAAGAGTTCTTAATAATTATTATTTGCTTACAAATGGTGAAATCCGGAGAGAGAAGAAAAAGAAAGAAAGAAAAATATGTTTGAGAAGAAAATTTACGACTTTAAAAAATTTCAGCACTTATGTAAAAGAAATTCACATTTCTATAAGCTCCTGATGCATACAGTTAAAATATATTTCGCTTTCACGAATGTATTTTACATGCTTTTTGATAATTTGTAATATTATCTTTAAGAATACAAACAATGCCTTTATAAATAAAGTACTCAGGATACTTTATCCTATCAGATCACAGTTCGAATTACAATATTACATGAAAAACTACTTCAATAACATCTAATGCTTTGATAAATCAAAATATTTGAAATGATGTAAATCAAACCAAAAATAACTTTAAATAATTTCTTTATAGGAGAGAACCAATCAAAGCTAAAATAACTAATTTTGCTAAGAAAAAATGTATCAAGAAATATGAAAGTCAAATCTGAATCAGGTATCGTCTAATTTCCTTAGAAGTTTTCAAAATAATTATGGCACGAATACTTTACAAATAACTGCATATTTATTCTCAGTTTATTGTAATTAATTGTTTTCTCGCTAACAAATATTGGGAACTATGTTTGGAAAAAAGACAAATCCTTTAAAATTTGGTACTTTTCCATCCTTCATAATTCTAAGAAAGATTCATATAGACATTTCTCCAAATAAATTGCTTCTATTTTATGATTTTTATAGGATGTTAATGATAAAAACGTGACTAAAAACAAACAAGAAAATATTTCATTTATTTAAAAAAATATTTTTAACGGAAGAATCTGCAAATTCCTGACTAATCTTAAGTAAAATAACTTACCTTGCTGTAAAATTAAATCAGAATGACCTAGAAAACGTGTGCATTTCATGAATCTTAGAAACTATTAAAGCAATAACAATAGGAGAATTCGAACAAGGTAGTCCACATGACGTCCTTGATTTTTTTTTCTGTTTGTTTATAATTTTATAATTTCATAGAAGTTACTGAAACAAAAATTCATTTTCAATCTGCTATGTAGTATACTCCAACAGCTAGTTTAGTTAACTAAAGGAGTTTTTTCCCCAGTAGTAGGCATATTAGTATATTTCTGAGATTACAGATATTTTAAGAAACACATCTAATTAACTTATTAATTACAAATAATTTGATTTGTAAATAATGGGTTGATAATAATAAGTTAAAAAATTAAAACATGTCTTTATTTTTTAGAAAAATAAATTGAAATTTCAAGGTTTTTAATGTTTAGAGAAATTTTGAGAGAACTTGCAAGATATTTTCAAATTTGGATATACCCCATCATCATTATTTCAAAATAATAATTCTTGTTATTTGGTAATTAATTAATCTAATTCTTAAAATGATATATCATGGCATTAGAGGCTGTCATAATATTTATTAGTATTTCTTCGGGGTTTCTAATGCCATTAAGAGATTGTATTTTTAATTAGAAAATGCAAAACAGTATATTAGAGACATCTAAAAATTTATTAATTTGGTAGTGCGTGTATCAAAATTTTTAAAGGAATAAAAAAAACTTTAAAATAAGATAGGCCAGATATTTTTATTTCATCTGTGTTTAGATAGCTATTATTATTTTTAAATTATCGTTAATTGTTCCCAATTTAATCTTAATGTTTAAACTGATAAAAATATAAGAGATAAAAGAGAAAAAGAAATAAAATTTTGTCTCTTTTTTTTTTTTTCAAAACATTTTAAAAGCTTATATTAACAAAGATATCGCTTCTTTTTTGTTATTCAATTTATGCAGAACTTAAAAAAAAGTAATAAAATTTATTTAATCCGGTAAGTATTTTTGAAACAATTGCTTGCAAAGTTCATCTGATAAGAAACATCCTTATTAATGCTATCAAATATTTATCACACATTTTATAGCATAAACAAAGGTATTTATGATGGCATTTTTTGCATCTGATTATAAATTCTCATACTCTGGTGCTCAAATGCATTTTTTTGTCCTTGGTAATGCATCACAGAAATTTTCAATATTTAACCTGAAATTTGTGTATTATTTTTGATAAGAAAAAATACATTTCAATGAAAAAAATCAATATTAACATTAAGCATTTTGACCAAACAATATAAAATATTTCGATATTTAATCACACTTTTAAATCTATTCTCATGAATCGTTAATAGAATCAGTTCGTGTCGACTACTCAAACATCAACGATGCACAACTATGCAACTTAGGAATTCATTTTTCATCATGTACTTGCCGATTGTAATATTAAAGGCAATTATTGTCTTGTTTCAAATGGCTGCTTATTTTCTACTTACTATTTTAGTCACGGAATTTTAATTTTCGTATCATTAGTTTCACTTTCTTTTGGGTTTTTCTTATTAGATTCCAATTTATTTAATAATGTAATCAATTTACATTAGAATATATATATATATATATATATATATATATATATACAAAGTTCAGAACAATACTTTTTGTTTAAAAGTATGTACATAATATAAACAATCAAAATCAAAGTCGTACCAATTTACAACATGTTAAATTATAGATTCATAAACACTATGCTATTTGTTGAAGTGTGAGATGCGTTGTATGCGTTTTTTATATAACTGTGTCTTTAGGATGAATTATTATGTTCTTCGCAATGTAGTCGGATGTTCTTCGAAAAATTTAATAATTCGTAAATAAATCAGTTGATGAATGATTGGTTCACAACAGTAGCGATTTTTTAGTCTTCTTTTTTCAGTATAAATCAGATGGTGAGAGTACTAAAGAGAAATTTCAAAAGTTAATCTTCTCACTTGCTTTTAATCTTTCAATTAATCTATATATCGAAACAATTTTAATATTGTTACAGTAATAAAACCTATAATATCAATTTTTCTTCAAATGAAATTGAACTCTCAAAATTGCTACAATTTTCTTCTGATTTAACTTGATCCACAATCAAATGTCACAACAGAGAAAACGCAGAGCCACTAGATTGCGATGTGATAATGTATGATTAAAATAATTAATCAACCACTAGAGCAGACAGAAAAAGAAGACTCATGTTAAATGCCCTTTTGAGATCTTCCATGCAAACATGAGAATCGTACTCTTTCATAAGTTTCTACTATCTTCTAAAACTCATTAATCAACAACATGATTTATTGTTGCGTAATTTCTTGAATTCTTAGTACTTTTTTCCCCTTCCTCCATGCAATTTTTCCAGCCTCGGGAAACGGAGGCCGAAGTGAAATTGATTGCCGCCTAATTCATTAGAGCCTCGATTGCAGTGGTCCCGAAGACACAAAAAACGATTAGCAGAACTTGATAACTCAAAGACGACACAATCATTAAAAAAATTGCAAAAATTAAAATAAAATCACAGTAATTATCGCTTGCCAAGAATCTACACAGACCACGAGCGTGCCATCTGGTACCTTTAACAGCGGAACTCATAACTCGAGGCTATCCAGATGATAATTACAGGGTAGATATTTCATTTTTTTCCCTCCCTTCTTTACTCTATCCTACATCTTCTTCTAGTTACTTGTGAATGTGACAATCAATCATGCTGCAGTTCATTGATACTGTTACTCGATTCCTGTCACTAAACATTCATCACCGCGAAATTGTTCGTCTAGCTTCAATTTCGTCTGCTACCATGTTACCAGGTGTTGCCACGAAATGATTCTGGGCAGGGAAGAAAAAAATGTTTTAATGTTTGTGTGATGGCCCGTCCATATTGAAATTGAGATAAATAGTTCTTGTCAAGTGACGATTCGAGGTATGTGCCAGTGACGTATTTGTCTGTCATTTTTTCGAACCGCTAAACATTCGAAACCGAAAATTAGTGCCATTTGTCACTGTGGGATGAGGTGTTGAAATAGTAACTACCCACCCTCGGGAAAGTGACGATGGAAATTAATGTCATAAGGGTACTTAATATTGGGGAAAGAAATTTTGTCGGCGACAGTGTTAAACCTTTTGATATGGAAGATAAAGTTAATACTCTTGCACAGGGGGCATCTCAAAAAACGGGTGAGTATATTGCTTGCATTAAGGGCTCTATTATTCTAAACATATAGAAAAATGGCGAACTTTTCTGTGAAATGATAATTACCCTGATTTTTCTTTTTATGATAATTTCATGATATTATTATTAATATGCAATCTGAATATCTATTTTCTTGTTACTACATTTTATTTTCTTTCGTGTTTCATTATAGTTTTATAAGTTTAATTTCTTTATGCTTTTGCATTTTGAAGCTATATTCACAATTATAATGAAAAGAAAAAACTTCAAAATTTGAAAAACTGTTGTTTTCAACCGCATAGTTTTAGTTAGATTTTTCTTCCAATTCCGAGGCGCTATTTAATAGTAAATTTGGAAATAAAATCATTTAAGTTTATATAGTGTTAGAAAAGTGTTTACAATAAGGATTTAAAATAACGATTTTGTTAAAAGTGTTTACAATAAGGATTTAAAATATTTATGATAAAAAAAATTGTATCTTTTATTGTTACATTCTTCAATATTATACTAAAATTTTATTCGGAGAGCACTCTAAAGTAATTCAAATCAACTTTTTTTATTTCTGTATAAAATAAATACTTATAATTTATCGTTATATAATCCTTTATAATCCTGATTTTATTCTCCCTCGGGGAACAGTGTACAGAGGTAAAGAATGTCTCCCAGTATCAAATAGAAGGTATCCAATGAAGATTAGATCTTTATAGGGAGGTGGAATTTGCAAGCACTAACTTCTTGGTAATATGGAATTAATAGTAATTTAACAAACCAGGCCTGGAAAGAATGGGGAGCCTCTGATCTTTTGAAACTTATGTCAATGCTTTGTTTCAATGCAATAATTCACAGAAATCATTGAGGCTTTGAATTTGCATCCACGATGGAAGTTATTCTCTAATAACGCCTTGAAATCACAACTTTCAACCAACGGTTGTAAGAAATGTAACCAGCAATGTAACTAAATATAATAGTTATAAGAAAAAAATTAGAATATATTTATAAATTAACAGTTAAGAAATCATTTGCTTTAATAGTATGATAACCTAAATTAAACGTTCTATCGTAATCTGTCGCAATAAGTAGAAAAAAATACATTTTTTTAATCTCATTTTATATACATTTATCCATTCTAATTGGGTCCTAAAAGCTAGTTTATAAACATTCAGACGCGGGAATGCACTTTAAATAGCAGCGAATTTTGTTCTATATTTCTAAGTCAACAAATGGGTAGTTTATAAAACCACGAAGACTAACAATTTTTACAATCCTCTTATTCTGTTAGTCATATTTGATAAAATACTCTCGACACTTTTACGTTTTTTGACAAAAAAGAAATTTCATTCCTCTGTGACTCAAATTGACTTACTTACGAAGATCAGAATTTCATTATTTAAACCATTCTATGCCTTCTTTAAGCAAGTCTTGATAGTTAATTTGAGAATTTTCCTGGAGACAGAATTAGTGATCCTCAAGTTTCGCAATTTGGTCAGTTTTTATTGCAGTATAGGGAAAGTTTGCTATCTTGAAATGTTCATGTCAGAAATATTTTTTTTAATTATACCTGTTAGGAACAATTATTATATAAAAATTAAGACACTGTAATTTTCTCAATAATATATATACTGATAAAACTAAAATAAAATAATTTTTCAATAGAAACTATAAAATATAAATCATTTAAATCATTTTTTAATCTTAAAGTGTAAGACTATTTTTAGCGTTTTGATTATTGGCTATTGGAGCACAATTAAGTTGAAAACCTTTATAAATAAATAACAAAAAATCCTTAATAAATAGAAATGTTCAATATTTTTCCCCATTCTTAAAAACAAACTAGTCCCAACATTTCCAGCATTAGATTACATTTTATGAATATGTTTTCCACAAACAGGGTTTTTACGATAGCAAGATAAAAAAAATTTAAAAATGGCAGTCCAAGCATAAAAGGATATAGGGTCTCCGATGCCAGCTCATTGAGACTTTTGAACCCGTCTGGACGGGTCACTTCTTGTAAAAAAAAAGAAAGAAATGAGATGGAATACAATTGACGTAAAGCATCAGTTAAATTGAATCATTAACTATATTTAAATAAAAAAAATCCCTCATAAAACTTATAAAGTGCTTTTATGACAATTAATTTAAGTAGGTTTTTTACAGAATAAATAAAAAATCAGCATTTTCTTCAAAAACGGATTAAAGCGCATGCGGTAACCAGAATCTAATTAGACGATTTTTTGAAAAAAATCATTTGAAATTAAATCTTTTTCGATAATTTTTGTCTACATGTATGAAGACGAAATCAATCTAACCCCCCTAAAATATTAAACAATTTTTCATAATTCTAAGATAAATAATCAGTTAGTGAATTAAAATAGAAAATTAACTCCATTGAGCTGAATATTATTCCGAAATCATTCTAAATCTTTAAAAATTGAAAAAAAAAAACACTAAAAAAAGTTTCGAAGTCCCAAAAGAAAGATAAATCTAATTGGTTCGAAATTGTTGGGGGAGAGAATGAAGAGGGCCCAATCAGCCATGATCAAATGCGACAGTAACAAGAATTAAAATATCTCCAATCCTCTAGCACTCAAACTGTTCATGCTTATCTACTTACAAAGACTTTTGACTTTACTAAAGTGACCTTTTTATATTTTACATGTATAAAGAATGTAGTTGTATTTGGAATGTATAAAGCAATATGCGTATAAGTAAAATTATAATATAATATTTAAGTATATCATATTGATTGGCCTTATTGACAATCTTGAAGTAAATGAATATCTCATATTCTGAATTTTGTTAAATATAGGAATATACAACTGCCCTTTTATTTCAGAAAATAGTACCAGAAGTCCCGGCCAAAGTATATTAAAAAATTTTATAAATTTCGTAAAAAAATCAGAGATTCACCAAAATCAGGCATTCAGTTCAGCAAATATTAAGAGATTTCGTTTAAAGTTGTCGAAAGATCTACTTTAATTTGCTTTTCTATTTTCGAAACTGATAGAGAAACGAATTTTTTTTTTTCTTTATGATAGGAATTAGTAGAAAGGTCTTGAATGAATTTATGAGGCCGTATTCTATAAAATGACAAACCTATTAAGGTTTTGACAGCCATTTTAAAACTTAGTTATTGAAAATGCAAATACAGTACAAATAAATTAAAATATCACAAAAATATTTTTAAAAATCACTTAGTCATTTGTTAATAATAATTTCAAGGAATGTCTAATATTGAAAATATTATTCAACATTTCATTTGCTTAAAAAATAGAATTTCTTCACTAAATTCATAAAATGACGATCAAAACCATTCAAGGTTTGAAAAGATATTACTAATGAAAATCGCTTTTCAAAATCGATTCATATTGACGTAATTTATAATTTATTTAGTCTTTTAACGATAAATCTTAATTCAAGGTAACAAACATGACGTTGCCACAACAAAGTTTAAATGTGGCTGTTAAACAAATGTTTGGAAAAGATTGGAAACATGTTTGGAAAATTGAGAATCTCGCATTTATTATTGCTGAATCGAATGTATGCAATCACTAATTTGCTGAAATTATTACTTACCGTTTTAATGACACAAATAGTAATGGTTCAACTATTATGGTAATTTCAATGATGATATAAGTTAGGAAATCACTAAGCAAAAACGGAAATCATTTCTTTTATTCATAAATTATTCTTTTAAATTGTATTTTTCATAATAGAATCATCAAATATAATTTTTAATTTATTAATAGCGTTATTTTGTGAGATAATATGTTTTAGATGGTTTTAAAATTGTTTTTGTAATTTTTGAACAAATGCTATTTCATTTACCGAATCAATAAGTTTTTGTTGTTTTAAGTTGCATTAAATGTTGAATTTTTTTTTTTAATCATTGAGTGATATGTTTCTATATGTGTTCGCTTATCTCAGAATTTATTTTCTCTTTTTGTTTCTGGTAAATTACCAATCTTTTAGTCGCGAGTTCTTTGATTCATAAATATTGATTAGTTTCCAAAAGGTACCTGGATTAATTCTTAACCCGTTGCTGTATAAGAAGTAATGATGCTCTAATGTAATGTTTTAAATATTGCATGCAAAAAAAATTATTCCTAAAAAATGAAAATAGACTAACAATTTTATTTCATTTATTTTGTATTTCTTGGTAAATTAATGATTTTTATTGGTTTAATAATTGATAGACCCAAGGAATTAAAATCCTCTGATGCATAATATTTTTAACGTCCAAGCTGTTCTTGAATTTTTAATTTTAAAATACATATTTATAATGTTATAATCAATAGTAGGCGTTACTATATTACATATTGTTATTACTACACTATTATTATATATAATTCTACTAAATTATGTACGTATTTTAGATTAAATAATAGTATTATGGATTGATGAGCTATGCTTCAAATTATAGAATACTATAAAACGTGCTCTAGTAAATATTGTTTCTGAGATATTAATGTATGCAATAAAAGCTTTAAACCTACAGAGCAGAATATTTAAAAATAGAATTTAAAAATTTAATATTATAGAATCATGTTTATGCATTCAACACAAGTTTTATATCCAAGGTTTTAAGAATTAAAAATAAAACGGACATGTATTGCCTTTGAGGCAGAATCTCATCTTTTGTATTTTCTCTTCCAATAAACCATTCTTCAGTATTAATCTCATAAATTCTTTACCTTAAGGCATCGAAATTTTATTCCTTATTAAATCAACAGTTCCAGAATTCGAACTACTTCTAAAAATCCACGGCACCATCAGTTCATAATTCCATATTCAACAGAGAAGTGTTAAGCAGTACAGCAGCTTTCCTATTTCCATATTGAACTTTTCCTTTAAAACGCTCCCGAATTTCAAGCGACACGACCGTTTCCACGTAATGTCTGAAATCGAGTTTGGTGGCCTAATCTGGTTCTTGATCAATGCAAATGGCAGTTTGCTCCCAACTCAAAAGAAGACATTTGGGATTTGCGTAGATCTACTGGAATATAAATGCCGATGATCAGAGGACATCAAGAGGAGTTTTCTGAACCCGCCGTAATTTGGGTCGGTCAGATTCGTGTCCAGATTTGACTGATGTCGCACCATTTTATGTCCTTGCAACTTCTGGGTACTCCCTGAAATATATGGATAATTTGTAAATATGGATAGATAGGGGGCGATTCCTAACAGCAAGCGTGATAGGATATTTGACCATGGCCATAGAAGAGTCTTGACGATTTGGTTATAGTTCCAAGAGTCGAATGTTGAATTACAGACTGAGTATCATTTTAATTATCTCAGAAAATCTATATGACTATATATGAATACATAGATTTTTTTATCAATTTCCTTTATAGATTATAGAGCATTTATTTTATTTAGTAAAAATTAATTTGAGCTTCATTGCATCATTCCTTAAAATTACCAATAATTTGGATTCCCAAATTCGTTTTACAAAACTGCATTGTTTAGTTAGCTATTATTTTTGGTCGGGTCAGAATTTTAATCTTTTAAATAAAACCCTTTATTTTTATAAAAACCTTTTAAATAAACCCTTTATTTTTATAAAGCCCTTTATTTTTATAAAACCCTTTATATTTATAAAACCCTTTATATTTTTATAAAACCCTTTATATTTAAATAAAACCATTTATATTTAAACCCTTTTATCTAGTCTTTAAATAAAACCATTTATATTTAAACCCTTTTATCTAGTCTTTAAATAAAACCCTTTATCTTTTAATAAACCCTTTATATTAATCTTTTAAATAAAACCCTTTAAGGTTTATTTAAATATATACCCCTCATATTATATTTAAATAAACCCTTTATATTTTAAATAAAACCCTTTATATTTTAAATAAAACCCTTTTTATTTTTAAATAAAACCCTTTATATATTTTTTAATCAAACTATTCAATACAAAGGTTTTATTCTTTTAAATAAAACCCTTTATACTGAATAGTTTGATGTTCTGTATGAATAATATTTTGACGTAGAAAAGATATTTTCATTTAATTGATATTATTAATCCTACTATATTATTATTTTAATTAATTGAATTGATGTTTAAATCTAATGCAACCCTATTAAAATGTATTAAAAAACGAAGAGTTATTTCTTGAAAAAAATGATGCTTGGGATATAAAGAATCTTTATACTGTCCCACTCTTGAATAAATTATCCTTTCAGTTTCAACCAAAGAAATTTTACAAAGAAAGATCCCCGCTTCAATATTTCGCATGTATTTCAATTTAATGGATTTTTTCAAAATATCAGAACTTTATATAAATATTATATTTAAATCAACTGAATTGGTCTTCCCAAAAAATTTTCGTAGACTCTTTAATAAACTTGTCCTGCCAAAGAACGCCTTACATGACAATGGCGTACTATATTTACGAAATATTAACTTTTAGAGTAAATGTAGCATTTTTGCTGACTCTATCGTATCATCATTGGAGAATATTTTTACCTATTAATCCCTGGATTGTGATTAATAGTAGCTTGAAAATCGAATTTGTGTTTTAGACACGCTTTTCTGGATGGGGTGAAACAAAGATTTGACCATAAACTTCTTTGTAGTGACAAAATTCCATACCTAATTTGAGTTATCGACTTAACATGTTTCTGAAGACCGACAAACTGTCAATCGTTGTTTATTGGTTCAAAATTTCCCGGTTGCTACACTATAGATGTTAAATATGTGTACTGAATCTTATCTATCTCATTCTTTTCATTTTGTAGTTATAGCGTTAACTTATATTCGAGTAGACGGACTTCCTTTGAACGTATTTTATTGAACATTCAGTAGAAATCTGCAAATTTAGTGTAAAATCCTTATAGGAAATTTCATTCGTCTAATCCGATTCAAGCGTTTTGGGTTACCTTTGTCATTGACAGACAAAAGTTTTTTTAGAAATATGTTTTTTGAACTCGGAGAAGTCTAAAACGTGAAATTCCATTAAAATTTTGAATTCGAATTTTTTTTTTTTAACGATTACTGTGATTTTTCCATGCTATCTATATGAGAAAGAAAGTGTACTGATCACACGTCTGAATTTTATATGATTTCAAATATTTTAATTTATATAATCACTACATTATAATACATTCACACTGAAGATAATAAGCGGGAAATTTAATGTATGTAAACTTCTTGACAGCAGACTTTCCAATTCCAAATTGTTAAAAAAAATGTCGTTTATAACTTCTTGACTTCTTGTTAGAAACAGGAGCTATCATGTCAAAACTCGATTCCTTCATTTGCAATCGAAATGAAAGCAAGCGATAGATTTAATCTTTAAATTAAGAATAAATTTTGAAAAACAAATTTACGGCAAATATATATTCGGTCAATTATCTTCTCTTATATTTAATTTTATTAGTTTCTTAAGCACGAAGAGAGAGTATCGTGAAAGAATTATTAGAAATAATATTAAATCCTCTTCCTCTCCGTTTATATCTGTTAGTTCGGAATATAATTACATTGCCATATAAAGTCAAATTTATATTAATGTGCAATTTGAATTACTGCTGTTTTAAAATTTACTAATATTTTTAGACGAAGCAAAATATTCGGCAACTTAAATAGTTAAACAATTCCGACGATAAAATCGAATCGAAGCTCTAAAATGCAGTCCTAATCTACTATCGAGTCCCTCTCGAACGCCACAAGTTTCTGCGGATGAAAATATTCTGCAGATACGAATATGAAATTGGACACCTGCGAAGGGTGCAGAATTAAACCCCTCACAAACAGCCCCGAATGAGCACGCGAACGCGTTTACAGCCCAAAATAAAACGGTAGCTCACCTCTGAAAGGAGGGGGACAAACCATGAATTCTCCCCCCACCCTTTCGTAACACCATTATAACTTAAGAGTCCCCCTCCCACTTTTGCATCAGGGTTTGGTTTCTGTTGATCTTCCTTTTCCTCTGCTGTCTTTAACTGCAACCACAACTCTCTCGCGCGTGAGTGCGCTACGTACCAATTGCATCGGAAGATTCCGTTACGGTTCCCGGGGTTGCTGCACTGAAGTTTGATTCCTTCGGTGCCAAGAAAAGTCGCCAAGACGGAGGGTTTGGGTGAAAGGGTAATTGAATCATCTGCTTCTCTGATCAAGTTGATTTTCTAAGTTGGAACAATCGAAAGGATGATATAAGTTGTTTTTAGATTAAATGTTTATTATTTTTTCTCTTGAAGTTATTTTCTTGCATTCAATAGATTAATATTTAAGCATTTGTGTTTTTCTTTTTTCTATACTGCCCGCATTTTTTGTTAGATTTGTTTCAGAACATATTAATCAAAATCCGTTTCGTCAGCAATTTTTCTACTTTAAAATTTTCTAAATTTTTTAGTAAAGATTCTGAATAGTTAATGTTTACTAAAAATCTGTGAATAGTTTTTAGTTTAAGCTTTCGTCTTCTGCTTTTAACCTCTTAACAAATAAGTATGTGCTGTATACAATGCACATTAGATCTTTCTTCTTCTGGATTAGATCTTTCATTAGATTCATTAGATCTTTCTTAGACATCTTTTTATTTTCTGGAATATAAATATTTTCTTGTTTATTTTGTAAAACTTGTTTATTTTGTTTATTAAACTTGTTTATTTTGTAAATTCTCTCTCTTTCTCTCTCTCTCTCTCTCTAACTCTCTCAAAACGTCCTTCAAGGCAGATAGAAGCTACAGTAACCATATTGGGAACATATTTATTTCTTGATTGATAAATGCTTACTAAGAAAGAGCCTTTCAAATTTTTAATCAAAATTTTATAGAAATATTGAATTTTTTCCCCTTCATTAATTTCTGAGCAGATTCTTGTGAAAACTAGTTTCACGCCGCTTTAAAACTTTATATATATATATATATATATATATATATATATATATATATATATATATATAAACTTGATTTCGTGAATTTTTTCTCACTTTCACTGTACTTTACATATACTTTCTTGTATATTTTACAAAATAATTTTTACTCTTTAGTGGCTGAATTTATAACGACATACGCTGAGACATAATTAAGTAGCGTGTGTGTGTGTGTCAATCAATATCTGATTATTTCAAAACCATGATAAGGTAATGGTGATCCGTAAAGTAAACTATTCTTTCAGCTATTGTTTAGAGCTGCTGGTCACACTATATATATTTCATTTCATGAACTGATTCACAAGATCCTTTGGCGGGTTGCTGGTATTTATCCAAAGAACATTACCTGCAAAAAACACAAATGCTCGTTTGCAGTAACGTTATTCCTTAAGAGTCATGATAAGTAATCTTTACTTCTAATAAAGCACGGTGTGTGTGTGTGTGTGTGTGTGTGTGTGTGTGTGTGTGTGTGTGTG
>JAOUZG010004491.1:2075256-2113460 GCA_026289955.1 Argiope argentata | reverse complement strand
CATCTTTCATATAAATTATACAAAAAGAAAACACTGTTATAGTGTGTGTCGATTATGTGAGATTTTGAACTATCTACTTTCAAAATTTGTCTATTAACTATCTACCTTTGATTTATCTATTTCTTCAAAAATAAATAATTTCAAAAAGCATTAAATTATTTTTAATCACTCCACAAAACACTTCTAGCAAGTCAGAAGTTGTTTAGTATATGGTCATAACATCAAAATTGTGCCGGCTTTTCTGGCACAGAGGTAGCGCGTCTTCCTCTTAATCTATGTGTCCCTGGTTCGAGCCCCTTTACTGAATGGTAGTTCTTTTTGGTACTCTCTGAAAATGTGTGACTGTGCCCCCCCCCTCTGTAAAAAGAGGCTGTGCAAGCAAATGTGGTGAGCGTGTATTTAAGTCATATTCTTGGTCTTAGTTGGCGTTACTTCAAAAACAAGAGACGCTCCTTTCGGCTTGAATCTGTTGCTATATGAGCAGGGGGCTTGCCCATGTGTAAGTGCCATAAGTAACAACAACAACATCAAAATTGTAGATTTGTATTAATATATCTCGAGTTTCGTTTCTCTCGGATTAAATTTAGCTAATGATTTTACATTAAAATATTCTAAAATTATAAACATGATTGAGCCTTCAGATCCACAAGAAGGCATTTGGTTAATTTGAATAATCAGACAGAATAGTGGTAACTATGACTGAATCCTAACGGCCATCACCGGCTTCATACAATCCCTCTCCTAAGAAGAATATCTCTGAATCGGAAGGAAGAGACTATCCCACATTGCTTCGATACCCACCAAGTGGGTAAGAATGAATCACAAAATGGAAGCATTTCATTGTCCTTTTTGAGATCCCACAGATGGGACATTATATACCCGTATCAAACTTAGAACCAATTTCATGAAAGTCTATGAACCAGTTTGTGAATAAAATCACTCATAAATACAAAAATGTTTAATTATTGAAATTTGGTATAGGGCCTTTTCACTAGAAATTCTGGATGGGTGTCAGTTCGTAGAATGACCTGGAAGAAGGAAAAATATCTAAAACATGCATTCTAAAATGTACAGTGAAGAAATTAATGCATCATTTGTTTTAATATATTTAAAAAATCGAATGAACATTTTCGTTAATTTATTATTTTTTGAATTTAGATTTGGAAGAAATCTACGATTTTCATGTTATGATCACATACCAAATTTAACTTGTTTTCTTGTTCCCTCGTTTAACAGACAGATTCATGTAATTAAAAAAGTTTTTTCAGTGCTCCTTAGAATTTTAAACTCTAAAAAATTGTTTCTTTTCGTCAAAAAAATTTTCGAATTGGATCGCGCATCTCCTAAGATCCTCCCTGAGGATAAGAAAAATGAGAGATGTAACAACTTGAGAGAATTCAGCAAGGTATAGCCATCCACGAGTCGATTTATTAGATAATGAACTACACTTTTTTCAGCATTTCTGATATAATCCTTTTTCGAATACCACCTGTTTTCCTAACTTTATTTTTTTAACGATAGTGGTACATAATTCAAACTAAAAATGCAAATTCAAGAAAGGAAAATTATTCTTATTTGAATAATTATTTATGTAAACAGAAATGAGCAAAACTTTGAAAAAAATGCTCAGTAAACAAGAAGAACTCGAAAAGAAAAAAGAAAAAAAAAACGAAAGAAATCCAAACTGGAAAAAAACATTTTAAAGGAGCGGAAAAGGCAAAGAGACATATAAGATGATACAGAAAAAAGATAATTTTCTAAAATTTTCCTTGATTAATAAACCACAAAAAAGCTTATATATATATAATCAGAAATGCTGGGTAATAAAGGCACAAAACAGTGACATATCTCCAGTCCTCTTACACGTACAAAGCAGATATTTAAAAATAATTAAATGATCATATTATATATATATATATATATATATATATATATATATATATATATATATAAGAAACTTACTGCAAATGTCATTTGTTGCAGAATGTTCGAATTCCAGAGACTAAAATCGAAACAAGTGGGCGAATGAGGAGGAAGGGGGGAGTCTCATCACTGCCAGTTTATTCATGAAGCTTGTCGAATCTGTTTACGCTGAATTGAATCTTTTCCAGCCGCAACGTGCTATCAAGAAGTCAAGTTGTGTAAGCAGTGCGGGGAACGATGGACAAGATAACGCCCTCCCGGGGTTCGTGAACACCGTGAACATTTACTTTAGACCTCACTTGATGAATATAATTGAAAAATTACCTTCATTGTCGGCATGCCGGAGAGAGAACATCAAATTATAGAGGTCCCAGGACGGGCCTGCGGTTGCCCTACCGTTCCTCCATTCGCCATGTTTGGTCACAATTCTATGCAGCCATCCATTGTCGTTTAGTAAGCAATAATATTTTCATTTTTTTATTTCACGAAAACTACATGAAGATTGCAAATTAATACTTTTGCTTAGAAGAAATTTAACTAAACTTCTCATAACTTTTTTCCACAAAACACTACATGAAATTATATACATTGATACTTAGAAATTTGGATGGAAATGGCAGTGTAAAATTTTTATCGCACAAAAATCAAATGAGATTTTTTTTTTTAAAAAAAAAAAAGAGAGATCAAGATCTTTAGAAAAAATAAAATAATATTGAATAATAAGATAAAAATTGCTATTAAAGATCTCAAGTTGTAAAAATAAAATTTATTTTAGACCTTTCTAAGCCTGTTTTATCTCTTTCAAAACGCTCTTGAATTTCTGTACTTTTCTGGAAACATATGAGAGAATAATCTATTATTTACGCAAATCACACGCTTAAACTAAGCTTAAAAGAGCTTTCATATTAAAAATTACAAATATATATTTGTTAGGCTTTAATTTTTTTAATGAAATTGTAAAAATCTTGTAATAACATTAATTGCAAGAATTTACAGCATTCCCCTTCTCTTTTTCAATTTTTCTAATTTAAACTCTTTTCTTTGTTAAATTTTTTTCCTTTTAACAGAATGAGTCGGAATTTTTTGCTATTGTTGTTATTGTTTTGCTTGTAGTATTATTTTTTATCAAATAAGATATTGAAGGTACTAATAATAATGAAAGCAATATTCAGATATTTATTCGAAAATGAAAATATCTATCATAAGGAAAATAAAAATACTTCTGTACTTTTCCGACTTTCAAAGCTTGAAGATGTTTTAGAAGTACCAAATTCAACTACTGTCAAGTTTTTTTTTTTTTTTTGTATTTATTCAAATCACTCAACAATATAAAATAATTGAAATAAATGATTAGGTTATTTTTTTCCTTTTCCTTTTCTTCCTTACTTTTTCCCATTCTCTTTTAAAGAGGGATCTTAAAGTATTTCATTTATTTATGTGAGCTATGGAAAATATTTTTCAATTACAAAAAAAAAAGTTCTTAATTTTTTTTAATTCTATTTTCCAAACTTTGTAAATCTTGCAACTCCTTTTTTATTTAAAAAATTTTATGCATTTTTTTGACAGTATTCAATTTTGACTACCATCAATAAATGTTTGGGCATACATAAAAAATTGATTAATTTTTACAAATGTGTTTCTTTATTAATTTTTTTTACATTCAGGAACTGTGACTGTCGAAATATCATTTTAAATTATTGATTGAATTAAATCTCTTCAGATGCTCATTTAAAACATGTAGAAGCCCCTTATATTAAACAAGATATTTCAGATGTGCAAACTATAAGTCCCTGTTGAAGTGATGAAGATTCAGAAGTTTTTAAAAATGGCTGCTAAGTTTTGCACGTGACTCAAAATGGCGCTGAGGCTCGGTCTTGAAGAAGGGCATTACAAGGTGAGAAAGCGTTTTCTGACAGACCTACCACACCTGTATATCACGTCGTTAGGCTCAGCAGTCTCACGGTGGAATGTTTGCACTAGCCAAGTGTTATATAGGTAGTTATTAGAGACGAATATTATCTTTTACGCTGCCCGGTAATGGTTGGGAGTGTAACGAAAATTCGTTTCTCTTGAATTCATGAGCGTGGGCAAAAGTGGGGGGCCAGCCCTTTTTGCACAGGCTGACAGAATTCTAAGCACCGGTTAATTTGCTGCTTCTTGCGATTGGTGATTAATTGGTCGAGCCCAAAATACTCGTAATAACACTGACCGATAGACACTGCGCTGGCAGATGGGACTGGTTTCATTTCAATTGCATAAAAGCTGAACTGTAACTTGGAGGGAATGTTAAAAATTGAACAATTTTGAGTACGTTCTTAATTTATAACGATCAAATATTACTGAATTATTTAAAAAAATGAAATTACTCCTTTTGATTATAAACTTATTTGTGTGTGAATCTTTCAAAATAGTCGCCTTTTTAAAAATACATCCGTATGCGTTACCGTTAAGTCTTGAAAGCCATTAATGCGCAGATTATTTGATTTACTCTATTAAAGTGCGGCAATCAAGTATTTTCCACATTTAAGCCAATTAATGTGCATTTTAGCGACTTACGCATCGCTTTCCCTTCTCCTTCTCCTGATTTCAGTGTTTGCAAAGAAAGATTTTTAACAAAAGAAGATTCCCTGCTACAGAAGAATCTTTACGTCAAGCAACAATAACATAATCCCTTGATACTGGGCAGAGTTTCAAAAAAAGGGACTACAAATCAAAATGTACCACAAATTAGCGTGCTTGTTGCAAAAACCAATTACTATTCAATTCAAAGTGTCGCCAATCTTTTGATTGTACTAATAATTAAGCATAATTTTATCTTGTCTTTCGCTAATTCACTTCCTTGATTTCAACAATATTTTTAACCATTTGATACTTTGTATTGAAGTTTTTCATTGATTGATGATGGATTCTGTCAACTAATTTGTTGGTTGTTAGATTATATTAACTTAAGTCTTTAGATATATATAAAAAATAAACTACATTTAATTTAAAGGTACAGAAACATCGCCATTGTTTCAGAAAAGATCTTGTTTTCACTTTAACGAGTGCCTAGTTGATAACGCGCCGTTTAACAAGGTAAATCCCCGATTACCTTGGTAATTTGCGAAGAGGAACAATTTTTCGCACTTCAATAGGCCATGTTAGTTAATGTGCAAATTAAATGAATTCTATACTTTATAGGTAACTTTTATATAACAGGAAAATAAGAAGAAATTCTCAACGTGTTAGACGATCTCCTAAGGAAAGTAGTAATTTAGAAGGCTAAAGAAAGATTGTAGATAGCTGGGGGGAAGGGAGAGAAAGCAGAGTCGTCTTTTTTTTAACATTTATTTGGCGCGAAATAAGAAGTAAAGAGAGAATAAAATAATCACAAAATGAACTAATTTATTGTTCTCGAAATTTAAAAAAATTAACTGAACCAAATTTCCCGTTATTTAATCAAAATTCTGAAATCTTAAGAGCAATTTAAGTAGTCATAGTGAGATCTTTTAAATTTATTCACAACTTACTGAAATTTACTACTGAACTTACTACTGAAAATTATCAAAATATTGCAATAATAACTTAGAAGTTATTGCATAAGGGCAACTGAAATACTTTGTATCAAATCATTGTAAATAAAATTTTATGTCACGATGTTTTAATGGGGATCACTTAATTTATGTAATAAAAACATGCCAGATCGATTGCTGACTCACGTTTAACACTGAAATGAGCGTTGACCAATGATATAGGAGGAATAATTCATTAATGTATGTGGATTTTTTTACAGGTATGAATCTCGAAATTTGAAAATAAAAAAACAATTATCTTAGACCATAACAAAGACACCCGTTATTATGTAGTCTGTATTAAAAGATAAAATTTTCTTGAACGGTGAGATTGATGCTGAAAGGCGACTAGAAAAAAAAATCCTTGTTTAAATTAAAAATACATTTCATAACTACGTAATGATAAAATAGATATATATTGCATGATTGTATTAAATACTGTTTAAATGAGAAACATTTCTTTATTGACTCTCATATGATACAAAATATATTTGGGTCAAACTAAACCGTTTTGGATTTGCTTACATAAACTAATAATTGTGACGCATTCGTTTTCTTCGTTTAATATCATTCGAAATAAAGTTATTTTATGCATTATTGACCTTTTGATTTATTAAAATATCCCGAATGTCAAAGTTATTTTCTCCCAGAATCATTCAATTCATGAAAGAGTTATTTATAAAATCATTATCCAAAATAGTGATACATTGTAAGTTGTATATTATGGCAATTTACTAAAAAACTGTTCGTTTTTTTTTTTTTTTTGTGTTGAAATAGAATGTAAAAATAAAGTTGCATATGGCTTAAAAACCGAAATAGCTGAAATAACATAGAATAGTTTTGAAACTTCAGCAACTTCCACAGTAACCAGGTTTTAGATTTTTCTATTCAATCGACTAATTAAATAATCGAAGCTAACTACTCGATCTGAACAAATACATAGGGGGAAATCCGAATGACTGGGAAGCTGTGGCAGCATTGACGGGACTAAGATTGAGAAGAATCTAAAAGTCATCACTGGCCATGGTACAACACTCTCTTAAGAAAACATTGGGAGGAAGCACCGTAGGAGTTACATTCAGCATCGGCAGGGAATAGTCGTCCAACATCACCGGTATCTACCGAGGTGGCGAGAACCAACCACCATTTCGCAAGCTTTTCTGCCCCATAAACAACGTCTTTATTAAATTAGAGGGGGGTCATTAATTGAATAAAGGAAATCACCATGAATTATAACATTTGATTAAAACTTGCTTGACAGCTTGGATAACCTGCTTAAATCAGATTCTACTAAATCATTGTTAACTTATACTCAGTAATTTTGTAATAATTTAAAATAAAATTTTGTCAAGACTTTAAAAGAAATATTTTAGAGAAAAAAATGGACTTAAGTGCAGTAAAAGCTTATGAAATTTAATTCTAGGAAAATGTTATCCATCAGTAACTGAATTGATATTGTTATCATATCATTAATATCAATTGAATGCTCATGACAAGTAAGAAACCATATCTAGAATTATATTTTAAGGTGTTATTTCTTTGTGTTTCGAAAAATATTAATTATTTAATAATAATGTATTATAAATCATCTGCCGTGTATTAATTTCGCACAGAAATATCATCACACTAATGTGCAATTCATAGAAATAAAGTAATAATCTCGATAAGGAAAATCGCCAATTGATTACCGATAATTGCGCCCAATTGATGCTTATTAGCAGATAAAGAACTACAATGTAATTTAATGAGTCACTGTTATTTTCGGCTCAGATGGAAATAATTGGACAGCAACTCGTTGCATCTTTAATCAAAATGTTGAGGAAAACGCAGACTAGCAAAAGTAAACAAACAAAATGGAATATTTTAATTTTAATGTGTCCTCGGCTATTTAAATGAGCAAAATTGAGCGAGATATCATCATCAATCATCAGAGTATAATGGAGGAAGGCAGAGTTAATATCAACTACCCTTTCTCTTACAGGCTGGGGGGGGGTCGGCAATTGTTTTATTCTCATTCGAAATCAGAAAAATTAGCATTTATAGAGATAAATGCTTCTATTTAGCTGATACATGTTGCAAAAGTATTAAAAATGCTTATTTTGTTTATATCTAAAAGGATTTCGGAAAATCCATGTCAAGCCAATAGTCTATTTGCAAACCGTCAACATAAAACATGATTTAAATAACTCATTTTGGTATCTTATATTCTAAACGAAGGAAACGGAACAAGAAAGGGTCATCAATCTTTAATGAAAATTAGTATTGGTAATTTTTTAATAAATAATAAGCAACGATCAAGTAACTTTTTGACAGGAAAAAGGAGTGTCCTTCTTTGTTTCAACTGAAAATCTAGAAAATTGCCATTGGGGGGGGGGGGAGAAAAATATATCTATTGAGTCGATGCGTGTGTAAAAGTGTTATTTGCGTTAGTTAATAGAGTTTAAAGTGCTAAGCATCACACCAATAATTCGTTTGAAATTTCATTCATTTGATTTATAATCATTTTCAGCATAAATTTCACTGTTCCACGCACGTGTGACTAGAGGTAAATAATTAATCCTCATTACGCATATTAATAGAAGCCATTATAGTTGGTAATAATAAAAATAGTCGGCTTTTGAAGCTTGTTATTCTTAAAAATGAATCGTTACTACGCTTATTATCATTCAGTTTTTTTATGATACAGTTAAAGCATTGCGTGTTCAGCAGACTTTGGGGGTATAATTTCTAAGCGTCGGTACTAAATATTCGGTACTGTTGATTTATTTTTTAATAAAAATTAACGCTTCTAATTCATTTTATAATCAACACCAAATTCAAATACTTTGAAGGACATTCAAAATACTTTGTTTTTAAATGGCATATAAAAGGCAATATTGAAAATCTATAATTACTCTAAAAAATATTACTGGATTTCTAATCTTTTCATAAATTGTGGCATGAAAAAACAATAAGATTAAGAGGAAAGTTACTTTTTAAGCACAGGTCTAGTATAATTTATACCATATTTATTAGATATAGAATAAAAATATTAAATTAGTATAGTTCAAGGAATAATTCTGCTATATTGTTCCATGTTTTTGTGCTGATAGGAAAATGGATTTATATTATGTGTAATAAACTGGCTATTTTAGCATTTTCCTTCGTTTACTGTGGTATTGTACCAGCAGGTGTGTGTGTGTGTGTGTGTGTGTGTGTGTGTGTGTGTGTGTGTGTGTGTGTGTGTGTGTGTGTGTGTGTGTGTGTGTGTGTGTGTGTGTGTGTGTGTGTGTGTGTGTGTGTGTGTGTGAGAGAGAGAGAGAGAGAGAGAGAGAGCGTGCGCGCGCGCGTAATATTTAAATTGAAATTTCTGTTCTTAATTTTTTCTGCTATTTAAATAATTAGTGGCCACCAAGTCATTAAAGTTTCCCTCTTTTCACCTACTGAATTTGAACGGCATGCCATCAATATTCTTTGTCAGTTGCAACGTAATTCTCTTAAACAGATGGGGCTGGTCACCTTGAGAGAAAGAATTTCGTTTCAGCACTGAAGAGATCCAGATTAGATAACTCGGTTCCGCTTGTGCGCACTTGATCTTGTTTCTAGAGTCAAGCATCTTTCCGCTAGCATATTGTGAAATATTAGAGAAGTTGTGTCAGTTCAGAAGTCATCATCATGCAAATACTTAAAATTGAGAGATCATTCTTAAAACCGTCCTCGTGTATGCTGATCGAGCGACATAACAAAAATTAAAGCATGTGCTATAAGGATTACTATTACCGTAATAGATTTCTCCACGGTTGGATAAAAGCATCATTAATTTTCAAATGACTAGGAAAATGCATTAGCATTTCCCTGTTTCTTCATCAGAATTTCCATTTTAAAATTTTGAAATCTAATGAATAAATTAACCACTCCTTAATTCAAATAAGTGGGTTATATTTTATTTTCCTCTTGTGCTCTTGTGTATCCTAACACGATGCTCTTCGATCCCGTAGTAATTTTTTAGATTTAGAATTTGCACATCTTTCATTTGCTACTTGTATAACTTCATAACATAACATAAAGATGGGTTTGCACTTGGTCAATTATAAAAGGGCTAGTAAGACAACACATGCGTGGAAAGGGACTGATTTATGTCTGCTCCAACTTCACAAGATGAATTCAAGCATTCCATACTGGGCTATAAATTGCCGTTTTGGCGTCCGTGGATTTTTCATTTTCACTGCGTAGCGTAATAAAATGGTATAAATATCCCATGAAACACGGTAAAATAATAAAAAAATCAAACATAGCTGAATTTCGAAAAGTATAGAAAAAATGATGGCAAAGAAATGAAAGCACTTACACCCACACAACCTCGGATCAGAAAGGAACAAAGAGCCAAATAATGTCAGAATTAATCTATGATAAGTGATACATTTTTTCACGCCAAAAAAAACCCGCCAAATTCTACGGCATGCGATTGTCCCATCGGGAAAAGTACTTGCCATGGACCTAACAGCATTTTCCAACCTTTCTATACACGCGCTACTTGCTGGACGTCATATAATTGAGGGAATGTAAGCCCACATTATATTACTATGGGGTTACACAGCATGAGTAATTACATTTATCATGTTACTAATATTAAATGATATACTGAGTTGTATTATACTCCAACCTTGGCAAGTGCCAGACGTTGTCAAGGGCAATTAAGTGGAATAACGCCTTAAATTGAGAGTACGCAATAAAATATTAAGGAAAAAACTTCTGATAGTTTGTGTTTATTTGTACGCGATCAGTCAGGCAGAGAGATTTCGTCTGGATGGATTCTTTTCAAAATTTCATAAAATCTGTAAATTTGTAGGGAAATCCATATGTCAAATTTCATCCATATAGCTTAAAGTGTTTTTTTAATTATCATTTTCAAACAAGAAAAAATTGTTCCAAAAATTGATTTTTTTGAACTCAGATATATCTGAAACGTAGGAATTCGCCCACGTTTTTTGAAGATTAAAATTATTTCTCCTTATATAAAGTATTCCAGGAAGTAGAAATACCCTATGGATTTATTTGATAGTTTGTGTTTATGGCCATTGCTTTGTAGTAATTGCTAAATATAAACATTCATTTACTTCACAGAAATATGGCTATGCCTAATATTTAATGTTGTCTACCTGAGCCCCCAATAAAAATTTAGTTATCGATATTAAAAGTCTCCATTAGAAAAAATAACAAAAGAAAAAAAACCATGTTCTAACTTTCTTGTATTTTAGCTGCCTAATACTCATAAAAGCAAATGTTCCTTCTTTATGTTGCATTGTAGAAGCTTGTGTTGAAACACATATATTTTCTTTTTTGTAAAAACAATTAAAATGGATGATTTGATCATTAAATCAGGAGAAGAAGGAAAATTGATTATTACACCAGGGGAGCGATCTACTCAAAATATTCTCGCATACTCACAAATATAGGTATTATCCTAGAGAGCACCTTGCATGACATTAACATAGAATGGTTAGGAAACATTAATCTTTGGTGTAAATGAGCCTTTTTGCTGAATCTGTAGTGCTATCCTTGGCCAGTTATTTCGCGGTTAATCTCTGGCATTCGATTAAAAGTAACCAAAAATAGAATTCATGTTTTAGATACGCTTTCCAAAACCGATCGAAACTGAAATTTGACACAAAACTACACTTATATTCCCTAAATACAACACCAAATTTGATATGTTTAAATCATCGTGCTTTTGAATGATCATGTATACACGTTTTAAAAGCATAGATTGAGAGACGATCAAGCTTTGTTGGATATGGATAAAAATTTGTAAAGTATCTAAATTATAGACACTAAATCTATCTTTAATCTATCTATAAACTATATAGGTTAAATCTTATTTTATCTATCCACTTCTCTTGGTTTTGTAGTTGCCATATTAAAGCATATTCGGAAAACTGAACAAATTTTCTATGGCAGTATTTTACTCAAAAATTGATAAAAATCTTCATAAACCTCAAAAAAAATCTGAAATGTGGTAGCTCACATAAATCTCAAATTCGAATTTTCTTTTACTATTGTAATACTTTTTCTACTCTACGTATATGAGAAAACAAAAATTCAAACGATTTCTTAATAATTCTAAAAACTGAAGGAAAAAGACACATTTATAGCTTATAATATTTAGACATTTAATAATATGCAAGCGCAGCTTAGAAGCACAAGAAAACAGAAGTATATGCAATGCAATGCAATGGAACCCAGAATTCAATATTTTATGTGATTAGAATGTCATATAAAATAATCCCATTAATACTTTATCTGTCCTTAATCTTTTATACTTGTGTTCTTTTCTTTTTTCTTTTTTTTCATAAAATAAAAGAATTGCTTACAAATGAAAAGGCAGTTCCAAAAAATGTTTTATTAAGAAATTTTTGAGTTGAAAACATTTGAAAGTTCACAATATAGATAACTGAAAAAGAAAAAGAAAATCTTGAAGTTGAGAAAAAGGAAATGTAGAGTAAGTTGCTTGGTTGCCAAGCAAGCGATAAACCCTTTCAAAAGTTTCTCGCCACCAGCCTCAATTCCTATCCGTTCAAACTCAATTTGCAGGAGAGACGAAAGGGTTTCCCATCCAGTTTCTTTCAAGGATAATGATAATTGGAGTCACCGAATCAAGCGGCCCACCATCCCCGAGAAACATTACGCCGATAAGTATCTCCTATTCCAACCATTTAGAGCCCAAACTAAATAAACGTGAGTAATTTAATAAGTGTCTACTCCGAGCTCTGATATGATGGTTTAGGCGTGATTATGAACCATGCATTCTAAAATCTCTGTTACATCGCGAGGAACAAAAGAAAAGCCGCCAAATCCTTATCGATGCAAATTTTTAAAATCTTCCATTCTAATTGAGATGAATATTTAAATTATGAATATGATGGGATGTTTGTGTTTCGTCTTGATTTATGAAGAAAGCAAAAAATATTCGGTGATTTTAAGTAATTTACCTTGGATGTTTTTTGACACGTTTTCAGTCTGACAGGAATATGTCTGCTGGCGTAAACTTCCTGTGTGTCTAGAGCAGCAGTAGTAACAAATCGTAGAAGAAAACTTTTCAAAGAGAGGCCGTGGGAATCAAGTTGAAGGTTGTTTCATTTTACAATTTTAGAGGTAACGGCATATTTCCTGTGAACTTTGATTATGAGAAACGCAACGATTATGCAGCATATGATCCGTGTATAGTGAGAGTAAGTCTAAAAAAACTAATTACTTGTAAGACAAATGGTATGTGTCACTTCCTGTCTTATCAATTCATTACAAGTACCAGATTTAATGGCATTAAAAAAAGGACAATTTTTATATTTAGGTGGTAATATAACTAATATAAATGTGTGTAATAATTTGGATGAATACACAGTAACAGTGATTTAAGTTATTTCGAAAGAAACTCTTCTTAGGTTTTAAATTTTAGCCAATGCACAAATTCCATTTAAGTCGGCCCTTATGTTGAATTTAGATCCAAGAGACACGTTACATTTTCTCAATTTCCAAAGATTAATGATTGCAAAACGAACTGCATATTTAGGGAATAAAAATGACATGATTTTAGGGATCATAACGTTTTTATAACCTAAATATACAGCATTTTGCAATTATTAATTTTTGGAGAATGAGGTAATGGGACAGATTCCATTAGACTTAAACCCGTTCATTTATACATAACAAATTGACCTTACTAGAAGATAAATATTTAAAAATATATTTCTTCTATTGTCACTATGTTAAGCATATAGGTTATTACTTTTATTGAATTAAAATTTTGAGAAGCACTGAATGAATGCATCGTTTTAAAAAAATTGGGTGCATGCATATAACACTCGAAGGAACAGAGTTTAACTGTTTTTAAGTCTCAGTTTCGGGATCGAATCCGGAAATCGTGGGATCGAGACTAATTCTAAAGAAAAATATCTCCGGTATGTGTTTCTCTGGTTCATGGTTAAAACACCATCTGCTCGAACATGTAAGGGAGCATCTGTAAAGCTTTTGGTAGCAAATTAAGTTCCAAGATAATCCTCTTTCAATTTTCAGAAAGGGCGTTTTCTAATAAATAATATTCAATCCTCCAGCAGAAAAATTATCTTAATGTCGCTCTTTTCTGTGGTGAATAGTCAAAGGATATGGATGAAACTGTCTTGTTTTCATGTAACATCAGCCTTCTCATGCTACAAGTAATACTAAAGCAAAATTTCAATTTTTATCTTTAACTATCTTTCGTCTGATTCAAATACCTGTATCAATCGCATCCAGCATCCTCCAAACTATGATTGACAGGGTATGTCAGTGCAATTTGGTGTTAAAAACGCCTCTTTAGCTATTAGATATTTTCAGTTAAGGTACTATCTGATTGTGAAAATGATTCCAGAATAAGATCAGAGATTTCGATCAGATTTCCAAAGTACATCTGTTGATAAGTTCGTGCATTAATGTGTGCCCATATTATCAGCAATCAAAAATATCAAATATATTAGTTTTGGCATGCTCTATCGCCACAAAAGCCTTCTTTATAGTTTCCTATACATCTTAAGAATTTTTTAAAAAAAGTAATTATAAGATTTTTAAGGAATTAATTAAAATCTGGAAAAGCATTTTCATCATTTTCTATCAATGAAGTTGGTGAAGTCAAAAAAATTTCCAAAATATGAGTATTGCTATTTTTTTAAAAAAAATTGGCTCTTTAAAAAGAAATAATAAGACTACTATATTTACTTCATTACTCTGAAAATGATTGTAAGTTAATCTCTTTATGCTTATAAAAATACGAACATATTTACAGAATCTTTCGTCAAATATTATCCTTATGAGGCTAATAAGCAAACTAAAAAGTGATAATTGGAAGCTAAAACGCAGTAAGTTATGCTTTTATTACCTTCGAAGCTTTTATTAACCAAATGCAAGTGTGTGTGTGTGCACTTTAAATTTTTTTTTAATTAATTACAATTTAAACTGCATTTTTGCATTTTCTACCATAACTTCCGAATGCGATGGAAATTAAAATAAATACAACATCATTTTGAATTTTTAAAAAATGCTCCTTAATGATACTAATTTAGTTTTCCCTCAATTTTTTTTCTGAATATTGGAAATTTAAAAAACAATTGTATAATTTCCAACAATAGCCTGCAACATTGTTACCTTGAAGTTAAAACCGTTTTCATTGTTTCGTCAAATATTTAATCGTATAGCTGTTCATTGATAAAATCTAAAGAGATTCTCTATAATATCCAAGCAGTTTACAAAACGAATAAAGAGATAAAATTACAATGCTGTGAATGTTAGAAGATGAATGAACCGAATATCACATTTTTATTAACGTTATGTTGTCATAGAGTTGTTACCCATTAGAAAAGTTAATCACTCAATGAATAGACAATAGGTAAAGTAATTATTATAACATAGCTATAATGCTTAACAGCTTGGTGGGATCATAGGCAAGGGGTCATATCTAGATGACTGAACTAAAATTAAAAACAACCAGTATCTTCAGTGAACCAGCTTGTCATCAAAGGAAACTTGCAATTAAAAGAACAGAAAAATTTATTGTTAATATTATGTAAGCATGATCAACTTTATTAAAAACTAGAAACTTTATCTTTATCTTTGAAGCAAGATAGTGGCCGATTCTTTCTGGCTTTATTTTACCTTTAAATAAACTGAATTATAATAACAATATAAAGACTATAGTTTATTTAAATATATATATATATACTAAGAAACACAAAAAACAAACTGTTTGATACACAAAATCCTGGAACAAAGTAAATTACTAAAAAGCTAAAGGAAAGTAAAAACCTAAAAATGGAAGAAAAAAATATTTTCATGGACTGAAAATGTAGGTTCAAATACAAATAAACAAGAGAAATTATTAAAATTTAAAAAAAATTAAAAGGGAAACCTCGAGTAGATTTTGTGAAATGTTTGCATGAATTGGCTTTATGGCAGGAATGTAAGAAACAAAAATATCCACGAACATTTAATTTTTCAAAACTTTTATATTTAGAGTCTGAATCAAAACCCTACAATTCTTCATCAGAGAATCAACAAGTAATCATGAAACGGAACTCAATCTATTTTTAGAATATTTCATAAGGTCCAATTAATCGAAGATCTTGCTGCGGCCGATTTAAAAGGAAACCATATCTCATCCGTCTAAGATTACATTACATATTAAAAATGCAACTTCCGGTTATCAAAAACATATTGAGGAAAAATAAAAATGTTCTCAAATGATAAATTAAAATTTAAGATAACATATGTGGTTTATTTTTTACTTTAGAAGCTAGTGAAATCCTGTACCCCTCATTTCTTCATATTCATTGCCTTGTAGAAGTAGACATTCCTCATTTTCTATTCAACCATATGATTTAGAGCTTCTTAATTTATTAATACAAAGCTTATGTATTACATTAAATTAATGCCTTATAAAGTCAAAAATGAAATATCATTTAGTAAAACTAGCAATTAGACCATAATTGCACTTCTTTAAATAATATAGCGATCACAAGTAGAATAACAAATGAAATACAACCTAACTTGTAATATCTGCCTCTACCATGTCTTACTCCTTTGGGAATTATAGGCCAAGCGATATGACATGTAATAAATTAAGCTAATTAAAATTTATCCTTTGAGTAATGCTCCCAAGCTATCTACTGTGTGGTCCACCAATCAATCAGAAGTCCCTTATGCTGATCAAGACAACCAACATCCAGCGGACACAAGGTACGTATCCGATTCCAATACCACACAGACTGGAATAGAAATTACACATTAAGATGGAGTAATGGGTGCGGTGATATTTGGTAATTCCTCTCAGGGTCATTGTTTCGCTCAATGAAACTACAAGAGTTTGTTGGTTTCACTTTATGCATGGCTGTCGTTTTCCTGTGTGTGGCCGCGGTTAATAGCTGTAATTAAATTTATAGAATGAGCAGCTCTTCATCACTGTCAATTGCTTCAGGATGAATGAAAGAGTATCTGAAATAAAATTGATTCTGGTATTTGATGCACCATCCTACACGAAGGGTACTACTGATGATGATACATTGCGGTCTTGCTGTATATTAATTTGAGTAGTCGAACCCTCCTTCTATTGCAAGAAGGGCACACTACTATTTATTCTGTCTTTATTTCTTTGTTTGAGTTTCTTTTGATGCTTCTAAATGTTTATCACAAAATAATGGAAATGTAGAATGGAAAGGTGAATTGAATCTGAAACTGATATATTTTTTCCCCTTATTGGGCTTACATTAGGGTTATATTGCTGTTTTATAGTGCAAGAAAAAGTAAAGACATCAAAAAAAGATACTGAATGCTCAAAAATGATAAATATAAAAAATTATAAGAAAGGAAGTTTTCATAAATATTATTAAAAAGGAAAAAATATAAAAATCTGCAGTCAAAAACAAAATTTGTGAAAGTGTAAGAATTGTGAAAGAAATATTCTAAATAAATTGGAATTTCAATCGCATTTATAACATATTTCAACTTTTGGAGTATATTGAAGAATTTATGTATTATTAGTACGTTATATTTTTTTTACTTCCTACTTTTTACAATGCCAATAAAACGACATTTAAAACCAGCTTATTTTTATAATTTTGTAATTTTAAATCTCTAATATATTGCATGCCTACAAATTTAATAGTCAGCTCAAATTGATCGTACGAATCAATTTGTCTAATTTACCGAAGCTTTCATTTCTATATCTATATAAATAAAAATGAATCTCATAATGCTTTGCCAAGCGTAAAACTAAAGAACAGATAGACCGATCCTGCTAATTTTTTAAAAACATATTTTCGTTAAGATACGAAGAAGGTTCTTATGGACACACATTTGCTTAAAAATTTAAAACACTGTCCCTCTAGCTGCCCAAGCATTTGACATCAATCAAAATATAAGAAAGGAGTGTTATGATTATCTTTATTATGCCTTCAAGTTGATTAGGCTGTATGGATATTTAATCTATGCCTGCCTAAAGTAAAGTTTGGGCAGGGAAGGAAAAAAAGGAATAAGAAAGGGGGAAAAAGGAGGTTGTAGAAAGAAAAGTAAAAAAGGAAAGAAAGAAAACAAAAGAAGGGTTTGTATGTCATTCAAAATGAAATTGTCGGTGAATTAAGATCATATAAATCAGTTGATTATGTAATTAACAAAGATGATGTTGTCAATTATGCACCAGAATTTTTAAACTCACTGGATTTCCCAGGATTGCCGCCTCATAATCTTCAATCGGTAGGATCGGTCATCATAATGTCGCGGAATATCAACCCACCGGGTCTTTGTAATGGCGCATGGCTAGCAGCAAAAACATTACTGAACAACGTGATCGAAGCAACCATTCTAAAGGGAAAATATAAGGGAGAAGATGTGTTGATACCTCACATCGCAACGGTATTTTACACAATACGAAACTTCTTTAAAAACAATATCCGAAAAAAAAAACTTTTTAACTGTATCTTCAAGTTTGTACTTTGGAGTTGTTTCTGTATTGCCTGTGAAAAAAAAAGAATTAAATTATTTTAAATCGCATGATATCAAGTATTCTAATTCTTAGCTTAAATCTAGTTCATCTACTTTAACTCACACAATCGCTTCAATACGTGCCAGCATGATTTCCACAAGTTTCTAGAAGGAGTCTGGAGACAAGATCATGGAATGCTCAAAAAGACAAAATAAAAGTATCCTTTCTATGACATTTTACAAGTTTGAAACAAGATCGGGAAAATCCCATAAGTCTGCGATGGTTTACTTCAAAGACTTCAATTGCTGACCGGATTTCAGTTCCATTATATAAAACTGTCTTCTGCATATTAAATTCGCTGAGCCCTAATGTCCTTCAACTGGTCGTGGAGTGGAAGATTAACAGACTACCAAATCAGGTGCAGTCCTCATCGTCTAATTACGCTTCAACATTATGAATTACATCCCAAAATACCACTAGTGTTACATCCGAAGCGAGAAGTTGGTTTAACTAAACTGAACCAGGAAGTCGAATAATAATAGACGGAATTCTCTGCTATGCCTATGAAATCATAAAATTACAATCTTGAGTTTGTAATAATAGAACACTATGTTTTGGGGGGCAATCAGAAGCCGTGTAGAAAAACGTATATCACTATTAGAATTAATAGATCTGTGATGAAATTTAGAGGCAATAACAAGCTTTGCTGATACTGCCCACAATACAGTGTTGCAGTTGTTAATCCTTTTCCCAGCATCATCAAGTCACGGTCATCCAGAGTCGCCGTGTGAAGAATGTGCTTCTGACTTATACCTGATGTGAAAGTAGCAGAGTATCTTCTGATCAAGTAACATTTGCAAAGGTTTCACGCGCGCGCGCGTGTGTGTATATGTGTGCGTGCGTGTGTTTTAAAAACCATAACAAATTTCAATACTTATCAAAACATTCACAATTCTTTGTGCAGTAGCATAATTTTTTAGTTTCCTTTCGTTTCATTAAAATTTTAATGTGTGTTTTTTTAAAATTAAAGTAAAATTGATTGTTTGTTAAATCTTAAGAAATTTATATCTGAATCTTCTTAAAAAAGAAGTATACATTTATGTCAGTATTTGCACTCATTAAACACCAAAAACTTTTACAAAATTTTGTGATGGTGGAAAACATATCGATTAAGCGATGAACATTACTCACGTGATTGAATAGGAAACTATTTAGTTTTCTTAAAGTGGATATTTATTGATAAAAAATACAATTCACCATTCTCATATATGATTGATTTAACAAGAATACAATGCTGAAATAATTAATACCTTGTATTATATCGATTCTGACTTAAAAGGAATTGATTTATGACTCCGGTAGATTGATCATTGGGGACACAAAAAAGTTAAAGCAGACACGATAAAAATCAATACATACAAAAGATGTTAATCTCTAAATGCGAAAAGAAAATTCTTTTTATTAGAGTTCATTTCTGTCGGATGAAAGAGCAAATATTGTCTCTTATAGTAATGATTTTATGTTGTGATATTGTAATGCTTAATCCGAATCGACATTATTTCTGTTGTTATGAAAAATACTGAATTAGATGGTTTATGCTAAGATAGAAAATAATATTTTGGTTATAATGGTTAGATCAAAGAAAGATTTTGATATTGTTGTTGTTATTCTGATATTGTCGAACAACCTACAAAGAGCATTTCGAATGAACGTTAGTTTCGAAAGAGGAAAGATATGAGAGAAAACGAAATTGGAATATATTTAACAGAAAGAAATCAGTTTAAAGGCATATATTGAGCATTACAACATACATACTTGTGAAATAAAAAGTGCAATTTCTCGGAAATGATTTTGCAAAGTTACGTTGAAGTCATGTTTGCATCAGCCAAAAAGAAAATAGAAAAATCTGATATGCTCCTTATTATTTTATATGTCTTAGGAATTCCTGGATTGGGTGAACGGAATCAAGGAAGAATATTCTATCTTCTAAATGTGTCATTTATTGTTCTTAGGATTCTACTTTTCCCACTTAATGTTGTATCGTTGATATATGATACAGAAAAAAGGCTGTGTAGTTTCCGTTGCTACAAATTTTATGCAGCTTTGATCATCAGAGAATTTTTAATTGCTGCTAACTGGTATTCGTTGTATCTTAAGCGATCTGACATCAAAAATTTGTTAAAAACCATCGAAAGCATGAAACCAAGGCATGCAAAGACAGATGATAAAATTGCTAAGTGTAAATTGATTATTAATTGCTTTACAATCATATTTTTGATTCTATTTTTCATCCATTTTGGAAGGATGGTCCTTATTTTCTGTACTGATAAATTCGAGTCTGAAAACTGGTTTCGTGGCTTATTCTTTGGTAATGAGATTTCTGTATATTTCCCAATTAAATTAATTATAGCTGTAACATATTATGTAAGCACAAGAACAATAAAATATGTTTGCCCTCTACTACTAATCTTGTTCTATATCCAACAGTGTTCCACGCTGAGCGAATATTTAAAAGAACAAAGAGATTACATTTCGTCTAAGCACATTTCTGTTTCTTATTTTATTCAAGATTATAGTTTTCTTCATAAAACGGTTTTATTGGCTGAATCGGCTTTATCCTTGCAAACATTTTATCTGCTTTCCTCACAATTTACCTCATTATTCGTGTTAGTTTTCTCCATTCTTAGATTCAAAAGCTCTGAAGCCTTAAAAGTAGATTTGGAATATATTATATTCGCAGTGTTTCAAGGTATTTCCTTCTTCATTGTGATATTTTTTGCTGCTCGAGTGAATGAAGAGGATGAAAAACTGAGGCATGAAACAAAAGATATCGCATTTCAACTTAATAATTCGAAAAGGGCAGAAGAAATGTTTGGAAGACTCACTGCCTTCTTGGAATCAAAACGACCCCTGGCTCTCACCGCATCAGGACTCTTTCAGTTTAAGAAAAGTCTCTTGCTAACATCCGCCGGAATTCTGATAACATACAATTTACTTATTCTGCAGTTAGATCAAATATAATTCGAATAGAATAAAGTGAATCCCGAAGGGCATTTGACATAGTTTCCACAGACAGGATTATACAATAATTCTGTCTAGGGAATTGTTGATCTCCAACACGGAGGAGGATAGTTAGAAAAAAAATATCACATATTTTGACTAAAGAAGATCTGTCTAATGATTGTCTACTATGTTTTAAATCATTTACTATTTTGTATTTGTACTGTCTAATTAGAACTTTCATTTCAAAAATTCTTTGTCGAAATGAGTCGACAAAGAATTCGTAGATTGTTTCAGGTGTTTAGGAATTGTTATAGTGTTGCGCATTAGTGTTACCAATCAGGGCACATCTCGGTTTCCATTGGACAAATCGTGAAAATTCTCAAATTTTTAGTATTTTTTATTATGTCGTCAAAACAAATTCATCGCCAAGTCGCCAGTTGGTCACCAAATTGGAATTGCTGGCTCGGCACAAGAGCAGCAACCAATATGGGTTATTGTAACTCGTTCTTTCCGGTGATGGTAATATTCTTGCTCGGAAACTAAATTACAGGTTTGTAACAAAGAATTACAGAGTTATAGTATGATTTAATGTTAGCTTATGTGTTTGAAAAAAATAACTCGATAATTCGAAAAAAAAATAACTCGAAATAACTGCTTTATTCATCTATCCAAAAGCATTAAAATATGCTTAAAAGTTTCCACCAGGAGATAAACAAACATAAATCAAACAGCTGATAAAGTTTGAATAATGCTAAAGCTTCTCTAATATTTAGTAAGATTGCAGTCTCAAGCATATGTACTTTTTGAAACAAAAATATCTTGAAGTATTATGGAAGGAGAAGGCTTTCTTATTTCGAATAAGTCCTTAAAAAGTTCATTTGACGTTTCCATTCTACTATCTACTAATTATTTGTATTTGTATACTAACTGAATAAGTATACACAACAGTTTTCGGAAGAACGTTTTCCTTTCTGTGGTTCTAATACTGTGCTTTTAAAGGATTGTACTCTTCCCCTTCCCTACTCAGTCCACTCAACAACCCCCAAGAATCATATTGTAGAACAATTGTTCATGTTGCATTTCCTTTATTCTTAGCCATAATTCATTCAAAAAAATAGTTCAAAAATATTTTTTTTGCATTCTATTAGGCACTTTCAGGGGCCAACTGTTCAATCACAATTATAATGGCGTTTATTTAGCATTTAATTCAATAATGTTATATAATAACATTTATATCATATTCAACATTTTGCCATATAATGGCATTTATGTCACCATCTTTTATGAACTATATCCTATCACGCCAAATGAATGTATTATTTAAAAGTATACTTGCACAATAAATACAATGCATTTTAATTGGTTACTAATGCATCCCAAATGACAAAATAAATCTTTTGTTGAAGCCGGTATTAGTTAAAAATGTACATTTCGAAATATCTCTGGAATAGATATCGAAGGGAGAAACAGATAAACATTTTTCATATACTGATCTTTCACTAGAAATGAAAATTTGCGAAACTGGGTCATTAGTCTTGAGCATCGTGAGCTTACTCTATTGTGGTTCTTTTTTCCCATAATAAATGTGTAGAAAAGTAACATTTCTGAGTTTATTCCCGAAAATGGAGAATGTATTGAGGAACAAGGTGACATTGATGACATACCCATGATAGAAGTCATGACCTTATAAATGAAAAAAAAATCAGCAAGATTGTATCAGTTATTTGAGTAGAGGAACTGGTTATTCAGTTTTCCAAATTATTTTTAATACAATGATTATAAATTTTATTGATCTTATATATAACAGTAAATACAGGTAATTTTACTATCGTTATTTTAATACTTACTTTTGAATTAGTCTGAATGGTTATTTACTGTTTTCAGTTTTGTAATATCTAGATTTTCACATATATTTCGAGCAACATAACTAAATCATTTCTTCCCTTCTTGTTCGGTATATGCTAATCACTGATCATACATTTGACAAAAAATATTTTTAAATGCATTTAAAAAGTAAAATGTTCCTTAATATCATGTTGACAATAAAGATGGCATTTAAGAAAATTAGCTATCCTTTGTTTACCAGAAAATTCGCAACAAAACGTTGGCGGGATAGTATCTGCTTGGCGGTAAGAAAGCTCTAGGATTTGAAGATATCTAATGCATTTAAAGTAAGTTTTAATTTATTTATTCACTATGAAAATATTTCAACTCTGTTTGAAGTTCTGAACTTAGTTTTAACAATTTCTTTACCAGTAAAAGTGTTATAAATATTGTTTTGAAGGAAATTAAAGTTTTAGATAATTTTTAACTATAAGTAATTAGATAATCTTGCCAGATATTTATACATATCAGATACAAAAATCTGTATAAAAATACTTTAAAGACAATAATAACAGCAATTATCGTGAAAATTAACCGCGCTAAAAAATTGCAAAATAGCAATTAATAAATTGACAGGAGCGAATTATCAAATAGAAAATGCCAGTAGGCTAGAATTTCTCATTTCCGAGACCTCTGATATTTTTAATTTTATCTAATTTTGTGCTATAAGTTGATCTACAAGAATCATGTACTTAGACTTTTTTATATTGATAGTTCCATTTACAAATTAGCGAAAAAAAGATCACAAGCAAACTTCGTATATGAACACATTCAAAATACGTTAAAAATATTTGGAATGTATTTGGCATTTTGTTCGTAAAATTCTTTCGTAATTTATTTATTAATTCTTTCTCGAAAGTATCAGCAATAAAGGCTTTGTTATCTCGCTTTGCCGTAATATTTATTATTTAAAATCGACTTTTAAGAAGAATATATTAAAATAAATAAATAAAATACAATTTTGAAAGTTTGGTAGGGGAAAGAGGGGGAGGAAAACTACATAGCCTAAGGACTCCTACAAGTTTTAAGAGCGGATAGGCTGTTGATAGGGCATTAGTTTCGCATTCCTTGGGTTGTGAGCTCGAACCCCACCAAACAGACCTATGTAGCCCAGAAATCGAGCTTATCTCTAATTGTTTAATGGCAACAATTAAATATAAATAAAACATCATACTTATTTCAGACTATTGCACAGAATCACACGCTTTGCTTAGCTAATTTATGGAATTAAAAATATTTTTAGATGTGTCGTGGGGATAAGAAGACATAAAAGAAATCAAGAAACGGGCATCAAACAAAAAGTTCAATCAAGCCTCAAAAATAGGCGAAGATCGGATAAGTAATTGTGGTATGTGCTGTTCCACGCCAAGCGTGTCAAATTTTCTAAACGTCTGCAATCCTGAGTGCACATCAAAAATGCTAACGAACTGTTTTCAAAGTTGAATTTAAAAAATTGTCATTTTATATTAAGACTGAAATCCGCTCCAATTTTTTTTTTTAAAATTTTGGCACCCGTAAATTAATTTTAAGTCGAATCGTAATCGTTAAGACTTGTCTACAAAAACTGAAGTCCTTTAAAAATTCTTTATTTTTTTTATTATTATCTTAAGACTAAAAAAAAAACTTTTTAATGATATAAATTTACTTTGCCGGTACTTTTTTTATTTAAGCTTTAAAAATTGATACACTAATTTTGATGATGATACCCTAATAATGCACTAATATAATTCTTGTATAATATATTGATACACTAATGGGTACATTTAATTTAATACATTATTTGAAACAATGTTTTTAAATGGTATGATGGAATTCAAACTGTTTATTAAAATGTATTTTTGCCAATAATTAAATCAGTAAGAGAAGTTTCACTTTCACTTTTATTGCGTAAAATGTAAACTTTGTAACTCGCAGTAAACTACATTAATTGATACGTTTAAGTATTATCAAATTACAAAGTGAAACTTTTTTTTAAAGAATATTAATAATTAGCAACCAAGAACCTCAATAATCTTTGCAAATCAACTGGTCATCAAAAGCAACTAGTATGAAATAAAAACTTATCTAAATATGATATATTAATAATTAGCAGTCTAAAAACTCAATAATCTTGGTGAAAAAGCTAGTCGCCAAAAGCGGCTACTATGAAATAAGAAATGATCTAAGAATGACATAATAATTAGCAACTTAAAAACTCAATAGCTTTGGCCTACAAACTGGTTGTCAAAAGTGACTGGAATAAAATAAGAAATTATGATTTTTTTTTTTAAAAAAAATTAGTGTCTTTTTATAATTTTTAGCTCTTCTAATGCAAAATCTATTATTTTTTAAGCCAAACATTTAAAAATGTTTCAAAAAGTACAGCTAGTTATGATACTAACTCTCTGATATAAAATAAAAATTGATAATCTCGTGACAGCGCTTCGAATATAGACAAGACCACACACCAAGCCTAATCGATACTCATTGAAAACTTGCCTTCCCCATATTACAATGTAGTTTTATGGAAAAGAAAGTGGCTGATAATTTTTCCACCGATTATACTGCTTCTGTCATGTAAGGGAATTTCGATTTTTCGTGTGATTGATTAAAAAATAAGTGTTTCACAGATAACCTTCTCCAAAAAGCTTAAAATGTGGATGGAAAAATAATTATGGCGAAAGATAATTACAATGAAATGACATCTTTAATATACAGTAGCTATAACGTGTCGCTCCCTGTAATTCATATGAAATATTTTTAATCGTTTTTTAAGCAGACTTAGATTGATAGATTACAGCTTGTCGGGGGAATTATGGGTACAATTAAAAGGAGATTATTTGGTTAGAGCGCATGCGTAGCTTTCCGCACATCAATAAAAAAAATGGCGCTGACGTAATGATGATTAATGGAATCGTCTGATAATTTTTCAGAAACACTCCTTAATTTTTAATGTTTTACAAATGCACGTGAAAGCAATTAGGGCAAACATATTTGTCTAAATTATTCTTAGAGAATATTTTAAACGATAAAACATTCTCTAAGTATAATTTAATTCATAATTTAATTCAAATTTTCCTTTTTTTAATATGATTCATAAATTAACGGAATATAATGGGTAAAATAATATTTGCGGTAGAATTGTTTATATTTTTTCTGCTTGAAAATGAAATTTATTTGTATTTGCGTAAGCTCATTATAGAACAGAAAATTTGCAGTTTGCTCTTTTAAATACTAAAAGAATAATTAATATCTAATTTATAGAAGAAAAAAGTGAAAATATTTTAGAATATAACGAGCACAATATATAAATTTAATAAAAATTATGTTAAGAAAGAATCAAAATATTGAGATTTATAGCATCAAATCCCGGGTTTCCAAGTGTAGAGAGCAAAGAAATTTCATCAATAAGCACAAGAGATTACACACAAACACAAAAATAGTTTAAGTTTCAGTCAGTTCACAGTTAAAAGCAGTTCCGTTGATGCCATTAAGTACATATTCGGGGAAATTTATTTTAATTATAATTTACATAAAAATGTTACAAAAATTCATCTGTTTTTCATTGCCACAGAAATGTATATAAAATTTCTTACAGACGTTTGAAATTCAAATATTTTTTGATTTGCAGAAAAGAAAAAATTCTCAATTAATGAATTTTATTGTCCGGAAAATTCTTTTTTTAACGTCGAAGAGCATGAATGTCGTCTGCGAGTAATTAATTTTCTATTTATAATTAATCGTCTGTTTGTAAAATCCATCCGATGCTTAGTTTAATTTCAAATAACGGGATTTTAACATTTACATTCCATTTTAATTTCTGAATGTTTTTCCAGCTTAATTTGTTCCATGGTAACAATAATGGAATTCTGTGATCGTTTTTGCTTCCACTTTCTAACGGTTTGTGAAATTTTATATGTATGTATTCTAAATGATGATACGCTATAATAATATTTTCAGAATTTATAATGTTAATGGATTAATTTGATTAAATAGTGATTCTATACGAGAAGCATCACCTAATATTGAGTTTTAAAATGCTTGTATCACGATAAAAATATTTATAAAAATAAAAAATTTAAATATTAAAACGTAAAAATAATCAAAAAAATTCAAAAATCAACTGTTTATCACACTAATAAAATTGTGGCTATAAAAACCATTTTTATTACATTCAGCAATAAATAGTTACTCGAAAAGATTGCTATTGATTATATTTCAATTATAAGTAATTTATATTCATTAAATTCTTCAAAACAGCTCACAAACTTAAATATATGGCATCACAATTCAATCCGTAGAGAAAATATGGCATAAAAAAATTTATTCGAAAATAATATGTTCAAATTGATATCAATAAATGTTGTGCAATAATGTGTCTCAAAACTCCATCGCTAACTTGCACGTTCTTGTAACTCTCTAATGATCGTGTCGCACGATCGTTGGAAATCAAAAACATCTGCATTTTAAAATTCACATCTCTTTCTGTTAGATTCAATTTATAAACTAATTACTGGTTATACACACGATACATTTTTCTTAGCGAGTAAAACGAGGATAAAGTTAAAACCATTTTACTTTTTTTACTTTTATTAAAAGCTAAAATTTTAAATTTTAAATTGGTTTAAAAATAGTTTTAACAAATAATATTCCCCGATATCCTTTAAAAAATCACTTTATCACTTTGGATTTATTTTTAAAAAATTAAAATTAAATCTGCTATGCCTATTTCAATGTATCATGTCAGAACATAATTTGGTTACATTTAGTTTAGTTTGGAATATAATTTGGTCAATCACCACGCACTCGAGAAAGTGAAATTATATTTTTATTCATTTTAATTGTTTCAATGAATGAATCACTTCAGTATTGCAAACGAACGAAAAAACTTTGTCTTGCATTTATCGTTTAAAAAAATATCACAGTTCCTATTGATTTCATTTCATATAATAACGTGCTCAAAATGGCATTTTTATAGATTTTACTTGCCGTAGTCATTAACTTATTTTTTAAAAATCAGAGCTTTTGTAAATTCGATGGCAACGCGTTATTAAAAGCTGATTTTTTTAAGATGCTCGTGCAGATAATAAACTTTCAGTTTTTCACCTACGGATTTTTGTGACGCCAGAAAACCTCATTCCCAAAACAATATCATGTTCTGATACGATAATAAATTTTTTAAAGAAAACTTTCTTATTGAGCAAATCTATCTAGGAAGAAACTACATACCAAATGTAATCTAAATTTAGCAATTTTTTTCTACAAAGTGTTTTGAATGATTTTTACATCGTGAAATTTGCATAAAGAATGACAGTCTAAACACATCATCACATATTAACAGATATATTTAATAGCATAAAAATAGTATATATTTTATCCATACAATGTAAGTGAATTTTGATTGTTTTCAATAACCTTCTTCGTTGCAGCAGATTTTTCTTTTACTCCTATAAACTAAGTAAATGTCACTATTATCCCGCAATCCTAAACATAATATACATATAAGTATCAGTTAAAGCAACGTCAGAGGATAAAAAAAAGTTGTTTTCTGCTTATTATTTTCGTACGTGATGGAAACCGCTGTAATTATTGGTTTTTAAACTACCGAAAATGACAGGATGGACTTCTGAGGCATCTGAGGGTTGCAATGTTTGGTTAAAAAGTTTCGCCAAGACTGTCCAATTCATTCCCTTTCCCCCTGTACGGTCATTTTTTTTTTACGATTAATGATTCAAACTATATTCAATCATGGCGAAATATTGTTCAAAACTTTTTCCTTTATTTTTAATTTGGCACATTTGGCGAAATCTAGTTTCTCTGGTATACTAGCTTTCCCTGCTGTTAAACTATTATTATTGCGAGCATTTAGAACTTTGCTTTCTTATTTCATAAGACTTAAAACTGTGAATTTAGCGGAATCAGCTTTCTGTAAATGATAGGGCAGGCAAATAAAACAAGATTATTTACTACGGAATGAATTGTGTATTTAACCCTTTGCACTTTGATGGTGCCTCTGACTCATCATTCAAAATTGTGCATCATTTTGACGTTTTATTTATTTATTTTTCAAATTTAATTGTTAAAAACGCCTATATAATGGTTAAGAGATGTAGGTTAATTTTTCAAATAAATTCGACTTAAAAGAATTATGCTTATTTATTTTTCATAGAAATAGACAAATCTTTGTATTAGGTGAATAATTTTATATATAATTATTTTTCGGAGTGCAAAGGGTTAAAAATCAAACTTCCTAAAAGAAACACTTTTTTTTTAATATGAGCAAAATCCTACAATAGAACGATTTGACAGAATAATAAAATGAATTTAAATTTTAGAATACAAATAAAAGATTCTTCCGGATTGCATATCAATTTTTTTAATTGCTACAGTTAAAAAACTTCTAAGGAAATAAAATTGATGTCATCAAAATGGCAACTCTGCCCTTCGTCGTTTAATTATGCAAAGCGGAAATATAGTAATCTTCGAAAAGAAATGAAAGTAAGCCTTTTGTAGAATCTTCGGACATTAATTACAAAGAAAATCACATTTTTAGAATTGGCATTTCTTCCGGTAAAAGTAACAACAATACATATAAAGCTAGGTAGATAAGATTTGGAAAGCAGGCTAAACATATAAGATATAGATTTGAGTAAATTTGGATGAAAATTCGTCCAAATTGGCTATCTGTCAATTTTTGTAAAGGACAAAAATTTGGTACGTATCCTAAATATTTAAACTATAGATTAATGTAAATGTAGCAGAAAATTCGTCGGATGATTCACCATCTTTTCAATTCCGTGAAGAAGAAAAATTTGGTACATATACTAAACATTAAATTATAAATCCGTATAAATTTCAAAGCAAATTCGTCTAAGAGATGACCATCAATAAGTTTCTGTAAAGAACAAAATCAAAAATTGGTAGATAAAATTTAGTACTTATCCTAAACATCTAAATTATATATCGGTGTAAATTTGGAAGTAAAATCGTCGAAGGACTGAATATCTGTAAATTCTGTAAAGAAGAAAAATTTGGTAGATAAAATTTGTTATAAATCCTAAATCATCTGGTAAATTTTTTGCATGCATGTATTTGAAGGCGGTAATTGAGAAATACATCACCTTAAGTAAATGAAATTTAGTCCAAAACTTTAGAATTTAGAATGTAGATTTTTAGCAGATTTTCCAAAAAAATCCGCAAAACGGTCAAATTGTCTGCATTTTTGTATGCATGCAAACGCGATTATTCTGAAACAAGAGACAAATAAATGAAATACTTGTAACTACTATTACAGTTCAATAAACGACTTCTAAAATACATATTTGATTTTTCTTTGGCGCTATTGTATAAACTGTGTAACAGCAATTATTTATCGCTAAAAAATCGAAAAAAAGAGCTATCGATTCTATAAAAATGCTAGATTCAAGCTAAATACTGTTATTTCGTAACTATTGTTCACCAATGCTATGCAATTAATACGCAAGTAACAAGTTTTTATTATTATTATTATGCCACAAATCACATGAATCTTATATCTATGACTCTGAAAATAAAAATCTGAGTACTGCTGATATTTATAATGTACCCGAGATCCATATTTTTATATGAAGGGAGTAGAATAACATTTTTGTTAGGGAGTGTATGAGAAAATTACTGTTTACCAGTTCAGCTGGTTAAATTTTGAGACAGGTAAAAAATTATTTTTGAGATTTTTTTTATCATCTGAAAACACTATGGTATTTTAGGAATCAGGTAGACAAAAATCCGTAGGCGAAAAATTGAAATTTTATTATCTGCACGAGCCTCTCAAAAAATCAGTTTTTAATAACGCGTTAATCAGTTTTTAATAACGCGTAACAAAAATCAGTTTTTAATACAAAAAAAAAGATATGTGATAAAGTATTAAAAGTACTACAACACCGAACAAGTATTTTGGCTTTATTGTAAGCTTTTTTCACGATCGATTAAATCCAAATTTTGACTATAAATCGCAGTTGTGATAGCAAAATCACATACCAAATTTCAAATATTTAAGTTATTGTGTTACTGTGTTTAAGTACTTGCGAAAGTACAGACCGAGAGACGGCTAATTCTTTAATGAATGTAGCCTCAAATCTGATATATGTATTTACATTTTAGATGCTAAATTTGTATACCTAATTTTGTAGTTCATGTTCTCTAAGTTGTGTAATAATTGTGAGAACTTACATTCCGTCAGTCAGAGAAATAGATTTTCCTCAAAATTTAATAGAAATCTACAAATTCGGTATGAATTCCTCATACCAAATTTCATCCCTCAAGCGCAAAGAGTTTTTGAATTATAGTATTCACAGACAGATAGACATAATTCCAAAAATATGCTTTTCGGATTCGGGTGGTCTGAAACATGGGAATTCTTCAAACCCACGAGTTCCAGTTTTTTAACGTTTATATTACTTTCTCTTTGTATGAAAGAAAGTAAGAACAGTAAATTTAGAAGTCTTATATTTGTATATTAAACTTAATAAATAGATACATTAGTGATACAATATTTTTTTACGCCAACCACAAAATATTGCAAAGGGAGGGACCATTAAATTATTGAAGCATTTCTTTAAAAATCAATTTTTACTACATTGAAACAACAACAACGATTAATTCCATCATTTTCAAATTTTTAACTGTATATTGAACTTGAAAGATATAAGGTATTGGAATATATAGCTACAATGGCTTTTATCCCCGTTTCCAGAATACTGTATATTGCTAGATACTTTTACTGCATATTTAAAGTACTACCAAAAAAATGTGTTAGTACAGTTAAACTGAATTGAAGAAATTCAGTAAATTGATACTTGAATCAGATTCGTCATTGTACCCTGAGAAATTAATATCGAATAATAAACTAAAAGTAAACATCACCGAAATTTCACGGCTTAAAACATTTTACACACTTGTTGAGAATTGGACTAACAGATTTAAAAAAAAGAAAGATGAAACAATGATTGTTGGCGAGAAATCGCCAAATATTATAGGCATCCACCATGTAAAAGTCTCACGCCTCATCCGAGATAAAGAATGGGTCCGTAACGCCCCTGAAGGTTCAAATTGATTTCGGACTCTGAATTACACACAACTGCAGGTGTACAAAACGTTACATTCGTAATAAGACGGTGCAGCGAAGAAATCTTGAAATTATTGGTTCCCCCGGCAACCGAGTATGTCATGCCGAAGAAAAACAGAAACTATTATTATGTCGGATGCCATGTTATAATCAAAATACAAGACAAATACCACAACTTAATTTTATTTTCTGGTGTACTTAATGGCGTAAGTAAGTGCCATGAGTGAATATTATAGTATTAAATAGCAATCTGTTATGAATTTTTTTTGGTTGGGTATAGCAATAAGGCATGTTAAATAGAAAGAAAATGGAATTCGTCAGTAGGATAATGTAGTTTGTCACGTTAATTCAAAAAGAAAGTTTGTTTTATGAGAAAGTTCAAAAGCTCTAGAATAAAAAAAGGAATATAGATATTTGAAACCAAAAAAAAAAAAAATGTTATAGCATTCTTTTCTGTTAAAAGAATGAACCAAGTATCCAAATGCCTTTTACCAAAACAGAAGGCAGGCATTTAATTTAATTCTACCAATTTTTGACGAATATTGTCAGTGTACAGTTTGAACTGCGATAAAAAATGACTGTAGGAGGAATAACCTCCAATAAAGGTCTTATAACCCTTCCTCCGTATTAAATTGAGAATCTTGAGTTAAGCTGCGAACACACTCGCATGCTGTTGGTGAATAATAATCGCGAAATATAGATTTTTGGCGTAAATTGTTGTTGTTGCTCTAGTGTTTCTTTTTACATCAGAAGGAGGTATGCAGTAGCTTCTAAGGGTAGAGACCCCTGAGCAACTGAGGGCAGAAGTCTGAGTTCTTGCTCACATACGTCATAAACCTCTTTTACGGGGCGGGCTTCATTCATGCATTTCATTCATTCATCCACAAATCGTAATTTAGATCTGGAACAGAAAAAATCACATCTGACCAAGTACCCTCAATGGTATAACTCTTGACATAGATGACCTTGTTACCACGTCAGATTTAACGTGTTCCAGCCACCACACACACGGGAAGTCTTCGACTGGTGGGTTCGAACTCGCATCCCAAGGGATGCCAATCCAAAGCTTAACCAGCCAGGCTATCCCGCCCATTTTGGTGTAAATCTAATATTTATTTTAATAAATTTATCGGGATAATATATATTTTGGACATTTTTTGCTTCCCGATCAACACCGAAATTCGACACAAATCCCCATTATAATCACAAGATACGTAACGAATTCTATTGGTTTGCGTCATTGCATTTATGAGTTATTATATTAACCTGCAAGCGAAAGACCAACAGATGGTCAAATATTTATTGTATTTACTTCAAAATTTAATATGTATCTATATCTTGAATCTATCTACCAAATTTTATGTGCCCATCTCTTTGCTTTTTGAAGTTATCGTATCCACTTATATCGAAACAGCTAAACTTTTTGAGAATGAATATCATTCGAAATTTTATAAAATCTACAAATATGATGGTGATTGTATATATCACATTTCAACCTTCTAGCTCCAAGCGGTTTGGAATTATTGTATTCTCAGACAGACATACCGCCAAAAATGTATTTCTCTGACTCGTAAGGACTTCAAATATGATTATTCGTCGAATTCGAATTTTTTCATTATCACAATGCTTCCGCTATACTTCGTATACGAGAAAGTAAATCCATCTTGCATGCCATTCATCTATGCAGGCATTCTTTTTTCTATTATTCGCAGCCTTCATGAAGATTTTGTGCAGCATAGTTGCTGTTTTCCGTCACAAATATTGATTTCAGCATGTAAAGCTGTTTTTTGTTGTTGTTGTTTAATACCAGACTATAATTATAGTTTCCCACTGATGTTTATAAAAAAAAATGAATGAGGAGGAGGACAGAAGTGGCGAAGTGACCATATAGGTGCCTGGAAGAGTTTTAAGGGCACAATGGGAGCATGGATGATAGGAAAATAATGATATGGATTTGAGCTATAATTTTAAATAAATCATAAACCAACGGGATAATCCCCCTTTCTTCGAATTTCTCGCGTACTAATATAATTTGGCACATACTGTACCCCATCCTTTAGTTAAAAAGCTAGGAATGGAGTACTAGTTCAGCATGTGTATATACTCCTCTACCCTTAGATTTCAGTTCAAAATTCAATATAAATCTAGGTTCTAATTTAATCTAGAAGAAATTTAACAATGTTAAGTCGCCAAAGCAGCAGATATTGAACTCAACAAGAGCAAACACTAGTAAACAAATCAGCAATAGGATTCCAATTACTGTTTCATTTGCTTGTTTGGGTTATTATAGGGGCAACAAATTCACATTACCCATCAAAATAGATTTGAACTTAGATGGTGAATATATCTCTAATGCGACCACATACTGAATTTCATTCTTTAAATCATTTCATAAGCATACAGACCGGTAGCTGAAATAATTTTTGATGAGTTAGGTTCAAAATCTGTTACAGAACTACAATTTTAATGACAAATCCATTTGTTTAATTTCATCCATCTAATTATATGTGTATTTATAAATAAATTGATTGCTATAAATTTAATTCCATTAATCAAAATAATTTTTAAAAAATTGTGTTCATTTGTTGAAGATTCTAATAGCATATTACTACATATTGTTGAAAAACATTTGAAAATTGAAAAAATATCTCAAAAATGATAGAATTTATATTTTTATAACCTATTCTATACGATTTAGATACATGAAAATAGGTGTTTATTTCTTTACAAAATCTTAAATATGTGATGAGATAACTGAGGATATTAAAAAAAGATTATAAACTGATTAGACTTTTTAACGCAGGAGTTGATGAATAAAATAAGTCCGGTGTTTTTAAAGACCATGATTGCACCCAAATTTTAATCACCAGAAGGTTGATAACAATCAGTTTTATTTTAACTCTGTAAGTCCTCTTCAGGAGACCAGTCTTCCTCGATGTGGTCCTAATAACAATAAGGTCCTGGACATAAGGTGAATCGGATAATACGTAGTGCATTACAATACTTTAAAAGTAAACTTCGGGAATTTTAAAATTACAGCAAATTGAAGAGACGGTAGTAACAGTTTTTAACCAGAATATGATTAATAATCAATTTTATCTTCCACAATTCTGCTTGTACCCTGACAGGAATCAGCCCAGCCAATTTCTCGGTATGACCCCTATGTATATTATATGATACCCCATGGCGTATCATATAATATGTAGTGCTATACCATACTTTAAAAATCAACTTCATATAATCGAAAACTCCAACTAACCGAAGAGACATCAGTCACACTCATTGTTATCACTATAACATAATTAACAATCAATTTTATTTTCTTCAACTCTGCTTGCGACCTTGTGAGAATCACTCTTGTCAAATCATCGGCATGACTTTAATAACATATATAAGCTTATGACGATACAATACTTTAAAAATCAACTTCAGTTCATCTAAAATTCCGATTAACCGAACAGACGTTAGTCACACTCACTTTTCGTCATCCGAATATGGTTAATAAATAACTTTATTTTCCCTAACTCTTTTTGTGGCCTTGCCGAAATCACACTCCTGAATTCTTTGGTATGGTCCATACATATGGCAGATCAGATAATATACAGATTTATATCAGTGCGATATGCAGTGATGAAATTCTAATTAGCCAAAAAGATATTTGGTCAAACTCAGTTTTATCGTCAGAACACGGTTGATGGTCAGTTTCACTTTCCGTCTTTCTGTTTATGCTCTTGTGGAAATCAGCAGCGCCAAATCACTCGGTACAACCCTAGTAAAAATAAGGTTCCAACAGAGATCATAAACAGTGAGATTTAACACTTACAAAATCAGATTCGGATTATCTAAAACTCCAGGCAAGTGAAAACACGTCGATCTTACCCAGCTTTACCACCAGAGCACTGTGAAACAGCAATTCGTGTGAAAGAGTAGTTAAATGTGTTAGAGACACTAAATCGAGTCTGCAAGCGGAAATCGAATAATTTGCACTGTGCAAATGCGCCATTCTAATAGACGGCTCAGAAATTATCATCTCAAAGTGATTGATGGTCGCCGCACACACACATCGAAGACCCTCAAAGCGAAAAGAATCCGACCCGAAGAACGAAAGAGAAACAAAAAAGGAGAGAGGCGAATTAACACACCGACAGTAGTACCTCTCATGGGCCGAAATTTCATTAATAATTCAGCACAGAACCCCGTCCCGCAGCTGAAAACACGGCTTGATTACCAGTTGGGCCCAGGAGAGGAAATGCTCCGCTGCTAATAAGTCCTATTTCGGGTTATTTAATTGAATAGAATTGCAGAGTGAATCGTGTAGTGGATTTTCACAGTGGAAGAGTTGCAGTTGGGCATTCACAGAGCGTCCGTTCTAATTGTGTGTCGACGGACGGAAGATGATAATTGTTTTATGCGCAAATGGTTGGGAACGCGCCGAGAGTTAGGGCGCTTTCTTTTTTTTTATTGCTGCAGTCACACAAGCCACCGATATAATGTTTTAAGTGAAAATAATTCTTTCTTTTTGTCGCTCTTATCAATTGCATAGCAGTATTAGTGATCTGAAAAAGCTCATAATTGTACTAATCATGTTTTTAATTAGGAATTAGTTATTATAAAGTTGAGGTGGAAAGAAATTTTCCGTCATAAAATAATTTTACGTTTATTGAAGAACTATAATACTCAAAAATTCATTTGTTTATTAACTGGTATATTTTCGGTAAATTGAAATATGCGGGATAAAATCAGAGAACGTGGTTTCAAACTTTTCGTATACTCTTTAATAAATAAACTTGTGTATCGTTATTCGCATGCGGCATATATATGTGTTTGTGTGTGTGTGCGTTCGTGTGTGTGTGTTTGCGTGCGTGCGATTAATCGCAGGGATGAATACAGAATTACCAAATAATCAAATATACATTCTCTGACCGATTGTACCCAAATTTGATTCGGTACTACAATTGGAGACGCAAAATCACAAACCAAATTTCGTACATTTCAGTCATTGTGCTCTTCAATTAGAGTCGATATGCTTGTGACAGTGTAGACTAACGGACGTTAACTCTTTATTGTAAAATGTCTGTTTTTCATCTTTCAAACACCTTCAAAAATTTTAAGCTCATAAAAAATTCTTATCTTCATAACAATTCCAAGAATGGTTTTACTTTCATCAAATAATAATGTTATAGTTCAATTAATTCTGTATAAAGAGAAATCCTAAAAAAATTATAAAATTAATACTAAACAGTAATCGGATGTCAGCAAGTCTAATTAACATGACGCAAGCAAAAAAAAACACCCCTTTAACACTGAAACATTTTTATATCCTTACTTTTATAATGGTATTTGTTACAAGAAATCTATTGCTCAATTAAGTTATATGCTGAGAAATGGATCGATTCCTCCGCTTAAAATGTTCAGAGCTACAGCAAACGATTTTACGGCATTTTTAACAGGAACAAGAGTGTATTTATTTTATACAAAAAGATTTATAAATTAAAAAATTACAGAAGCAGCTGGATAGTGAAACTGCAGTACCTACATATATACAAAACATTTCTAACATCTGTTAAGGCACATTTTCATATTGCGATGAGTCATGAAGTCATAGTTAATACCTATAGATTTTTTTCCACCATTTCGTATACTAAGTATAGAGAAAATATCTTAGTTGTTAAAAAGTTTCAACTCCATATTTTGATAAATCTCACCTTTCAGACCTTCTCGAGTTCGAAAAAGATATTTCTAGCAGTATGTCTGTCTGCGATTACGATAACTCAAAACCGCTTTAGGCTAGAAGAAAGATATTTGGTATATGGACATTACATCAAATTTGACTTCTATTAAATTGACTTAAATCAATGAAATGATGCATTTAATCTTGTGACTACCACTGGTTTTTCGTGCCAAATATTTGTATCAATCGGGTGGAAGAAAGACACCCAAAATAAGTATTCACACGAAAGATTCATAAAAATACGAAATTCAAGCCAAAAATCTATATTTCGTTATTATTGTTCACCAATGCCAAACAAGGTATTACCCAAGGTTCACAAATGTATGTATGAAAAAAAAAATCTAATGGTGAGTATGACAGATAGTTTCGGGAAGACCGTTCCCACTAGTTTAAATATCGTTTAAGCTATGTTTCACACACAGTTTCATTGTAAATTTAATCAACTAATAATTACAAATACGACATTTCTGAAAATAATAAAAATGTTTAACATTTTCTCTCCATACTTTCAACAAATTACACACACACACACACACAATATATATATAT
>JAOUZG010004491.1:2047180-2072282 GCA_026289955.1 Argiope argentata | reverse complement strand
TTTAATATTTCTGAAAATTACATTTTTAATGGTATTAATTTTTTTAAACAAATAAAAGGTATTCCAATGGGAACGTCTTTTTCAAGTGCCCTGGCAAAACTAATTTTTCTTTTGAGCATGAAACGATTTAAGAAATTTTCTATATGAAAACAGCTGAACTTTTCAGTGATGAAAACCTCTTTCTGCTGGGAAATCCACGAAAAGAAATTACAAAGAATTCCATTAGAATGGTAAGATAATGTTTAAATGAAAAACGGTTAAGTAAAAACAAACGATTCAAAAAGCTTGGGCAGATGTTTTGATTATTTTTTTTTTCGGTTCTGATGAAATTCGTACGCAGACGATTTTAAACAGAATAAAATAATTGCTTCTTTAAGAGAATAAATAATTTTTATTGAAATAATCCTTTTATTAGAATAAATAATTATTTTTATTAAAATAATCCTTTCATTAGAATGAATCATTTCCTGAAATAAACTAAAACAGCAACAATTTCAGCGCCAATAGAGACAACGCAATAAGTGAATTTTCCACGAGTTGGGATAACGCTATACAGAATAGAAAATTTTAATTTCCATTATTATGTTTTATTTTGATTCAAAAGTACCTCATAATGAATCAGAAGGATCGATTAATTAACAATGTTTGAATTTAATTGAATCAACACTAAGAAAATAAACTGAATCGTTTGAAATAATTGGTCAGAATATGCTAAGCCTAGCCCCATTCGAGTGTGAAAAAAAACAAAGCAAATCCAAGTCTTTCTCATTTCGAGGCGGAGATTTTTGGCGGGAAGTTAGTTTGTAAATAATAAAAAATTAACCACTCAATTAACCGGAATAAAAATTGGCCTATGTTCTTCTGTAGATTATAATCTATCTCTGTGCTAAATTTCATCCAATATCCTTTACCCGTTCTGCCGTGATCGACTTACATCATCCACCCATCCAAACTTTCACATTTATAATAGTAGTGTGTGTGTGTGTTTGTGTGTGTGTGGTGTGTGTAGTGCATGTTATGGTGAATAATTATGAGAAAAATTCAAAAATAAAATTAATATAATCGAATCAGGACTTAAAATACTATCATGCCACAATATTTTAAAATAAAGGCTTGAATGACTTCCCCACCCCATTTTAGAGATGATATTTACTATTGAAACTTTTAAGATAAGTCATATGTCCCATGTATTTTTTTGATATTAAGTTTTGCTTATTTGCTATGTGACACATCAAACCTGAATTGAAGATCAAATAGCAATTAAGTGCTAAAAAGTTGTCAACTTAATAATGTCAATATGTTTAACTAAAGGAAATAACACAAGATTGCATGAACAATTAATTTAAGAAGTCTGTTACGAATATAATTTATTTAAAAACTATGAGAAAATATTTGCTGAAAGGATAATTCAAAATTGTAACAATAAAAAAATTAAAAGAGTATAAATCTTTAATAATAAATATTTAAGTATAACATACTTTTGGATGTTTAATTTTGATTACCAAAGCAGTATTTAAAGTGGCAGATATTTGCTTTCAGTGAAATATGTTTCAGGAAATAAAATAAAAAAATCCAGTAGCGCTTAAAAAATACTTTATTATCAAAATTCGTTCGCAATGAATTAACTTAATAATACATTCTTCTGTTACAATACATAAATGTTTAATAAAAGATTGCTACTAATAAATAATAAGCTATGTAAAATAATAAATAATAATGGTCTTTCTTCTATATAAAATTAAAATAGCAAAAACAGAAAAAGTGAAGAGAAGTTTTATTGTAATTTGTGAGAATGTTGAAGAATGGCATCTTCAACAGTTGAAAATTTCATTAAATTATATAAGAAAAAATATTTATTACACTTCAAATTAATTCTGAATTAGAAATCCACAGAACAATTCGCAGACACATATCAATAGCATTTACACCTAATTAAACTGTACAGAGCACTTTAGAAATGATTTCCCAAAATAATACCAATGAATAATCCAACATTTTAAATCTAAAATAACTTCAAAATGAAAAAGTTTCTGCTAAAATGTCTTCCTTCTTTTTCTAAAAATTTTTATAATTATTTATCTAACTTAATAATTTTACAATGCAATTTCCAAACATCCCAAACTCATAAAACATAGATTTAAGAAAATTATTATTTATTGGTAATATTTAGTCTTGGAAAAAAAGCCTAATTTTTAAAGATTTAGATTGCATGCCAGAAAATCCAAATGATAGAGAATCACAGCAATTTATTCCAAATTATGTTTAGAATAAATAATTAATACTTATACTTATATGTTCACAGCATCAATGAATACATAAAATGTCAAAATAATTACAATTTAAAATTCTATTTAAAAAAAATTTTCAGTGTCTAAAAAAGGTAAAACAAAATCAAATAATTATTTAAATATAAATTTTTTACAATTTTTTTACTATCAATATGAATTTTAATATATTAATTTTACTAAACCACAGAAAATCTTAAATTGTTTGAAAACTATTTTATTAATTTTAGAAAAAGTGTGATAAAATCCATCATAAATTAAATTAATAATTCACAAAAGATGTTGAATTAAAATTGGTACATTTTAAGAAAAATTTTAAAGAACCAGATTTAACATATCACCTAAAATTATGTTTTTATGATGAAAACCAATCATTTAAAGTAGTTTAATTATTTTTGAGTATAATATATGCTAAATTTAATAGTTTTTGTTTATTATATATATAACTTTGCAAAGTGATAAGAACAATAATAGCATATGAAGTACAAAACAGGAAAAATGTATGCATATTATATTGATAAGTATTTCAATTAATACAAAACAAACTAATAAATAAATAAATACAGAACATATGAACATATGCTGAAAGGATAAGCTAACAGAAAATATAAATAATATAAATTCAAAACAAAATTCAAATAAAATAAAATATTTGAAAAATTGACCACATAGAATTATTAAAATGTGATGTTAACAAATTGGTAGATTTTAAAACAAAAAATAAACAAACATTAACATATATAAAATTTCCCAAGCAATTTGCGATGTAAATATGTAAAAATAACATGAATAAAAATGGAATACAAGGAATATCAATAAATAAATTTAAAGCCGAATTTTGAAATTCACCTTTTAAGTAAATAAATAAATAAACAGAAAAAAATATTTAAGCTCAATTCTACAAATATTTTAATCACAAATATAATATTTTGCAATATCTCAACAAGGAATGTATTTCAATAATCATTTAATATACAATTTTAGTGCCTCTGTTAACTTTCAATACTTTTCACTTTTTCATTGATCTCAGTGATTAAGAGCTGCTAATGTCAATTGATTCAATGGCTGTTATTTTATTATTCTTTATTTTCTTTTTTTTAATAAAGGAAACAGTGCATTATGAAATCATCAGAAAAAGGAAAACTTATCTGTCATTTAATGAACCGAAAGAAAAATATTACATCAAAATCCTATTTTAAAAAGAAAAACGTTTATTTTTGCTTATTACAAACTTGTTAAAAATGTACTTGTCAATTCATTTAATCTATAGATGTAATAAATACATTTAAAAGATTTATATCTTAAGGATTTTAAAATGTTTCACTTAATTGTTAATATAGTAACTATCTTATATAGTAGTATCTTAGTAGTATAATCTAAAAGTACATTTAAATATCAATTATATTATTTGGGGTTTATGTTCTTTGAAAATACTACACAAAATTATTTCAATCATTAAAATACATGGCTCAACTAAAAAATAAATTTATAGAAACTAAAAAAAAATGAAGATATGTTTTGCTAGATCTCTCTTTTATAAAATTGCAAGCTTCAACTTTTAAGTCTACTAGGACATTTTGTGATTATTAATGCATGGTTCTAAATTATTTATTTTCTATAGTTAAAAATAAATAAATAAATATGATAATTTTCTTGGAATATTGAAGTAATAGCTCTAATGTCAATTGCATGCAAATTTTATGATGCAAGATCTAAATTTGGTAGTGTTACTCTAAACTGTACCCATATAATCTCAATCCAAGAAAGTGAGAGTGGATACTTGATTGACTATTTCATTAATGGTGATTTTTTTAAGTCAAATATTTATATTAGTTTGATAAAACATGAACTTTTGACTATTTGTCAATAGAACCAGATATATTCTTCAATACATATTCTTCAAATAAAAAGGGTTAGAAATGTTTATTTTAAATATTAAGAAGTTTTGATAAATAATATGTAAATAAAAATGATTAATAAAAAAGAAAGTAATTTTAACTCATATTTCATCAGCAATTCATTTTAACATATTTTTAATGACATAAAAATTCAAGATTTAAAGTTATAAAAATCTCCAAGGTATGGGCTTCACAACAATAGATTACTTTTTTTAAACTTTATTTTAATAAAGAAAAAAAAACTAAAAAAGTCAAAGAAAAATTCAAATTATCAATGAATATTTGTTAGAAGTATTAAAATTTGTCAAATTTTATAGAATTTACAAAAAGAAATAAATTTTGATTACATTATATAATATTAAATTCTTGTATATTATCATAGCAAAGAATTATTTCACACTGATACAACAACATTACAAATCTTAAATACGATAAAAAAATTTAGAAAAATCACTTATAAATATTAAAAGAATTTTGGATTTAATACTTAATTTAGTAACAAGTTAATTGAAGTTACTTTACTTCAACTAATTGTTTAAGCATTTCATCTCTAAAAAACATAATTTCTCTTAAGTTTTATTGGGTCATGATTACAAATACTACACTCTATGGTTGCAGGGAGAAATAGAGTGAAATATTGTTAGCTCTGTCTTCAGGAAAAAAGATTGTAAAACAGATAAAATGAATACTTCAGTCAGTATTCTTCTTAAAAAGGTTTAAGATGAAGCAGTGTATATTATAGTCATTTTTAAATATTATGTTCATAAAAAGAAAACTAATCAGAGTAAATTTTCAACATTAAAAGAATATACTCATTACGAACATTAATCACAATTTTTTCACACATATTAATTCACTACATAAACTCACTACTTTGATTGCTTGCTCCAAAATGAAAATGTTACTTAATAATAACAAAAATTTATTTCACTTAAAAGTGCTATAGAAATTAAAATATTTTCTTAAACTTCAATATTCCAGGACATAATTGTTATTTTACCATAAATGTGAAAAACAAAAATAAATCTTGAATCAAATTCCTATTAATCTTAAAAGCCAAAATTCTTCCCAAATCTTGCCTCTCAACAGTCCTGACTTGAGTATTTGTGAACGTATAATTGAAATCTAAAAGAAAAGGGTGATTTATGGACAGATAATCATATGGACGGGACAATAGTTTTTTTTTTTTTTTTCAAGCAGGGAAAGTTACACCAGATTTTGAGACATTAGAATCCTCATATTAGACAAGCTCATAGAATTAAAGAGTGAAAGTGCATGATAAACGTGTTTATTAATTAGTCGCAACTTTATTTCAATTAAATTTCAGGGAATAATACACAATTAAATTATTAGACAAAATATATGGAATGCATGAAAAGTTCAGTTTTTTTAAATGAAAATTTTATTTCATGTGAAATAAAATTTAAAAGTTGAATGAATAAATATAATCATACACAAATTTGAGATAATGTTAAGTTGCCATTAATGCACACAAATGTCGTCCTCTTCTTTCTTCCTAGTTCCATTTATTTTTTTAAAAATAACAAAATGTTATCAATTATGGTTATTAAATTAAGTATTAATTTTGAACTCTTTGAAGTTGCAAGTGCCATTCAGAAAATATGAAAGAAATAATGTGATTTGTAATGACTAAAATATAAAACATATTCTAAATAATTATTTTGTTCATTTACTTACAAAGGTATAAAACTTTGTTGCTATTGTATATTTTTATGTATACTTTATATATTTTTATTAAAATTGTATTTTAGTTATATGTAGCAATAATATGAAAAATTAAGCTGAATTCAGGTTTTATGCATCATTTACACTAAACAATCGTAAAAATTACAAAATACGATCAAACAACATACCTATACAATAAAACATATGAAAAAAGAAAAAATACAAAAAGGTGCAAAGGGGAATAAAATAAAATAAAATTCCTAAACCTAAAACTAATAAATCTATACATAAATACAATGGCAGATTTCTGATTATGAATATAAGATAGCAAGGCTGAAAGGGAACCAGCAGATCAATTTTTTAAAAAAAATTACTTCTCAAATTGCTGTTTAAAAATAATTTATAAAAATACAAGGTCTATGAATAAAATTAATGTCCTAATGTATAATTTAGTTTATAAATATCTCAATGCCTACAATTGTGGGTACTGCACAATCCAAAATCATAATAAATATATGAAATTACATACATTTTTTTGCAATCTTTAACTTAATAAAAAAGTTAATATAAAGAAACTATTAACATTTTAAAAATGTGTTGAAAGAGGTAAATAAATTAACCAGTTTATTAAATTTAGACTTCATGATGTTTTAGTTCCCAAAGCCAAAAATACCTAAATATGCCACTGCATAAATAACAATGCATAAGAAAATAAATAAATGGAATTACATATTAAAAAAGAGATCATAGATTTAGAAAGAAAATTTCTCAAATTGCAACTTAAAATTTCTTTTAGAGAGATAGTCTACTCATGGTAATTCCTTTGAAATATAAATAAAGATTAAAAACAAGACAGAGTTAATAAACCCAAAAAACATTGTCACTTTCCTATCAAAAGACTATCTTACATCAATAAATAGCACTTAAAAGTTCAAAAAAGCTACAGGATGTTTAAATTTTATAGTAAAAAAAGAGAAATAAATTGGAATAATTAAGATATGATGTATTAATAATTAAGATATGATGTATTAATGGAATAATTAAGATATGATGTATAATAAAAAAGGTATAAAAAGATATATATATTATTAAGATGGAAAACCAATTAATGCAGTATTAAGAACCCAAAACCTAAAATACACAAATAAAACTCATTGAGCATATTGGTATTTGGTTGGTATTATACATATTAGATTTTTAAAAATATTCTCATTAATATTTTTCACTAATTTCTACATATTAATCTCTAATGACAAAGCTATGCATATCACAATTCATTAAAACTGCAAATTCTAAAGACTATCTTGAAAATTCACAATATTATATATAGAGCTTATAAATACACAAATGATAAATTTCTTTTACTTCAAACAAAAATAAATAATTAAGGCTGCGATTTGCAAGCAGTTTTCATCAAAGTCAAACGAGCCTAATAAGAAAAGAAAATAATTAGAAACAAACCTTAACCACAGCATAAAATGCATAATGTATGTTAATATAAATAAAATGTACTCTTAACACAAAAATTTTGCTTATGAATAAAATTTCAAATATATATATATAATTCATTGCAATTGTATTTTGCAATATTCAAACAAAAAATGAATAGTAAGAAAATTCATATTAAAAATATAATACACACGAAAAAAATAATATAAATCTATTTTTATAACCTAATCAAAATGCATTTTAAAACTTAAATTAATGAATTTTTTAAAAAATTCAATTCATTATTGGAAAGATATTATTTATAATACAAAAATTTCAAGTCATCTGGTAATTTTTACCTGGTAATAATCACCTCAAATTTTCTCATAAGCTTCACTTTATTTTTTACAAAACGATTTTTTTATAAAAGCTTTTCATAAAATTTCACATTTTTTTCATCAAATAAAAATTTATGCATAAAAAAGTGTATTAATTTTATTGATTATCTCTCTCTCTCTTGCACACACATTACATTAACATTTTTATTATTTAGCTTAAATTTTTTTTAACTTTTTATATAACAATGTAAAAATAACATTACAAAAACAATGTAACATTTTTTTTTAATTTTGACACAAAAAGAAAAGAGTGTCGTGAACCAGTTTCATAATTTTCACATAAAAGGATATGTTGATTAGGTCAACATGAATAACAGAAGATTAGAACAATCTCAAACTGCTTGCTATGTATGGTCAGATGAAAAAAATTTCAAAAAATGCAAAATGCAAATATAATTTGTGTCTAATCATATTGCAGAATAAAGTATGAACTATAAAAGAAAGTTTTACAATAAACTATTTTTATTAATACAAACCGTAGCAAATCCTCCAACCATGCCAATACAAATTCCAGTTAAAACATCCCACCAGAAATGTCTGTTATCAAGAATTCTAGAAACACAGCAGATAACTGCCCATACAAAGCATAAAGGAGGGATTATTCGGGACCACCAAATTTTCAAAGAACTGTTGACAACATCATTCTTTTTTGAATATATGTAAATCTACAAATAAAATATTAATATTTTAAGACATTATAAAAAAGAAGAAATTGACAATGAATACACTTCATTCCAAACTAGATAATAAGCGAATCAATCTACAATTCAAACTGAATAAATAAAAACTAAAGATAAAATGTCAATTTATATATATAAATACTGTCTAAAAAGAAATGTAAAGTTAAAAAAATTAAAAAACATCAATTTAATAGCACATTTTAAAACATATTTTAAATGCATTTAAGTAGGCATCTTCTATTGATACTTTTTTTTTCCTTAGAAGATTCATTACAATAAATATTATGGAATTTCAAAACCTCCATTTTTTAAAACACCTATCAGATACATCAGGTAATTTTATTACATACATTTAAAGTTAATCAAAATTGACTGAAAAATAATATCTAAAAATATTAATATAATATGCTGCTATTGTAAACAAACAAGATATGAATTTTTTAAATCTAGCACACCAGGAAGTCCATGAAAAATTGATAGTAAAACTCTTTCTTTACAAACATATATAAATTCAATCTTGAAAAAGTGTGGAGGAAGCAAACGATAACAGAAAAAGGAAAGAATATATGATAACAGTTTTTAATACCAGGAAGTCAATGAAAAATTGATTATCAGTATCCTTCTATAAAAAACAAAGAAAAGGAGAAAAAATATTTTTTTAAAAAATGAGTTCTTTTTCATTTGTCATCCTTTCCCCTTCTTCTTCGAATATGGTGAAGTTCAAATCAGAAATTAGAAGTATGTTAGAATATGATAAATACTAATACAAGTTCGTAAAGTGTCATGAATAAATTTTAACTTTTGGAATAAAAGTCAACAATTGGAAATGATAACTGGATAAGTTGTAAAAGGAAGCTCATTTATTTTGTTTATCAATAACTTAAGTGTTTAAATTTGATAAATAACTTAATTTTAAAAATATATATATTTATTTTGATATATGAATAAAATTATTTCTATGAAACCAAAAAGCACTACGAAGTTTTACTACACATTTTTCATTAGTAAAAAATTAAAATCACATCATAATGATAAAAATATTAAATCTTTCTGATTCTTTAAAACACAAAATGTTTTGCTTCAAATGGTTTGAATTTTTATAAAAAAAAAGGGGTGGAGGCTCTTAAAAAGATTTTATTTTGGTAATGATTATCAACATTTTATATGAAATAAACTAGCAATCCTTAAGAATAAATTATTACATTTACTATGAAAAAGAAAATGAAAATTATACAAAAAAAAGCAAAATCAGATTTATTTTCTACTACCTTGAAAATATGGTGTGTATTAAGTGAAGGTGAAAAAGCATACATTGCTTTAAATCACCATTATTAGAAAGAAATTAAAAAATAAGTTATTTTTTAAAAAAAATTCAAATAATTATAATATATAATCTAAAAATACGAATAAATGGTACGTAATGTAAAAATATCATTAATATGAATTAAAGATATTTTTAAAAAGAACAGGCCTTAAATAAAAATTTGGATGGAAAAATCAGATGCTAAAAAACAACCTAAAATATGCTAGTGCTATATATATATTAACATGTTGATCATTAAATAAAATTGGGGAAAGAGAAAAAATGGAAGATAAAACTTTGGACAAAAAAAGAAATTGTTACAGCAATTATAAAACAAATATACCAAAAAACTATATGGATCAAAATAAATTAAACACATTTTTAAAAAGTATGTATTCTTGCAGATATTTTTTTTTCCAAATTAATGGCATTTAAATTTTTAATACAAAATAATACTTACAGTCATGAATATAAACGAATAAGAAGAAAGAGCTGCATGACCAGAAGGAAATGACTTATAAATATCTCTATGGATCAGCCAGTGTGGACCATCATTAGTACAGTTAAAATCAGTAATTAATCTAAAAAATGAATTTATAACCATTTTTTTTAATTAAAAATAAATTTAGACAAAAAAAATATTATACCAAAATCAGAAGTTTAAAACATTTCAAAGCATAGTAAAAAATTATATAAAAGTATTAAAAATGATTAAAAATATAAACCAGTATAACATAATAAAAATGCAAACAAATGATAAACTATTGCAATATTAAAAAATGTAAGTTATTTATATTTAAAAATTTAATAGCTAGAGTTATGTTTAAACTTACAGTTTGAAAGCACAAAGTCGCATTAGAAAGATTAAAACAAAATTATTTTTTAATATTATGAATTTATTTAATCTAATTTTTGTATAAATTCAATTTAAGTCAACCTATTAAAAATAATATATCACAAAATTTCTTTCAACAGATTAATGACTCTCTATAAAAATTCTCAAACTTTTTATATTTTTCAGCAAAAAATAGACTGAAGGAACATAAAATGTAACTTTGCAACATTTAAAGGTAGTTTCAATTAGAACTATATACTGATCTCTAACAATTACTAAATTAACAGTTGTACTACAATTAGAGTGGGTACCTGGTACCTTTGCAATTAAATTCGTAGGGATAGAATTTTTTTTAATCATTGTGTCATAATTATTAAATATATCAACTGAAAACAAAATAACTCACCCTTTTGAGCAATCAATATTGGTCATATTTGGCAAGCAAGAATAATAAAAATGAGGTCTTAGCTCTGTAAAAAACACTTTTAGGATTTCAGTCAGTACTAAAACATAAAGGAAACCAGAATAGTAAAATTTTAAATACATTTTACAAGGAGTTTTTCTAGAATGAGAGCTATTCTTAACTTCTTTTCTCATGAGACATTCTGAAACATAAATCTATAAAAAAAAATTAACAAATATATAATACAAATAAATATGGCAACTAAGTCACAACAAAACAAATATATACATATGCAACCTTACAAAAAATGTTGATATAGTTAAATAAATAAAAGTACTAATATAATAAAAAGCATGAAAGTCTAAAAATTGTCTAAAATATCTTTAACATAACTATTGTATGTTTTAAGACTAATATTATTTTTTTTAAAAAAAATCAATTGTTACTTTATGTACAATATCATAAGTTGCACAGCAAACTACAGGTATTAAATAATTCAAATATAAATAGGCAGCCTTTGATAATTTTTAAAAAATTAAACTCCAGGTGTAACTAAATAATGTGGAGATAAAGTTTAGGTTGAATAACTTCAATCAACAGTTGCATCGTAGAAACAAGTCAAGATTTTGAAGTATTCAAATTAATAAATTTCATACATGTTAAAATAAAAACCTAGCACTTTTTTTTTTGCTTTCTTATTATATTGTGAATAAAATTACATCTTTTATATTCTTTTAATATATACCACTATAGAATTACTTTAAATATAAATATGTAAATTATGCAAAAATTATATGACACTTCAATGGTTATTACAAAATTATGATCCAGTCAATACAGCAATAAATATTTCATTACTTTTTATAAAACTTTTGTTTTAAAAATCAGAAATTGCTTTTAAATTTTACTCAATAATAAGTTCACACGGTAAAATAGTTAACACATAAATATGGTTATGGTATGGTTAAAACACATAAATATGGTTATCTAACATTTTGTTTTTAAAAGGAAATAATATCAAAATAATTCAAAAATCCTGTTACATATTTATGTTTAACATTTTTGTTTCCATAAATATTTCCCATGGTTGTTAGTTTTGATATCTGATATATAGGAGAACACACAGCACTTGAATAATCAAAAATTAAATACTGAAGTCATTACAATCATGCAATATCTGCAGCATCATAGTCAATCTATCATTCATTTTCATGTATGATTTGTTGCAACTTTAAAAAGACTTGAATCTTTAATAATATTTTAGTCCTGGGTGCTTATTGAATTTTCCCCCTTCATATCATAAACAATTTTTATAAGTGCAAAAAGTGTATTAACCAACATTGAAACGCACATGTATATAAATCAATTAATTAAAATGATGAAGGATATTTTGTGAAATACAGGTAATTTATAAAAATTACAGGAAAATTTTTTTTATAGAAATAAAATTAAATACTACTAAAAAGCTCAATCTCTTTCCCCCACCTAATAAATTTTTCCCACTAAACAATATTTTCCCACCTAATAAATACTTAATGGCTAGGAATAAATTTTATACTTACAAACAAGGGGAAAAGTCCAAGGAGAACTGAGAACAAATATGATACATGAACAGAATCCCCAAAAAATGGTTTTTTGATACTTTCATCATCACAATAAAATCCAATATTTTTACCAAATGTAGCCCAACTTGAATTGTTATATATAACAAACAAAAAAGCTGTAATAAAAAAAATTCAATTATTTAAATTACAATGAAATTAACTAATAAAGAAAATCAAAACATATAACTTTTAAAATAACTTTCTGCACATTAGTGAAAAGAATCCTAATTTCAAAGTAATTTTCAAAAATGCAAATGTTTGACAATGGCCAGATAACAAATTAAAATAAATGTAACACAAATTGTTTGACAAATAAATGTAGCACAAATTTAATGAATTTAAAATCATTTTGAAAAGAAAAAAATGTTTTATTTTTGCTTGTTTATATATATATATATATATATATATATATATATATATAACTTGTTTACCAAATAATAAACAGCACAAAAATGAAATTAAAATAGTATGTTTAATCTTAAACTAACCCTTAAAACAAAATTTAATTCCAATATCCTACTTTTTTGCCAAAAATATTATAAGAGTATTCACGGTGGTTAATTGAAATATAATATAAATTTAGTTAAGAATTTGATTTAATTAAAATTTGATTAAGAATGCACTTTTAGTAATATGATCAAATGGTGCGATCAAAATAATTAAATTATAATTATTTTAACTCTGTGTTAAAATTTATCTGTGCTATAAAACTTTCTTATTAACAAATTTTGAAATTTCTAATAATAACATTAATCAAAATATAAGAAAACATTTCAAACTTGTGACAATTTGAATATAATTTTGATTTGTACATCTATGAAATAATAAAGCATTCAGGAGTCATCTTAAATGTAAATATGAGAAATAGAGTAAAAATGTAATAAAAGTTACTAATAAAAGTGCTTGTATGCCAAGATACTATGGACTGCAGTTCAGAAAGGAATAAAATTCCATTGAAATAAGATGAATTATTTAATGATCATATATACTTTCTATCTTTATTGATTTCTGTTGTGTAAATATCATAATTAATAATTTTACTTTTAACATCAATCATTTTAAAAATGAATCGTATATACTAATAAAAAGATTTCAGTACTTTTTCATTGTTTCAACATAACAATTTTCGTCTGATTGATAGTATTTTTTTTAAAAAAAATGCAAACTAAATAAAGGTCCAACTCTGAACAGAAACAAGCGTTAAAAATTTCCTTAAATTGAAAGTCCAGAGAAAATACAAAACAAAGTATTCCTTTTTCACAGCAGAAAATTTGTAAGTTTCACCAATAAGTTTTACTAATTAAAAAAAAATCTAAAACAGAACTACCAAGAACTTACACAAAAGTCGAAATGGTATCGAACTTATCGGTATTCTATTTCTTATTTCCATAGCCTTGCTTTTATATTTAAAGAAATTAATATTACGCCGCTTTTAAATATTCACTCTACTCTTTAAAGGCGCCTGGAAACAGAAATAAAATTCTGATTTAGGACTTCTACGATGACTAAGGAAAACTGTTATCATAAAGCGGTATGCATAACTTATCATCTCATTAAAACGCTTTCCGAGAAGCCCTTTAATCTTCTGATGCTTATACTTATGTTCTAATTTGCACTATGATTTACAGATTGATGGTCACTGTTCAACTGCCATGTATTAAGTTTCAAAAATGAGAAGTAAAAAAAATGTTCATTCTCTACACTCCTTTCACTCTTCAACTGCCCACGAAGTAAACAATAACAATGTGATGTCACGTGTCACAATACTGATTGACTGGTTGGAAAGTAAATAAATAAATAAAAATAATGATGAATGATTGAGAAGAAAAACTCTAGGACATTATGGCAATGAGTTCAAAAAACATTAACCCAAAATATTTTTACCATACGAAGACAGTTTACAAACATTAATGTTCCTAAAATAAATGATGGCATAGTACTCTTCTTAAATCTTTTTAAAAGATTTAATTCAACTTGATATTAATTCCATCACTGTACCAATAAGTTAAATAATAGATTCTAAAGCTAGAAGTTATTTGAATTGTTCATATATGGATTGGTTAACTATCCATTTTAGACAAATATATAAGATGTATAAAGTATAATTAAAGTTATATATACAGTCTATATTTCTGTAATACTACTTGAATATATAATCTTAAATTAGTTTTAATATATCCCTAAACGTATTTTTATATTTCGCATTCAAAGATTAACGTGAGGTGGAAGAATTCGAAAGAAATGATAAAGGTTTCTATAAATATCGTCTAAGAAATTAAGCAACAATTTCGCTAAGATTAGAATGGGGAAATCAAGCAGCGTAAAATAATTTCACAAATCATAGCAGTTCTTTTTTTCCCCCCCTTCAAAAAGCTAGATTGGTGTCTAGACTATTTCTTTGTTAAGTCTAGTGGACTCGGAGTTATTGTGTAAGTTATCAAACTACTTCATTCCTTTAAAAAAATGTAAAGTTATATTTTGGCATTATTTTATATTTGATTTTCAGTATTTTAGACTTAAAAAAGGTATATGCATACAATAAACTATTAAAACGAAGCTGTTTAAAGATTTTTTTCTAATCTATTCATTTTTCTTAAACATTGTATATATTCAGATCTTTTTTGCATTAAATTGGAATATGGATTTTTCATTTCAAAATTTATGTATTTAAAGGCTATGTTTTAAGTTACGCCACTCGTAAAAAAAAAAGTTACATTTGTTCCTCGCAGATTCTTTTTTTTTTCTCTCTCTCTCTTCGATATATATAATTTTAAAATACACTTAGTTTGATTATCTAAGATTACTAAATGCAACTTTAAGGATTCTCGTATGTAAAATGATTCTTAAGTGAATATTACTCGGAAAAATTATATTTGTTTCGTTTCCACCTTCCTTTTCAAGATCATATAAAGTAATATAATCAAGAACATTTCAATCCATTTATTTATTATTTTAAGAATAAGAATAATATCTAGAAAAGCTTTATAAAATGTAAATAATGAGCTTTATTTCTGCGTTTTCAAAATAAAATGCTTATTTTTATGCATTTTTTTCACTATTCTTTTTCAATATGATATTTTTATTTTGTTTCAATGAATGCTACGTTATTTCAATAAAAATGATATAAAATAATAAGCATCTTTCTTTAAATAATTGTAGAAATTAGAATAAATGAATTTGATACTATAAAATAATATAAATTAGTTAAAATTTTTGAAAGAACCTTTAAAGAAAAAAAAGGAGTTATAAAGATCCTAAAATTTACAAATAAAAATAATTCACTAAATTTAATACACAAGTTAAAATGATATTCGGATGTCTTGGATAAATTTATCTAGCATAACAGTTAGAAAATGACAATCTAGCTGCTTCCTAAATTTCGCTCAATATGCACAATAGAAATTATAGAAAGCAGAAGATTTTTATCATGTATTATATATATGGAGTTTATGGAAATTTTGAAAATGAAATCTTGACATTTTTTAAATGCTTTTGATATTAAATTAATATTTCTTTACCCACGTGTCTAAAATGCATCTTAATTAAAGGGCAGTATTTCAAATAAGGTAATATATTCAAAATTGCTTTTGAGAGAAAAAAAATGACTTCTTTTGTGTGTGTGTGTGTGTGTTTTAACATTCGAATCTAACATAATTTCATAGCATTTATCAGTATATTTATATAGCTTAAAGATACTGTATAAAACATATATGTTTACAACGTATACAATGTAAATGATGATTATAATGCCTTAGCGACTAGTTATCTTCAGTATAGGATAATTTGTATTACTTAGATTAAATTTTCAAAAAAACCTATTAATTATTAAAGCAAAATATTAACAAATAATCGATTTTACATTTAGAATGTTTTTGATACCCTCCTATAATCTAGGCTCGATTTTCGATAGCGAAGTTTACTAGCTTGCGAGTTTCAAAAATTCCTCATGCATGCTCAAAATTTGGTCTGTTATCTTATCATATTTTGATGTCATTTCTATTAATTGAATATAAACGAGTTAATCTTGGAACAAAAAATAAAAATCTGACCTTCTTTCACCTGTGTTTTCCCTATATATGCTATAAATTCATTCATGTTTTAATTTTATGAACAAGGTTAGATCTATAGTATTCTGAACCAAGTTTTGGACATTGAGTTTAATTCATAAAATCTAAATCATTGCTAGTAGCGTACTGAGAAATAGACAAAGATATTCCAAGCGCCGTAGAGGAATAACATTAATACATTTGTGCCATTTTTTTGTAGCATGAACTTTGTACATTTTGTACCTTCATTAAACATGGTACTAAGCTCTAGACATTATTTATGCAATCTAAATCACAGGTAATGAATGGAGAGTAAGAAAAATCTTTATTTCCTGGTCAAATTGTTCCTTAGTTTTTTTGCTTGTTTACATGATAAAAATATAGAACAAAAAATAAAAACCACAATGATTTTCATTGCAAATGAAATAGAGAATCCTTGCATCCTAAGGTTTTTATGAAGTCTAGAATCTTTTTATGAAATCTTTCTTTAAAATGCCGCATTCATTCAAATCATTTTTTTGTAAACTCCTGAGCAGACTATTTCATGCAGTTTGCATCAGAAATAGTCGGTAACCACTAGTCTAATATGCTCATATCCTCTATATTTAATACTGAGGTTTCAAATACCCTTCCTGATGGGAAGCAAAAACCATAGGAAAGTCCACGTGGAAGTAAAAATGAAATTACAGGTTTGAGATCAGATTCAACATAAAATGTGCTATGCATGTTGAGAAGTGCACTAATAGACTGTCTTTTCTCAAAAATGACACCTTAATGCAAAAATTGGATCTAGAAAGTTTTCCACGTCTGATTACAGTATACATTTTGTCGTCTGTTCTAAATAAACTCTGTGCGGTTTAAAATTGAACAGTATTCGAGTAAATCCAATAACATAATTTGGTTTAATAAGTCCAATTCTGAAAATGTTTTTAACTAGTCCTTAAATAACTAATTTATAACTAGTCCTAATAATCCTAGGTTAAATGGGTGTATTTACCTATGTTATCTATTTTGCAAATGGGTTCAATCACAGTTTATTATTAAACAGCTGGAAAATTTAACAACTATGTTTTTCTCGTTATATGACAATTCAATATACTATATGATTATGGTATTATATACGATATTGTAGTGTATATATATTATATTATACAATTATATTGCAATATGAAATAATTATACAAATAATATTAATTGTGTTTATAATTCAGATTCATTTTTCTTCCAGGCATCCATAATCATGAAACTTTCATTCTGTACTATAGCAGTTAAGATAATGATGGTCATCTGCGGGTTTTTAATTCTTGTAACCCTAGCACTGCTGGGATATATATTTTTAACTGATTCAACTCAACTTCAGTGTCACCGCTCTTGGGATATAATTGGACGAATAGCGACCATGTTAACCGGCTTCTATGTGGCCGCTTTGTTTGGTGTTTTTCCTGTTCCAAAATGTTTGTTAATCAAATTACCTCTTGAACCATGGTTTATTTGGAACTCGCTTTCCTTAAACAATTGGAGAAAAAGGAAAGACCCCACTGTTTTGGAAATAGATAATAGACTCAGAAGACACCTGACTGTTCAAGTTTTGCGGGTCGATCAAAACGAAAATGAGATTCCGCCCACTCAACAACATTCGACAGCCCTTCGAACATTGTCTCAACGTACAACAGTACAATTTAATCAGCTTAGTAATTAATTTTCTCAGAGATTTTTAAACAAATTTTTATCCATCCAGTGTTTTTAATGTTTCTCGGCGACTGGTTCCCGATTTAATTTATGGCTCAGTTCTCAAATTAGTTCTGAATATGAAATATCACCGTTTAACAAGATTTGGAAGCAATAGCAAATATTACGCAGCAATAATTAAGCAAGGAAACCTTTGAACATGCAGCAAACGACAAAAATATTTTAACGAATATTTACTGGAACCTATTAAAGTACTCAGAACAAATTTCAATTCTTACTATACCAAATGTTTAAGATTTTATCACAAGACCTTTTTATATATGGTTACCAAATGCTCCTTAATAAACATTTTAGAACCTTCTGTGTTTTTTATTGAAATTTTTTTTCAACATTGTGCATTATTTGTTAATAAACAAGTATTATAATTTACAAGTATATTGACCAATTAATTATTTATAGTATCATGAAGTTAGAACCTAAATAGAATACGAATATTCATATTCCATCATTAAACTTTGATTTTTCAGATTACCTACAATGATTAGAAAGATTAATGTGTTGGCACTCTCCAGACTAGAACATTTAATCTATCGCTACCAAATCTGGCACGTTTATATCTTAGAAGGTGAGAAGGTGCACCTTAGAGGGATTTTTTTAAACTTTAATTAGAAATTAAGCAGAATTTTGGCGTTTTTCCGAGATAGCTTTCAAAATTACTACCACAAAATTTTACACCTTTTTAAAAATTTATTTTTTTAATTATATAATTTAACAAATGTTGAATTGTTTTGAAATTTTGGCAACTTTTAAAACTATTTTTTTAAAATTTCTAACAATAGATTACATTGCTGACCTAAAATTCGAATCATTTTCATTCTTTCGCCAAATTTTGAATCCCGTGATTTTCTCAATCGTTAAAAATTAATGAAAGGTAATTATCTGCCCTCTTTACAAAATGAATATAAAAAACAGATAAGTAGCAATATTGTGAAAATTAAGAAATGGATGAATCGTGTAATTACGTTTTTAACTGAACTTTGACACAAGAGTGGTCTAAATTATAAAACATCATGCACACAATGAATAGATGCAGAACTAAAATATGGAGCTAACATCTGCCATATATATATAACCAATATCTCCTCGGATGTCTGGGGACTTGAGTCGATTTGCATGGTTTGTACACAGATAAGCAAAACGGGTTTAATAATATTATTTTAAGAAATACGTATTTAATTTATAGGGTGTACATAATTAAACGACCCTACTTTAAAGTTGGTCGTTAAAGGCGAAACTATTATTCAAAAAAATATGAAATTTTGTATAGGACATAATGAAGGGATAGGAATTTGTTTGAGCTAATAAAAAATAATTCAAAATTTTGCCACCAGTGGAAGTTTTTCAAATGAATTACGCATTTAGCCTATTTTTGTCTAGTTTAATTACAACAAAATAAGTTTAGCATGACGGCTGTAATTCTCCGCTACCATCTGGAATCGTAAGATAGCACGTTCCACAGTTGACCACAGCAAGCACGTCAATGCCTTTCGACCACAATTTTCAATTGAGATGAATCTCCTCCATGCATTAGCCTTTGTGTAAAGGACATTCTTCACAATTGTCAGTCTTTTTTATGATCTGCAGCCTCTCTGACCTCCAGACGAAAATCCATTTCGGCTTTGAGGACATTTAAAGCAAGTCGTGATAATCCAAAAACTTTACCTGATTTAAAAAGCAGCATCTCGCAGCATGTTCTCACTATTTCCTAGAACACAGTACGGTCAACTGTGGAACATGTTATCTTACGATTCCAGATAGTAGCGGAAAATGATGGCCGTCATCTTCGACATGTTTTGTTGTAATTAAATTTGTCAAAAATAGGCTAATTGTGCAATTCATTTGAAAAACTTCCCTTGGCGGCGAAATTTTGAACTATTTTTTATTCGCTCAAGCAAATCACCATCCATTCATTATATTCTATACAAGATTTTTCACATATTTCTGAAAAATAATTTCGCTTGTAGACAACTTTAAAGTAGAATCGTTTAATTATGGGCACCCTGTATATCATAAGTAAATTTCTTTTCTTGGTAAAATAATGAAAATTTTATGTATTCAATTTAAATGAGAACAAACACTGAATCCGATAAATCAGTTGATTCACAAAAACATAGTTGAAAATAAACTGAGTAATTATTACCGTGTCTATACAGAGTTCTTACAAAATTCGAGAACCTGAAAATTTCAGGTTAGAACCTGAAAATTTAATTATTATGCTTAACATTATAAGGTGCCTCAGTAGCGACCTGGTACCATAGGGACAAGGATTCGAAACCAGGTTCCTTCCAAAAGCCGCCTTATAATCAAATTTGATGAGTACTAAATCTATCCGAGCCAACATTCTCGAATTGAGAATGAGCAATAAATTTAGAATGCAGCATTTAAATCTGAATTACTGCGTGTGTATAAATAGAAATTGAAAATAAATTCATAAATTACGTTACAAAAACAAAGTTGGCCCGTTAAATATGCACAAAGGAAATAACTTTAAGATTAGTTATAGCATGATAGTGGTTAGTTATACATGATAGTGGTCGTTTTTAGTGTAGCGGGTTCGGATTGAACGGACTTTACTTGAGGACAGCACAAACAAATTTATTTACAGGATGACTTGATAAAGTAAAATTTCAGATAAAATCAATCCAGCCGTCAACAGTCAGTTACAGCGTAAATACAAATCTTACGCACAATAAACGCAGATTGCAAAACAACTATCGTATAGCACAGCAAGCAGTAAACCACAGTGAGCTCAGTAATACAACGTCAATAGCAAACGTAAACACAGATCACTAATAACAAGCGAGAAAAGTAATCAGCTCGCTACAACGAGTCGCTACTCTTTCGAGAGGAACTCTGCAAGATCGCGGCAACCCGTCCCTTATATAGCCGAGCGAGCGAGCGCCTAGGAGCAAGCGAAATTTTGGAAAACACCGCGAGCGATCCAGCGGCTACCAGTCTATTTCTTTCGCCAAACCAACCCACAATGGACTTCTCTAGGATGACCTAATTTAAGATCCTGCTAATCCTAGTTAGTGCCATCTTTGTCTGTTCATTTGATAACTTGCCAGTTAGGCTTAAGATTAATGTCTGGTCACTAAATGTGATTTTATTAAATTTTTGCTACAGCCCTAAAAGCAGTTTGTTACTATTTCTTGCATCCATTTACGATAGCTCTTTTTTGGCGTGCTTGCCAATCTTAAGTGTCAATTTTCCAAGAAAAAGACACCCTGTCACTTTTTTGTTTATCCGAGTCTTCCTAAAATACTTGACTATTATGATTTGGAGCTCTCTTTTATATATTGAATCTAATAATTAACTTTATTCATTGAAATCATTTTCCTTATTTCAATAATTAATTCCTTCGATTCTTTTAATACTGTGAAAGTATAAAATCTATTTAGAAGCGGACATAATCCAAAATTTTAAATCTGTTTTATGGCGATGGAATAATTTTCCTCTTTAAAAACAAGTTCAAATTTTTAAAAAAGAGATAAAATAAAATAAACTTAGCATGAATTGATTTAATTTTTGGGGGGAATAATGACTACATTTCTCTCTTGAGAATGAAACAAATACCGAAATATTTAATTTAGCAGAAAAATGAAAAGCATATATTAAATAGTCTTCCACTCAAGACTAAATGTGTAGATTATTGAAAATAAAAAATTATCTCTCTCAAAAAAAGTAGCATTAATATACAAGGTGGCCAGAAATAAAACACCCCTACTCTGACCTCCATGGATATCGAACTACTCAGTGTAAAGGCTCAAAATTTTGTACACATACTATTCAAAATATGGGGAAACGGATTTCACGAAAAAAAAATTAGTTCCTGAAATCACCGATAGGTGGCGCTGCACAACTGGAACTATGATCAAAAGACACAAATAATAATAAAAATTAAAATGTTTATGCGGAATGGAATGCTTCCATGCTTCCTTTTTAATTTTTCTGCCCCTTATGGAAAATAAAAATAGTAAAGAAGCTAGAACTCCCGTTGTAACTGCAATTTCATACTGTAACCAGAAAAATTTGCATAAAGCATGGTTAGAAGCCATGTTAAAAGGTGGGGAATGTCATTCTTATTAGTGATGGCTGTCACGCTGCCAGAACGCGCTTTGCTTGTGAAGTTGTTTTACGAGAATAAAGGAAATGCTCCAGCAGCACTTCAAGAGTTTCGCCGACTTAAGGATTTGCGTAAGGGACCATTGCTTCCACAAGCTCTCAGGAGAATGATCGCTCGATTCGAGGAAACTGGACATCTTGGAGTTCAGCCTGGTCGAGGACGCAAACCGGTTCGTTCAGATGTCGTTGAAGATGTTGCCACCGGTATTGTTGAACAGTCAATGGATAATGTTTTAGGCTGCAGTAGTGCACGTGCAGTGTCACGACACTTGGGTGTTCCCTATAGCACAGTGTGGAACGTACTCAGAAAAATGGTGCATTGTTTCCCGTACAAAATCCGCCCTAATCAACAATTGCTGGCCACAGACAGGGAGATGCGACTGACCTTTGCATTGACATTTCTTGCTAGAGTTGAAGTGGATGCATCGTGGCCGTGGCAGATTCTGTGGAGCGATGAGGCCCATTTCCACCTCAGTGGAACAGTGAACACCCATAACTGTCGCATATGGGACACGACAAACCCCCGTACCTTCCAAGAGATTCCACTCCACTCACCGAAAGTTACAGTCTGGTGTGGATTCACAGCCACATTCATCCTTGGACCGTTCTTTTTCGAAGAGGTTACTTCCAATGGCCTTGAGACATGTACCGTGACGGCCAACAGGTACAAAAGGATGCTCGAAACATTTGTTGTACCCCATTTGCAGCAGCGCCAATGCCTTGACACCATTACTTTTATGCAAGATGGAGCACCTCCACACATTGGACTCCCTGTGCAACAGTTTCTTCGCCAACATTTCACCACTGACAGAATAATCAGTCGCGCGTTTCCGACAACTTGGCCATCTCGTTCACCGGATCTTAATCCGTGTGATTTTTGGCTTTGGGGACACTTAAAAAACCTTGTTTATCGAGAAGTCTGATAACCTTGGCAGATTTGAAAGAGAGTATCAGTCTGCATGTGAGAAGCATCTCAGATGACCAGTTACGATCCGCAGTTGAACAAGCTGTCCACAGACTTCACATTTTACATCTTCAGGAAGGGAACCATATTGAGCAGCATTCCCTGCATCGATAACGTCCTTGTTTCATGTATGCTTGGTACTTTCAAATAAAATGTGTTTAAAACGTGTTTTTGTGTCTTTTCAGCATACGTCCAGTGGTACAGCGCCACTGAAGCGTAGCGTCTGGTTCGAGAAATCGAGGATGCTATATTCATACACAACAACTTTATTCAAGTGCTAACTAGATTCTGGCGCTCTCTCCTTTTTTGAGAGGTTACAAAAGGGTTGCCAGTTGGCGGGAGTTCCTTCGCCAAAGGCGAGTAAGCACAATACGGAACATCCCCCGCGGCGTTGAAATATTAGAAATATTTAAATATTACACATAGAAATTAACAGCCATTATATAATACAAACAATATAAAAGTGTTAAATAGATGCAAACACAATTGAATATTAATTCAAAATTTAAAGCTTAAATTACACAGAAGATACAATTGAGCACACTATTTAAAATTGAAAGCTTAAGTTGGTTAAAATACACAAAGATACAACCAACACTGTAATGCACTTAGCTACCCTCCAGGAGACGAAGATTGTTCTCAATAGGCAAAACACTAATTTTTGAAAGTGGTCTCCTAAAATTACCCTTTGGGGTACGGACGTCAACCACTCTAACGTTTCCAACAGGGCCTGGAATGGACTTAATAATCCTACCCAATAACCACTTACAGGTCGGGAATTGAGGATCTTTAATCAAAACCATCATACCAGGAATAATATTAGGTTGTTTAAATACCCACTTAGTTCGCTGTTGTAAGTGACTCAAATAGCTATTTTGCCATCGTTTCCATATGACTTGAACCAATCTCTGAGTTTTTTGCCATCTATCAAGAAGGGTTTCTCTTTTATCAGTTAGGTCTGGCTCAGGGATAGCATTTATGGGTTTTCCTAACAGGAAATGGCCGGGAGTTAATACCTGGAAATCGTCTGTATCAGTTGATAAGGGAGTGAGAGGTCGTGAATTTAGGATGCCCTCAATTTGAGTAATTACAGTTAAAAATTCCTCCAGCGTAAGTTTTGAGACGCCTATCACTCTCTTCAAATGATACTTGAAGGATTTTACGCCGGCTTCCCAGAGGCCACCAAAATTGGGTGCCCTAGGTGGCAAAAATTTCCATTTTATGCCCTCTGAAACTAACAGACTTGCAATCTCTTCATTTTTTACGACAAGTTTATAGAGATGCTTCAGTTCTGCTGAAGCACCTGTGAAATTCGTAGCATTATCGCTAAAAAGAATCGAACTCTTGCCACGACGTGCAAAAAATCGTTTCAAAGTGGCAATTAGAGCGTCTGCTGTCAAATCTGACACAAAGTCCAAGTGAACTGCTTTAGTTGCCATGCAGACAAAAATGACTACATAGACTTTCTGAAATGTACCCTTTCTCTGTCCCTTATATTTGATCAGAAATGGACCACATAAATCTAGTCCTGCGTTTTGAAAAGCTGAACTTGGCGTTACTCTTTCAGACGGCAGATTCCCCATAATCTGATTAGCGACAACTGGGTTAACTTTGAAGCATTCTACACATTCATGAACGACCTTTCGCGCTATGCTTCTACCACCCAAAGGCCAATATTTTAAGCGTACGGTATTTAAT
>JAOUZG010004491.1:2000510-2042180 GCA_026289955.1 Argiope argentata | reverse complement strand
AAATGCTATTAAAATAAGTTCAATCCGAAATAAAATAAACTGTGATGCATTCAACTCCAATAAAAAAAAACAAATTTAAATAAATTGTAGAATAGCATCCTTCTCTAATATATATTTTGACATTATTATTCAACATCTGAAAATAAACATACTTTTCTTATATAAAATGCAATATTTACTACATCATTATTAATAATCTTTTATAAAGTATTGAATCGAAACGAAGAAATTTTTTTCTTTCAAATGCAAGTATAGAAATTTTTTCTGCACTTTTCTAAATAAAATTTTCGCAAATCCAAGATCTGCCAGAATGGTTTTCCTAAATTCGTAAAAAAGATCTTTAAAAAATCATTTTGTTTCTTTGAATAAGGAATGAAAAATTAACAATTTAACTATACATTCTTAATGCTACAAATTTAATTTTTGAAAAAAAGCAAAATAATAATATTGATAGTAAAATATGCATACTTAATATTACACATTTATTTTTAAAAAAATGCGGAAGACGCTTTGCTTTTAATGTGGCAAGCCAGTATTTACATGTCTTAAAAAACAAAGTTAATTATCTTAAATTAAAAATATTTTAAATATGAACTTTTTGTGAAAATGAAAACAAAACAGATAGTCTTAAATAAAAATAAATGATCAATAAAGGAGTTTTCTATTCTCTTCACTATGTTGGGAATGACGTTATTAAGGAAGAGTAAAAAAATATCCATTTGTATTTACAATTATTTATATTTTGATACATTTTCAAGAGTTATATATTTTTAAAAATTCTGTAGAGAATTCAACATCATAGTGAATTTAAAATAACTTTATTTTAATCATTAAAAAATTTCATAGATAATAAATAATCAATACATTTTTTTTTGTAAAAAAAACTTAAGGAATTTTAACCATCATCATAAAAATTGCTTTACTTTCGATTCGTTTATCCTGCTTTAATATATATGTGTGTGTGAGTGTTTAAATGTATAGAAGCGATAAGGTGCACAAGTACAAAAAAAAAAAATGCATTAGAAAAATCTTTCAAATACGGGTAAAAGGAATTTAAACAACAACAAATTAATGAAACTCTTCCTTAAAGTCTCAAACGAGAACCACAGGATGCTCTATTAGGGTAAAAATATGAACGGATATATCAATCACAGCGCAATAGGTGTCCTCTTTTTGTTATCACTATGAGTCAAGGGAAGATTTCATTCTGTTTTCGTGTACAAAAAAATTCGGAACTAGAATCGGGACTACTGGAATTTTCGCATTAGCCGGATTCATAAATCAAAGGGTTTTCGAAGAAAAATTCACAAGCAAAAACAAGATTTTAATGCAAATGACTATTTTTTTCTTCTTTAACCCTTATTCTTATCTTTGGAAGTGCTATTTAATCTGTGATAGAAAATTTACACCGCAAAAATATTTCTTGAAGAATTTTATTGTAAATTTATTCACATTTTCGAATGATCCTATTGTTCTTTCAGTGTAATTTATTTGATCGAATATTAATTATTAAAAAAAACTTATCATTATTAACTGTATTTTTTAAGATTAAACGTGAAATTAATTCATTTAAAAAGGTGCACATTTATATGGGCTAGCAACGCAAACTATATCTTAAATATTACTAAATATATAAAAACAATAAATAAATGTCATTTCACTCTAGGGAAACTTGATTCCAATATTATATAAAATCATATTATAAGGCAAATAATAACATTCACTAATTAATAAACATAATTAGTAACAGTACTATATCAAATGACATTGCTGAGAGAGGTGAAAATTAAAAAGACATACCTGCGAGAGAGACGAAACTTTTCATTGCTGTTGTTTTTAGAAAATTCTAAGTTTTGAGCTTCAGAAACCAAACAATTTAATTCTTGCTCTAGAGCTAATTTAACGTGTTTAGAAGCTCGACGTCAGAAAGTTGAGTAAGAATTTTTCTTACCTGACATTACGGATGAGAAATAATATCCAGAAAATCAATGGGAAAACTGCAAGAAACAAAGCCGCTACACTAAGATCTATAGTTTTGCGTGCTTTTTAAAAATCTACCCTTTTTTTATCAGCTTCAAAACATAGCTTGCAGAGAGCCATATACAGAGAACGACCAAACTAACGAAAAATAACACTCAACAAGAAAAGAATCCCCGGTCCCCGGGAGATACTGCTGTGGGGGAGTGTTACATTCAGAAGGTCATTCGACCAGTCAAACCACCCCTAATAAAACTTTCCCTCTTCAATTGTAGAGGTCTTGGGAATTCACAAGAAAGGGGTCGTGAACCCCCCTCAAACTAGTTCGGAAAAGTTATACTTTGAACAAGATATTTTAGATTTTCTCTGCTAGCACAGGAAATCGTACTAAGGGCAGCGGGAATCTTAGAAGGACTCTTAGAACATAGAATTCATCTCTGATTAATTATTGAAGCACTTCGAGTTTGGGACATTTATTTTCTTTTCATAATTCTGTTAATATCATAGAATCCTGTAATTAAGAAGGAGTAATTAAATAATTTAATATTTATAGAATTTTATTTGACACGACTTTATTTTTAACAATAATTACGTTTATTAATTTTTCAATCCAGGAGGATGGGCAAGATTTACATGTCTATGAAAATGTAAGACTTCGGACTCATTTCCAAAGAACTGGTTCAATCCTTTATCTCAATAGTTTTAATACTAACAGCGAATTTTAATAAAACGTCCCTTTTTTAATTTTATAAATAAATTATTTATTTAAAAATATATTGAAATGTCGTAAAAGAGAAAGGAAATGAACAAAAGTAAGTTGAATTTTTCAACTTTTGCAACATTGCCTGGTGTTTCTGTGCAGCTGGGATGCTCCAGATTTCTGCTTGATTTTCCGAAATATAGAAAATATCTTAAACTTTAATTAAATGGCTTATTTGTGCCACATTAAAAAAAAGATAAATATATTTATTTTGGAAATAATGTTAGGATGAATTCCATTCCTCAGCTTTCCTAAACGTGGGATATAACAAACATAATACAATGTACATAAATTGGAAGGGAAAATAATGAATTAAATTGTAAAATGCCCATATTGGATTGAATGCCTTCTGGTTTTGAAAATTTTTAACCCATGAATTGTGTGATTATTTCTAAATTTATTTTGTTTTAATTATTTATTGGATTTTGAAAGTACAACCATTCATCTGCTTAGCCAGGATTTTATATTTTGTATCAGAATCTGGAATATTTAAGACTGAAAATTCATCTAATATTTGTAATATTTTTTAATTATAAATAAAAAGTAATAATAAAACGAAGTTAGAAATTTTTTTAAAAAATGAATTTAATTTCTAAAAAATTTGCTTCAATATACTATGGTTAATATGGTCACAAACATTAAACACGCACGCACACGCGCGCGCGAACACACACACACACACACAAAGTAAATTAAGTGTAAAGTATTCTCTCTAACATTCATCATGAGTCAAGACTGGACGACACTAGAATTGCGTAATTAGGCAATTCTTTTGTCGTTTCTCCCTTCTCTTTCAATTCTAGAAATTCTTTCGAAATTCTTATGGATTTCAAAGTAATTTATTTTTATAAGTCATAAATACTGTTTTAAAATGATATTAAAGAACATTATATCAGTCTTAATGTAGGGAAAATGTGTTTCGTTATAGTGTATAAAAAAGCATTTAAGAAACTCATTTCCCGTTTTTCAAAAGAGTATAAGGTTTTCTTCAACGTTCACAAAGCAATGGCATAAATATTCTTCAGCCTCATATTCTTTTTTAAATTATAATATTCATAGTAAAAAATTCGCAACTCATAAAGAATTTGGAAAAATCATTTGAAAAAAGTTTTTATATATTAATATTTCCTGATACCTTTTGGATAAAAATTTTGATATTCAAAATTAATTATAAATAATTTCATCAAGAAAATAAGACAATATAAAAAAGAAATTTTATCCTTTTATAGAAAGGAACAATTGCAAAAAAAAAAAAAATTATTTCAAAAGAATTTTTTTTTCGACCAATTGAGATGCAACACTGCAAATGCTGTCACAGAATCGCATAATAAATATATTCAGCCATTGTGTTTTTGAGTTATGCCACTTAAAGGTTCTAAAAGATGCAGACTTACATATGGTTAATTTCTTAGTAAATTTGGTTTCAAATTCAATTTATATCTACAATTCCGATGTTAAATCTGTACACCATATTTCATTTATCTAGCTCTCTTTGTTTTTTAGTTATCGTGTTAACTTATATTAGAATAGCAGGACAAACATTTCCTCTGAATGAATTTCGCTCAAAATTTGACAGATATCTACTAATTTGATGCACCAAATTTCATGCGTCTAGCTAAAAGCATTTTTGAATTGTTGAGCTCACAGGCTGGCAGACAAGCATAATTCTAAGTTGTTTTTCGGACTAGAAAAAATTTGGAATTGTAAAATTAAAAAAAAAAAAAGACGCTTTAATTTTACTTTTTCTATTAAAGTTATAATTTTTCTTTGGATAGAAGAAAGTAAAAACGAATGAATTCAATTTTTACGAAATTCATTTTATTACTGTTACTATATTTAAATTCTTCAAAGATCACGTCTTTTATCCGACCTGAGATAATGAATGCATGGCATGCCCTTCATTCATAATTTGTTAGAATTGTTATTGCGAAAGGGGGCTATAGTTTAAATGTAATTTTAATTTTCTTCAATTTTCATGTTTTGAGATTCAAAATTAAATTATTTTGTTATTTTATATTTAAATTTTAACTGCATGATTTTACTCTCCAAACCGAGCAATTTGTGATGCTACTTTTTAGCCCTCGTCAAATTTATAGAAAAATATTTTTAAACCATTGATGATGATGTCGTGTCCGCTTTTTACCACGGAAAGAGGGGTGCAGTAGCTTCTGAGGGTATGAACCCCTGAGCACCCGAGGGCATAAGTCTGACTTCTAGCTCAAATGAAGAAACACACCACACATACGCTTGCACAGCCCCTTTTTACAGGGGGGCACATTCACCCATCTCACAGATAGCACACAAAGGAACAACCATGCCCGAACCGGGACTCGAACCCGGGACCTCCAGAACACGAGGGAGACTTTTAAACCATTAGCAAGTGAATGTGACTTGCATGAATTTTGTAGCATATCCATAGTTCTTCAAATTGCTTCTCGGTTTTAAGATAAAATGCCGCTTCTTTTAGCTTGATGAATTTAAAAAATACTACCTGTTAAGTAAAAAAAAATATAAATGAATAAATAAAAAAAATTAGAAATTAAGGAATTATTTTTTCTAAAACGCCTCTTAATTAAAACAAACTTATTATTAATATTCGATCTTCTACAGAGTAGAAGTAACTTTACTTTCAATAAGAATTTATTTTATCGAAATAGCAATCATAACTATAATTGAGTTATTATTCTTTAGTGAATAATCCAAATATGGTCTCGAAAAATTTTTAGCAGTTGATTCATTTATAGATGATTAACACATCTTCTTGTTATCTTCAATTATTGTTATAATCGAATTTGATTATTATAAGTTCATAATTATTTTTACTTATTCCAGCTATTGTTTTATTTCATAATAAGATTTAAATAATATTATGAAAATTTGTTTTCTGTATCAATAGGGCGCATTTTATGAATTAATCGGAGGAACTTATCAATCAATTGCTCATTTTCTATCCGTCGTTGATGGTGCAATACTTATAACACAGGGGTCCTATAACGTCATTGCTTGGAATTATTAATTATTAGAAATTATTATTTTAAAATAAAATTAGCTATGAAATATTTAATTATTTAAATTTAACCAATCGAGGGCCTAATGTTTCTGAGTATGGCTTCTCTAAAATCGTGCAAGACCCAACAAAAATTATCAGCTTCACGGGAGAGAGAGTTCGGAAACCAATCCAGCATTTTTCATTTCCTTTCTTTCCCAGCCGTAGGGGTCTAGTTACCGCTTTGAGAAAATGGGTTTTTATCAATCTGGTTATCTTAACTTAAGTAAATGTTTATCATTGGGTCAGTCAGTTATTACTGACCCAACTTTTTTCTCAATAACCAATATGTGTTTAAAACTAAATTCTTAATTTGTTTTCGAAACACTACCACACCTTGAAAAGGGAAAAATGTTTTTTTAATTAGGGGTCTTAATTTCTCAACCTAAAAAAATTAACATTATTCTATAATTAAATTTATTATTACCTATCTCTCATTATTTCAACAATTTCACAAAAGAAACTCTATGTTAAAAATGTCTTTTCATTAATAATATCATATAAAAATGAAGAAAAAAAAATTAGCAGAGATATAAATGTTTTGAAACCGCGTTAAATATTTAATTTTTTTTTTTTTTGCAGAATTTATAAGTTATATTTGTGCAAACTAATTTATTTTCAAAAGTATATTGATTTTCAAAATCTTTATCTCCTATGCTTTATTTTTTCTAGAGATTTAATTTTTTGGGGTTATATCTTGAAAGGCAAAAATTCAACGTTATTGATGTAACCACACAATTTTGTCTTTATCCTTTTATAGAGAAGAATATACCTATTCTTTGACAAATTATGAAAGTATGAAAATACGCAATTTTAAATTTCTTTTTTAGAATTCACAAAAGCAATGTCTTTGCTATTAGCTCATATGCAGCTAAAATCAACGACATTGCTTTTGTGTATTTTCTCCAGGTTGAAAAGGAATTCAGTAGACTATTATATTTATAACAAGCTGAGGCCAGGTGAGACAAAAATCTGACATTTTTAAAAAACGAAATATATAACTCTTTCAATTTTATATATATATAACTATTTATATACCTAATTAATTCTATTAAAATTAAAATTAATTTATTTTATTTCCCATATATAAGTCAATATATACATAAAACAGGATATTTTCTAATACCAAATTGCTTGGTCTTTTGAAAAAATCAAAAGAAAAGTAAAAAGTTTTATCATAACGTTAAATACAAAGTTATAATGTCACCATAGTGTTGAACAATGTAGTTTTACGTAGAATTCACAATATTATTTTCGCAATATTTTTTTACATTGTTAAATATTGTGTATACAATATCGTTTACACAATATTTAACAATGTTATACAATATTCGACTTCTTAATGAAAAATTGCCCTGCTGAATTTCTTGAAATAAAATCGCAAATAAACTGAATTATTAGACAAATACTAATATATTAGGGCCAAAATTTTAAGTTTAAAATACTTTTAAATTTTTGAAATATCTTGAATATAATTTGATATTGTATGATATTGTTGATACGGTATTCGGTATAACTCGGTATTCACAATATAGTTCAATATCTTTGGGATATTATACAATATTTTTGTGCTACTAGGGTTTAGTTGCCATGCAGACAAAAATGACTACATAGACTTTCTGAAATGTACCCTTTCTCTGTCCCTTATATTTGATCAGAAATGGACCACATAAATCTAGTCCTGCGTTTTGAAAAGCTGAACTTGGCGTTACTCTTTCAGACGGCAGATTCCCCATAATCTGATTAGCGACAACTGGGTTAACTTTGAAGCATTCTACACATTCATGAACGACCTTTCGCGCTATGCTTCTACCACCCAAAGGCCAATATTTTAAGCGTACGGTATTTAATAGGGCCTGTTGACCAACATGAAAATCTCGCCTGTGATAATACAAAAATATAAGTTTAACTAACTTATTTCCAGCAGGCAGAATTATGGGATATTTTTGATTGCAACTCACATTAGATTGGGAAATTCTACCCCCTACTCTTAACAAACCATTTTTATCAATAAAAGGATTGAGAAATCTTAGCTTGCTTGACCGAGGAACTGAAGATCCTCCTTTTAAGGCAGATATCTCTAGAGAAAAGTATCTTTCTTGAAAATGTTTAATAAGAAAGACCTCTGCCTTACCATATTCTTCAAGAGTAACTGAATCCCCTTGTTTTTCACCAGCTTTACAATTTCTAATAAACCTGAAAATAAAGACTAAAATTCTAATCAATTTATGAAAATTATTTGTAAGATCAAGCAAGTTGTCAACGAAATTAGAGTCAATAGTCAGCTTTAGAGTCAATTGAGAAATGGGTTTTAGTTCATTTTTATAACACTGATCAGTCACAGCATTGGAAACCTGTAAACTGTCAGGAGTAACTGCAGCTAACTTCTCCAAATCAGGACCCTTCCACCACAAGTCGTTAGCTGTAAGTGCCCTCACATCCAGACCACGGGAGATGACATCGGCTGGGTTGCACTCTGACGGGACATGCTTCCATTGGAAACCCTTGGTTAACTGCTGGATCTGGGACACTCGATTGCCGACGAATGTCTTGAGCAGACTTGGAGCGGTATTAATCCACGCGAGAGTGATTGTAGAATCCGACCATAATTGCACGGACTCTATCTGCATCTTTAGAGCTGATATGACCCTTTGAGTGAGCTTCGACAGAAGAAGACATGCACACAGCTCAAGCCTCGGTATTGTCATGAACTTGGTCGGAGCAACACGTGATTTACTGCACAGGAGTTGGCAATTTGATTCACCGGCGGTAGACACTGTCTGGAGGTAAATCACAGCTGCGTAACATTTCGAGGAAGCGTCCGCAAATCCGAGAAGAACTACACGGATTGCATTAGTCTTAAGAAAGCATCTAGGTATCTTGATTTTCTCCAAGTCAGGCAGTGTCCTAATGAAATTCTCCCATTGATTTGAAATATCTGGAGGAAGTATTTCATACCAGTCTAATTTACGCAACCAGAGCTGTTGCATAAAAATCTTGGCTTTGGAAATGACGGGACCCAGAAGACCAAGAGGATCATAAATGCGTGCAATCTGGGACAAGACATCTCGTTTTGTATAGCTGTGATCAATGCTGACGTTGGCTTTATAAGTGAAGGTATCACTTGTACTGTTCCAAATCATGCCCAGAGTCTTTACCTGGATTTCCTCAGAATTCCTGTCAAGAGAAAATTCCTCCTGCCGAGTAGTAGGAGAAAGGTTCGTACACCACTTGTGCAACGTCATTCCTCCTCTTTGAAGAAGCTGCTTTAATTCAAGCTGAAGGGTCTCAAATTCCGTTAATTCCGAAGAACCTTAGAGACAGTCATCCATGTAAAAGTCTTGACGGAGAACCTTTGAAGCCAGTTGAAAGTTCTTTTCTTCGTCCAAAGCGAGTTGCTGCAAAACCTTCGTTGCCAAGTACGGAGCGCTTGCAGTACCATATGTCACCGTTCGTAATTCATACACTTTAGTGGGAGACGATTTATTACATTTCCATAAGATTCTTTGCAGCTTAGTCTCAGATTCATCTAACTCTATCATCCTAAACATCTGCTTTATGTCCGCGGTGAAGGCATAAATGTGTTTGCGGAATCTAACCAGAATCGAGAATAGGTCATCCTGAAGCACACCTCCCTTGTACAATAAATCATTTAAAGAGTAACCGCTGGTAGTTTTAGAGCTAGCATTAAATACAACACGTAATTTAGTTGTCTTGTTATCGGGTCGTAAAACGCCATGATGAGGGAGATAATACCCTGCTTCAAAATTTGAATCCTCCTTCACCTCTTTCATATGTTGCAAAGATTCATATTCCTTCAAAAAATCTGAGTAGAGTGCCTTCATAGTGGGATCACGTTCTAAGCGTGTCCATAGCTGATCCAATCTTTTAGATGCGATCGTCTTAGAATTTCCTAACATGGTTTCAGACAATTCTGGCCTCATTGGCATACAGACAACATACCTACCATCTGCCTTTCTAAAATGAGTTTTCGCGAAATGCTCGTTGCAATAATTTAATTCCTCACTATTACAAACCTTTTGAGGTTCGACTTCCTCCATTTCCCAGAAGTTGGTCAGCGTTTTGTCCAAAGAGTCTAAAGTTTTTGTCATAAGGCATTGTTTGGTAGAAGTATTTGAATTATCGTCTGAAATGTCACCCGAAACCAGATATCCAAAACAACTAGATTGCAGAAATAAATTATTCCCAATCTTAATTTTATCCTTCTCTAAAAACGCGAAGAATAATTCTGCACCCAACAACATATCTACTCTTTGAGGAATAAAAAATGATGGGTCAGCCAGATGTATATTGCCAGGAATATTTAAAAGCTCAGCGTTAATTTTCTTAGAAGGCGAGAAGTTACTAATCTTTGGCACAAGCAAACATTCAATTTCCCATTGCGCATCATTATTTGCATTTGAGATATGAGCCGAAATCTTTTTGTTTATGTTAAAAGATGAATCATTCAAACCACTGACTGGAATATTTATTCTTTCTTTTTGTAAACCTAAAGCGTCTGCTGCTTTTGAGCATATGAAACTTGATTCTGACGCAGAGTCTAGAATGCATCTTAGTGGCCTTCTAATTCCCCTAGAATCCTTAACATAAATTATTGCAGTATTAATCAAAATATTTTTATTATTCCCGTTAGTATGGAAAGAAACAAGAGCATTTTCTGAAGTCGAATTTAATTCTGAACGGTTTACGACTTCCGGTGATGAATTTGCAGCTGGCGTCAGTGCGTCAAGGTCAACTCTAAAACCAGATGCGGGCGTTGAATATCTATGTAGCAATGTGTGATGCCTCCGTTTACAAACAAAACAAGAATTATTCGATTTGCAAGCAGAAACAGCGTGAAATTCACTTAGACAGTTAATGCAAAGCCGAAGTTTTTTAACCAAATCAGTTCTGTCGGCTAGTTTCATTGCCTTAAATTTATCGCAGTGATGCAAAGCGTGCGATTCCGTATTACAGGCATTACACAACTTTAATTTGTTACTAGATTTAACCAAAAAGGATTTTGATCGTTCCGAATTTGATTTCAAGGGAATGCCGGCATTAATGCTGCTCAAAATTTGGCATCTTCTTTCTAGAAATTCCAAACATACATCAAAATCAGGTACTTCGTTATCTTTTAAAGTTAGTTCATATTGCTTCCTTGTTTCTCTATCTAGTTTTTCTAAAACCACATTCAATAATAACGCGTTTGACAATTTATCTCTTTCAAAGTCTAAGATTTTCAAAGATCTCAGATTTTTTTTAACGTTATCTAAAAGAATGCGCAAGTCTTCAGAAGATTCACGTTTCATCACCTGCAAATTGAGAATGCTTTTGATATGACAGTCTACCATCATTCGTTTGTTTTCGTATCTTAGCTCAAGAGCTTTAAAAAGCGAAGAAAAATTATCATCAGAAGTTTCAATTATCTTTGCTTCTCCCTTCAGAGAACCGCGCAAATAATGCAGTTTTTCGCTATCAGAAAGCAGAGAATTTTGATTTACAAGACTGTTAAATTGAGTTTTAAATAAATTCCAATCTTCAAATTTCCCGGTAAAGACAGGAAGTGGAATTTTAGGTAGTTTTACCGGTGTAGCTTTTTGCTGATCTGCATCGTATTTCAATTTATTAATAGAAGTTTTTAAACTTACTTCTAAATTTTGCAGGTCATCCTCCACCAAATTCAGATCTGGTAGTGCTTCAGTGTATATCGTTTCATCCGTTATCTTGTAATAATCGTCCTTTAATAGTTCAAATTTATCCTGAAGCTTTATTAGAACGTCTAATTTAGCCTTAAGTTCCGGTACTGAAAGGTCAGTATGCGTCTGTAGATGCTTTTCCATTTTTGTAAGCTGACCTTTGATGTTGCCGCGTTTTGCGGTTCAAGGTAGTGATGTCGACTTCGTTTGCCATGATTTGACCATGTACAAAATACAGCGAAATGCACTAAACAAAGCCGCGTATATGAAGCGTGAACTAATTAACTCAATTAGTTCCGGTGCGACGGACCATTATGAAGCGTAGCGTCTGGTTCGAGAAATCGAGGATGCTATATTCATACACAACAACTTTATTCAAGTGCTAACTAGATTCTGGCGCTCTCTCCTTTTTTGAGAGGTTACAAAAGTGTTGCCAGTTGGCGGGAGTTCCTTCGCCAAAGGCGAGTAAGCACAATACGGAACAGCCACCTATCGGTGATTTCTGGAACTAAATTTTTTTTTTCGTGAAATCCGTTTCCCCATTTTTTGAATAGTATGTCCACAAATTTTCAAGCCTTTACACTGAGTAGTTCGATATCCAGGGAGGTCCGAGTAGGGGTGTTTTATTTCTGGCCACCCGGTATGTTAAAAATTTAATAAAATTAATCTTGAGATTATGGGTTCAAAATAGTCAATTTCTAAAAGTAAGAATTTCAACAGCAACATAAAGAGTTTATATTTTGTTTCCAGCAATTAGAGTACAAGATAATGGTCACAATGAAAAATTGTGGAATTATTACTTTTGTTTTTCTTTGTTAGCAATCAATATCCTCATTATATATTCTATCAGGGCAGATTAAAGGTTAGGCACTTTATGTTTGTATCCCTGAAATGAAGAGGTGCGATTTCCTAAATACTCTCTCAAGATTTCACACAGAAAAAGCTAATAGCATAATAATTTTAAATGATCGTAAAAAATAAGGCAGATATATATCATCTCAGAAGCAATGGAATGTAAAAATTTACAAGAACATTGTATTGCAGGTGAACTGTGTGAAAAGTAGGAATATGACATATCTGTATGAACTAAAATAAGACTGCAACTGAAAATCATATTAAGAGTAATTTATTTCTTTTTGTCATAAAATGATTTAAACAGGACAATTTTAGCATATAAAATAATGCATTAAAATAAGGATATTACACTAGATAGTTTTTGTCATGTATCAATATTAGCTTGCTTACAATATACAAACACACATGTAATATGTTCACATCACTCATAAAATGTGTACAAATAAATTGATATACATGCAACTGCAAGAAAAATTTCACAAAGCTAGACATAACTTACAAGGAGAGAATAGTTTTACAACGAAAATAAATGAAAAATTCAGTACTTGCAATTAGAGAATACACAGCATACCATGCTTTTAGAAAGTCTTCAAAACATAGCCTATTCTTTTAATTAGATCAAATCCAGACTTAAAGTTGCAAATAATATGCACCGGTTTTAAAGATTTTTCAATTGATGAATAGCATTTACATATAAATGGGCAGCAAGCAAAGAAAATGCTTATTAATTGCACATGTAAAAAATTTCAAACTGAAAAATACAAATGAATTAAAATGAGCTAATATAGAGTTTTTCAGAAGAATACAATTCAGAGAACAAGTTCAAGCAAATCAATAATCAAAGCAAAATAGACCTTTCAGTCTGAACTTGCTGATGAAGCGAAGCTCTTTATTTGAATAAGGCTACATTTAATATAATATATTAATTTCTTTCAACAAGAAACTGGCCTATTTCTTTAGTTTTTGGAGTTTGAGCAAGTGAGTATTTGAAATTTCCTAACAGAGCAACTTTATTAAATATTTTTAAAAATACAACAAAAATTTTAATATTGAAAATTGGGAGTAATAGTTAAATTATAAAAAAATGCATATGATTAAAAGAATTCAATAATCCTATAAGCCAAATTATTTTCCTTATATTAAGATAAACCTTAAAATTGTTACTTAAGCAAATTTAGATTAAAAATTCACAGTTTCAGCATAAAATGTATCATGCAAAGATGACACAGCAGCAACACTCTTAAAATCTCAAGATTAAATTTTAAAAGAATGCATGATTTTAAAAGTAATGATGTCAACCAATTAATAAAAAAAATTTACAATAAATTTTTAATGATGTATTTCTGTGATGTATAAGAAAAGAGACAAGCAAGAACATGATTGACAAAAGGTATTGGTAACAATATCACAGAAAATAAATATTACAATGTAAACGTCATAACATTTGTACCATAAGTGAACATAAAGACAAAAGACTTTACAACACTATAAAAGTAACAAGCAGACTTCTAATACCAGCCCTTTTGGGTCGTATGCTTCCTCTATACAAGTGATACAAATAAAAAGACTAGCACTGGTGTGAAAAGCAAATGTCTTTTTTGATTAAATTTCTTGCCTTCAAATGTTTGAAATAAGAACAGATGAAAAGAATATTACAATGAAATGTTGAGATTCGAAAACTCTCAAACATATTATTAGACTGTAGAGAAGAGAAAATTGCTATATTTCTGCATTCAGCAATATAAAAATGCTATTTATTCTATTTATATCATGTAACAAAAGACATCCTTTCACCTTTCCTTACAGTTTCTTGTTTAATATTTAACAAGAATCTTGAAATAAGACTGGAATGCATAGCTCTTAGAATAAGACAAAAGATGGAAACACAACAATGTTACTTTAAAATATGTATCAAAATCAGGAATATGAAATACATTTTAAAAGAAAAGAAAAAATGTTAAAACAGGAGCAGAGGTCATAACATTAATCAGAAAAGATTAACATGTGAACTAAGCAATGCAATACAGATTCAGGTACATAGCATTCAAATACAACATTAACAAACTTAAAATGACAAAATATACCAGAAGTAATTATAAAAACAAGCAAACAACCAGTACATATCTTTTAAATCAAACAAACTGAACCATTTTACAAAAGTTTCAAATAAATCTTATGATTTTATACAGAAAACACATATTATAAATAATAAATCAAAATTAATACATGATTAAAGGAAAGTAATAAGAACAAAATACATCTTTAATGTACAATAATCTATATTATGCAAAGACATAAAAGGTTCATACCAACAACAAATACAATGCCAAATATTAAAAAGCAATAATGTATGATCAAAATCATAAGAAAAGATGAATCAAATTTAAAATGAAAAAGGTATATATCTGATATCCAAACAAATACAGAAACAGGATGTATGGTGAATCAAAAAGAATCATATAAAAGTTACATTTACAGTCCAAAACTGGATTAAAATATTCTTAAATGATTTATTCTCCACATAACAAAATTGCCAGAAATTTTTCCGTACTAAAGAAAAATCGTGAAATAATTAATTACTTAACATTCTTGGCAACCAACAAAAATATAAATTTTAAATATTCATAATAAAACAAATTAAAAAGCATACAAATATTTTGATAAATCTTAATATCAAAATATATAAGCTACATAAAGTTTATAACAAAAATCGGAAACTGGAATGCACATTATTAAAAATGGACAATTGCAAAATCAAGACACAAAAGAAACAGTTCAAATTAAGCCCCAGTTTTAACATAGTATATATTTCCAATAAAATGGAAAAGTTAACATGAGAGATAACTTATACCAGTTTAATAAAATTATTTGTGCTCAATTTTATTTTCAGAGAACTTCTAGAATTTCATTTGAAAGATGAATTCTCAAATTAAGATGCTAAATTCTTGATTCTTTAAACTTCATGTTACTAAGTTACATACTCACCTGTCATTAACAATGTTAAATAAATAAAACACCCTAAACCTCACTACATTTGTAAAAATAATATTTATAATAATTGATTTCTTGATATCATAATAATCTCAAACTAATTTCATTAAACTCTAATTGCAGAAGTAAAAATAAATTGTTTCATTATACAATTCTCTTTAATTTCTATATAATTTCATAAACATTAGTAGCAAAGGTTTATTTTTATAATTAAAAAAAAAACAATTCTATCAACAGAATACAAACATTACATAAAGTGAACTTAATACTTAATTGAAGAAAAAGAAATAACTTCCCAGAAATTATTGAATGTAATACCTACAACCAATGAATAAAAAAAAAAAAGAAAAGAAAAGGAAATATTAGAAATTTTTGACACTTTTCTATTCAATAGACAAGGCAATTATATGCCACTAAGAGGTGAATTCATGTAATTCTACAGCAAAAAAATGTATACAAAAATTAGATTTATTAGAAGTGAAACAAATAAATCGTAAACTGAAATAAATTTATTAATTAATAAATAATTAAGTTGCAAACAATTTCAAATGCTTCGAATAAATTACCTTAGTAATATCTTTTCAAAATGCTATTAGAAACTTCTGCAATAAATCAGTCACTTCTATTGCTTAAGGTGTATGAGCATACAGTGCAGATTATTAAGAACTTCTGTTATTATTTTAGTTTCCTAAATTATATATTTCTCAAGAATTTTTGCACACGGAAAATAAATTTAATTATCTTATTTAAAAATACCCAACAAACAATAGTTTGAGGTACATTAGTCAGAAGGAATGCTTAAAATTCTTTTCCAAAAACAATTGAAGAATATTATATGGAAATATACAATACTTACAATACTACTGATAAAAAAACGGTTTTAATCTTAATACATATTAATGATAATCACTTTTAAAATGGGATGTTAAATATATCAAATAAGCCACAGGAATGAAAAAATATCAATCCTGAAAGAAAAGCAAATGAACTGTAATATATAAACACACTAAAAAAATGGAATGACATTATATAATGAAATCACACTTCATCAGGCATTAAATGTTTCTCTCCGTGATTATTGGTTTGAGCCTTTTTAAGAAAGTTCATTTGCCCAGATCTGCTCTCCAATTTCTTTTCGAGGTCAAAGATCCGAAGTTCATGCTTTTGAATAGTCGATTTCAATTTCTTTACCTCTTCTAAAAGCTCATCAAGTTTCTGGAAAAATCAAATACAGTTTTATAAATATAGAAAAAAACACTGGCTTATATTTAAATAAGAAGTATATTGCAAAGTAATTATAAACATTAGTTCTACTATTCTTTTATATATTTATCATTATGATTTATTCTTTTAAAACTTGGTTAGTAAAATTATTGTACAATTATAGTTTAGAAATATCACACATTGACTAATAATAGCATAACTGTACTAGTCGAACACTAAAACTACCGTGCCATTTAAAAAAAAAATCTTGACAAATGTTCTTTGGAAATCTTGTTTCAATACATAGCAATTTCATCAATTTTTTAAATATACACATAGTCTCAAATGAATTCTTGATACAAAATTTGAAATGTAATTAAATTATATAACTGAAGTTTTGTATCTGAGAGGTCTCTGCTATGTTAACATAATTATTTATAAGCATCAAGTTTTGAAAACAATTTCTCTTTATATTAAAAATTTATGAAATCTCCACTAATTACTATTTTGAAGTGAATACATTACATCCGCTTTTATCAAACAAATTGAAAATAAAATCTATGAACAATTACACAACATTTATATCAAAATTATGAGGGATTTAAAGTGATAAATATAGATACTGACAGTTTTAACTCGAGGTACTTACAGAACTTGGAGCAGCAGTTGTTGGGTTATTTTTCTTAGGCATATTATCAAGAAGATTGGATTTTGTAATAGGTTTCAAATCTTGTTTTTTTGAAGGCACATACCCTTCCTTCAAAGATATCTATGAAAAACATAATTAAAAAATATTAAAAACATTTCCATCGAAAACAATTATAGCTTAATTCGGAAGAAAAATAAATATTATATTTTTTATCAGCATAAATGACCAGAATTTATTGCAATAGATTGCAAAAAATACACTTATAACAACATGTTAAAATCAAATCTAAATAACACAGACTAGAGGAAGAATCTTAAAATTTCAAGCAATTCTACTTTTGACATTATGTGGTATGTTTAAAACGATGTGCTCAAGCAGGTTTTTAAGCTATTTTCATCCACTCCATTATTAAATAAGAGACAGCTTGTTTGTTCAAAATCTGGAAAGTGCCAGGATATCCTACTAAAACAGCCTATATGCTTTCTATTAAATTCATATAAGTGCAGTCAGTCATTAAGAAATAAGCACACTAACAAAAGGACTTTGTTATTTTTCAATTAATATGCCAGGAGAATTGATTCACTATCACTATATCAATGAATCACTATTAGTAAATAATTGTGCCCCATGATGAATTCACCCACAATAATTCTGATTCAATATAGTCTCAAGTCATTTTTCAATCAGAGATAAATAAAAAATATGATTGGCAGTTTTGTCCCTTAATTAATTTATTTTTTGAGAAGTCATCAATATTCTTACTTGTTTGAACTTAAATCATTTCTGCTTTTTGGCTATCCTAATTTTAATAATGGATATAGAAGTGGTAAACAAGTAACATTTCAGTATTTATTTTTGATGTGCTTCCTCACTGCTGTTTTAAAATAATTTAACATCATGACAAATCTGCAAAGGGAGGGCCATGAGTAGCAATCTAGTTATACTCTACTTAAGAATGCAGATGCTTTCGCTCTTTTTCTTTTACTCCTTTTTTGATGTTCATCATTTTGCTTTTATCTCATTCTTTGTTTCATGCTCACTCTATTTTCAGTTTAAATTATCCAGGTATGTAAAACGTCAGTTGTAATCTCCATTTCAAAGGAACTTATTTGACTAATCGATTAAATTATCTACCTTAATTTTTTTTTCCTCCTTAAACAAGACATCATATTGTTACAAGCGGGCGAGTGGCACGAAAAAGCGCCTAAGATGGCCAGCTTGATTGGTTTGGCGAAAGGAATAGTCTAGTAGCCGCTGGATTGTGCACGTTGTTTTGAGAATTTTCACAAGATTCGGTGCACGCGCTTCTTCGGCTATATAAGGACGAGTAGCCGGAGTGAGTGAGTTAGTTGAGAGTTTGCTCTGAAATAAAAAGTGTCTCGCTGGACTAGAGGATTTGTTATTACTGAGCTGTGTTTGCATTTGCAGTCTGTTTTTATTGTGTGTAAGACTTGCATTTATGCTGTAAGTGACTGTTGACTGCTAGATTGTGTTTATATGAAATTTTTACTTTATCAATTATTCTGTAAATACCTGTAAATAAATTTGTTTGTGCTGTCCTCAGATAAAGTCCATTCAATCCGATCCCGCTGCTCTAAAAACGTAACAATATGTTCTCAGATAAAATGCAATCAGAATAGCATCGTAATTTACTCATGCTATACTATTCATTTGTTTGAAATGCTGTAAACACTAGAATATGACACTACAAGTAATGCTGAATTATACACAGGCATTAATAACTACTTATTTTTCTTACAATTATTAGTTTAAACACAAAATCCTTTAAATGGTGTCTAAATAATAAAATTTCACTTTCTTTAATTAAATATACTATTAAATAGTTCAAATGTCATAGCCAAGATTCTTTGGCTATAAGTTCTGAATAACAAACCAATTTCTAAACAACCATGTAGCCACAGTACATAATTTTTTTAAAAGTAAAATAACTCAATAAGTTGTCATTTGATGTAAGCATTGATTATTGAAAAATACATTTTTAGCTTTTCACCAACAAAGCACAGTAAGAATAATTGAGTCAAATTTCATCAAGTTACATTTAAAGCAGAACTATTTTCCTTTTTTCTAGTTCAGCTGAAAAGCAAGTTATGCAATGACTTCTTTATTTTAAGAAAATCTCCATACATAAATATTCTTGAGATCAAAATTTCTGCTACAGATGACAACATATAAGTCATGAGTCAGTTACTTCAAAAAAAAAAATTTCTAAGAACTTAAAGACAATCAAAATAACTGATTACAAAACTTGCATGAATTTAAAAAAACCCCCGCAATAATAATAATAAGCAACATAGAAATATCACTGAAATAGCAAATAAATAAATATAAAACTCCCAACCAGAATTGGATCAGCATCTTTTCCTTCGACCCATTCATCAGCCGATAGAGCAGGAGTATCAGCAAGAGTGTCTGGATACAAATCATCTTGGAAGAGATCGGACTGGAAAAAAAGTAAAGATGTATCAAAATGAACTTCCTATGACATGAAAAATGTTTGTTTTATTAAGAGATTAAAACTTTTTATAAATGCATTTGAACATACATATTACATATATTTATACATCATTATACTGATATTCTATTTTGTACATAAAAGAATATGTAACATTTCCCAGAAAACATTTATAAAGTCTCATTAAAGCTACTCATTACAAAATCACAAATTTGAAGCATACAGTTTTTTGTCTTTTATTTATATTTCATGCAGCTGTAAGACAGTAACTACTACAGTAAATAACACAGTAACAAAAAATAGATTTTTTAGTCATATTTTAAAATAAGGTTAATGCAACAGATACATTTTTATTGATTTTTTTAAAAATAGCTTTCTTGATATTCAAATAGAGCTTAAAAAATCTAATTTATTAAGCATTATTTAAAAAAAAACTTTTGCAGAAATATATATATATATGTTAAAAGTAGTGGCTACTTTTTTAAAATACAAAAAAGGATGGGGACCTCAAATAGCCCTAACCAATACTTCAATAATATCTTGATGTTACACTAAAAATGTCATTCATTATATATATATATATAGAAAAAGCAGGTAGCAAATTATACATTATTATCATCACACCAGATCTGTAACACGTATTTGGACAAAAAATACTTACTTTTCTTGGCACAGTGAAAGCTATAACTTCACACAATCCACGGGAATGCAGCTTATAAAATCTGTGACAATAGTTAAAACAATTTTAGTATTTGCATAATATTTTGAAAAAGTATATCTAAAAATATATAAAGTTAAGACCATAACAAATTAATCCAGATTATTAAGCTAGATTTTCTGGACTTTTAATAATTCATTTGCATACTATGTAACTTTGTTGCAGTTAATAAAAGAATATTTTTAAGCCATTACTTCCATTAATAGCCAATAGTCATGTCTAAAATTTCAAACCTGCACAAAATATATGAGAAACTTACTATAAGAATGTAATGTCAGATATTGAGGAATTTTAAATTTTGTAACAGTATTGATATGTTGCAATTTGAGGAAATTTTTTTCAATTTAGTTGTTTCAAGAATGATTTAATAGAGATTATGAATCTTTAATAATAATAATGGTGATGATGATGAAAGAGAGAAGGAGTATGTTGGCTATAATATATATATATATATATATATATATATATATATATATATATATATTTGGAACAAAGAAACCTTTTTTAAGAATAAATTTAATTTGATGAGCTATTAGGAGATTAGTCTCAATATTTACATTAAAATTTTTTAGTATTTTATTATATATAAAAATAATTTCTATTTTCAAAAATAATGCTTATAACATTTGAAAATTCAGAAAATTATCCATCAAATGAAAACTACCTCTTGTTATCTCCCAACATCTTAGTTCAGTTTTTTTTTTTAAACAATATTTTTAATTTAAACCATTAAGATGCTACAGAATTTTCTCATGAGAGGTTTTTATCATAGATTTACCACTTTCTTCAAATTTTTTAAGTATTTAAATTCTTTAAATGTAAACAATGATAAAAAGTTTTACAGATCATTTCTAAATACTACTGTTCTAGTCTATTAAATAATTATTTATTCCATAAACTAATCCATCGTTAATTTAAAATTTTGCTTATAGAAGCACACTGTATTTTTTAAAAATTAAATCATCATCATTAATTATAATGTAATTATGACATTCATATTCACTTTATGCATATTTAAGCAATATTCACAACAGATAATCTAGTAACTAAAAATGGATACAGTTTAAAATAATAAACAGAAACGATCAAGAAAAATTACACAATTAAACAACATAACCTTAAAAGAATTTTACAATATTTTATGAAGTTATTTTAAATATTGACATACCATTGCTCATGAAATTCTATATTTCAATGAAATAAAAGGAAACTGTCAAAGTTTTCATTTTTATTTTTTAATAATCTATATTTTATAATTCTATCAAAGTTTTTTTTTCTTATGCAGAATACTTATGCTGTTACACAAGTTATTATTAATTTTTCATGTTCACAGCATATATAAACTTTTTAAGATTATTTTTCTGAGTTAATATAAAAAAACAGCAAACAATTTTACATATTTCCCCATAAAATCAAATACTATAAATTAATGTATAATAAGTATTGTATACATAGGACTGCATGGTTATGTATAACTTAGCTCAATACTGAAAATATCTTTTAGAAAGTTAGAAAATTCTTTAAAAATGGGAAATAAGTATTTCTTATATTTTTATCTTTGTACACAAAGCTATATTTTCTATCAATATATATATTATGATGCTTAGTATGATCCTCAGTAGTAGTATCACAAGTAGCTTAGACTATTAGTAGAAATTCTTTATAACATAATTAATTCAGAATGTTAGAAAACAAATACACAGAAATAGTTATACTATAAACAGATATTTAATGTGTGGGATTTGTATAGTTATAAACAAAAACACAGAACTGTCTACTAAATTTGCTAGCAGCATTAAATACTTACCTTGCAATTTCACAATTTCTTACATCACATCCTCTTTTTGGCATCATACCCATTCCTCTCTGAGGCTCACTAGATTGATAAGTACTAATGTAGTGAATATATGGAGCTTCATCTGTTATTTCAAAATAACGTATATTACTGTCACCCTAGAAACAAAAGATTAAATATTTAAAGGAATACACATGTTATAAAATACATTTTACTTAGGAAATCAAATTCTTAATTATTTCATACATAATAAAACACCTTTGATATACTTATCAAATTCATTAAAATGCATTAAAAAACTATCCTATTTCAGACAACAAATTAAGGATCTGTAAACTTTAATAGAAGTTTGCATATCAATAAATGCAAAATTATATTTAAAAAATGGAATCAAATTCTCTATTGAATACAATATACAAATAATCTTTCTTTATGAAAATAAATATTGAAAGTGTAAAAAAAATGGAGAAAATCGGTTCAACAAGTTTTGAAATGTATCAACAAGTACTTAGTCTTCTTGTAAAAGGAAATAAAGATATACCTTGGCACATAAATAAAGGAGGTTTACATCTGGATCATAAAAGGGGAAGAGGACACCATTTGTTGTATCTAAAGTTTCTAGGATGATAGGATCAGAAATAGCACTCTAGAATAAAAATATTCAAAAGTGTCAATACAAGAAAATAGCTTTAATTCTAAATACATAGATATATCCAATAATGCTTTTCTTTATATAAAGTTAATATTTCAAATTCAAATAAATTCTTCACAAAAGTATGGATTTAATGGCAAAGAAGTGATTTCTACTTACCTCTTTTCTCAAAGCATATTGTCTTTCGCTCATTCTAGAAAATCCTACAGTTAATAAATGACCATTTCTTAAATAGATAGCTTTCTGTGGCTTAGCTCCATCATGACCATTTGCTTCCTAAGAATATATATATTATATATAAATAATAATAAAAAAAATTCATTTTAGTGCATTAAAAATTACAAAATTCATAAAAATTATAGTAATTTTTTTAGAAAAGAAAAAAAAATCATAATTTCCATAGCTATGATATTCCTCATTTAAAGAAAACTCTTTAATCAGCAAAAGCCAAGGGAAGAGGGACAATGAGCGTGAATTATAAGATAAATTAATTACGATTTTTAAAAAATGGGATGGGTTTAAAATAAACATGAAGAAACATTCTTAAAGGTTTGTTAAATGAGGATAATTTGGCTTGAGAAAATGAAAAAAAAATTAATACAATGATCATTTAATAATATTATACATTCATTAATAGAAATTAATCATTAAAACAAGCATAAATGTATACAAATAATTATAAAAATATTACTTACAACTTTGAGTTTACCAGTACGTGGATCAAACACTCTGATTTTTTTATCTTTACAAGTAGTCACAAGACGACTACCATTCCAGTTCCAACAACAATGGAATATCAAATCTGGATGGTCCATTTGAGCAATTGTTTCTCCAGTACCAACATTCCAAATTCTGACTTTACAGTCAGCTCCTATAAAAATGATAAAAATGCATAAAACTTTAAATTAAAAAAAAAAAACAAACAGAAGTTATAAAAGGGGATTTAAATCTAGGTTCAGAAAACACTTTTTTGGAGTGTATTTTCTCAAAAGTGCTAGACAGAAAAGGAAATATGAATTAAAAAGCATACATAAGAGCAGAAAAAAAAGGTATTAAATGAAATTGATCTTTTAATGTGATTATGGTTAATGTTATCATTTGCTTTATATTATCAAAATTCAAAAGTCCTGAACAAATATCTGAAAAGGCATGTGAAGATATTAATTTAATTCAAACAACATTCTTTATGTTATCAGTTTTAAAAATAGTTAAAACTAAAATATAGTTGATCCTCCTTCTCAATTCATTTAATGTTATCTATTGGTTCATGATAGGTTCTAAACATTAAGTGACATACCCCTACAACAATATTATATCTATCTGTATATATATATAGCTCAAACTGTATTTGTTTGATAAAAGTTCATAATTTCCCAACCACTCATCCCAGTGTTCTCTAATATTATGTTTGTTATAACTATATATCATTGCAAAAGCATATAAACAAGATTGTGGAATACAAAGTCTTATTCTGATTTGAAATAAATGCTTTAAGTATGGAGTGCATTTGAAGGAATTAATTCACCAATTTGAAATACTTTTGATTTTTACTTACAGAATGAAATATCTAAATATAAGATAAAATATGAACTAATTTATTTTAATTTTTGGCTAACAGTTAAGTTAATAGATAATTTAAATATATGATTAGAATATTAATTATCTAATTATTGTTATTGAACAGCTTAACTTCAACTGCATCTACTGTAGATAAAAATAAATTTAAACAAATTTAGAAAGTCAAGCTTACAAGCACACACTACAAATTTATAATGAATTTTCTAACTAGAATAATTTCACATTACTAGTTTATTTCAGCTTCTAAAATTTGTTTAGAAATTACAAAATTTTTCAACCAATTAAGTATTTAACCTTAATATAGCAGCAAACATTTATTAAACCGAAAATTACAGCAACTGTACTTAAGCACTAGAGTGATAAATCTGGATTTTATTTGAAATTACAAAATATATTATTTTAACTCAAATGCATTAAATAAAATTACAACATTTAGTACACATTTTAATTATGGAGATACAAGATTTTAAAAAAATAAAACAAATTTTAATCACAAAAAACAATTTTTAAAATTTAATTATATTTAATATAATGTACAAAGTTACAATATTATTCAATTCAATAAAAAAAATTGATATGATTAAATAATTATATGTTGAATGCTTCTTTTAATGGTGTAAAAGAATAAGATATTTTAGATAGAAAGAAGATAATAACAAACAATTGTTCATTATCTTATAATTCAATTTTTGCAAAATTAAAAAGATAATTTACAATATTTTATAAAAATGAATCTATGCACATAAATTTTTTAAAGAAATATATGACTAACATCAGCTATCCTATTTCAATCAAAAGGTATCCAAAATCACAATAATCTAATTAAATTTTTTGGGGGAGATTCTTTTTTTATGAATAACAATTTCTCAAAATTATTACCTGCACTCAAGAGAATATTATTAGCAGATGGATGCCATACTACTACTCCGCATCGCCTTTGATGACCAAATAATTCAACTGCAGGTTCAGTAAGGGATCGAGTCAACCCCCCTTCAGGAATGCACCAGACACGTACTATGCCATCTTCACTAGCACTTGCTATGACATTATCATTAAATGGACACCAAGCTATATCCAAGACAGCACCTTTATGTCCGCTGACTAGGGGATAATTCACATCTATGCGTCCAGTCTAAAAAAAAGAAAAAGGTGAATTTTTTGCACATTAAATTAAATAAATCAAGTAAAAGAATTATGAAATCCCACAAAGTATTCTAGAACACGGTTATCACTTACTTTCTGTAATGGAATAACAAGAAAGGCACCACCTCCAGCAGCTTCTATAACAATAGCTAAAAATTTCGGATTCACTGCACAGAAATTAGAATCCCATGAACTCTTTGTGATTTTGATGTTATCATAACAATTATCCCTTTTTGAAGGTTGAGCAAAAACATGCCGAAATCTACTATTTCTTACAATTCGGAATGACATCTAAAATAGAAAGGGAGGGGAAAATAAAAATGAACAATTGATGAAATTAAACAATTTCCAACAAATAAAAATTAAAAAAACTTTCTATCAGTTTCAAATGCTTGAAAAAGAAATTAAGACATTTCTTTCATCGCTTTTGAAAAATACAAATAATTGACATTTTTCTTCACTATTTACAAAATACTCAAGAAATGTATATAACATATAATAATGCAATAATATAAAATAGCACTCATAAAAGGAAAATATAATAATAATATAAACAATTTTGGAAACTAAGTAAGAACTATTTTAAAATTAAGAAAGATATTTAGAGATATTAGATTTTATAAGAAGTAAGAAATATATTTAAATTAAATATTTTTCAGCAGACATGTATAAATAATAATAAAAATAAGTATCTATGCACTTGGTTAATATTGCCTTTTCAAATTTTTTCGTTAACTTATTTAAAAGTTTCGGTGATAAATATCATATCTGATATCACGAAGTATGCGCCAGATATAATCATTAACATGCACTACAATATGCGAACAATCCCTTTCTTCTTATATTTTATTTCTGAACTCTGAATCAGTTCAAACCATGTTTTGAAGTAGAATAAATAGTTTTAAAAATAAAAATTTCAATGAAATTTTAAATAAGGACTGACACTAAGCATAATTTATACACAGATAATTTTACAAGCACACGTTTGACAGCAATGTAATTGAGAGTTCGTAATGTCAATGCACTTGGGTAATGACAGATATAACTAAACAATTTTGAAAGAAACAAAACTCAACTCGAAATTCACTAAACAGTCTATAATGACTTACTTTTAAATCTAATTAAGTCGGTTAAACAACAGCACGAAAGTCTTAATCCATCAATTAAAGTGGAATGTAATGCATAGTAAACAACTTACAGCCGACAGACAGCCCACACCTATACAATGAGTTTACGATGACGATTCTTTGGGAACAAAGAACTATAAAATATGACACAAATTTACATTATTCAATATTAAAACAGAAATAAATTATAAAAACAGAAGGAGAAAGTACTGGTATGTCTCTACTTTTAAAACATAAAAGATTTTTTTGAAATTTAGAAGCTTTTACCATGGGATGTTTGTTAAAACCAAATATGTTGAACAAAAGGTACAAAAATATTATAGGCAAAATAAAATGGCAACGATAGTCAGTGAAAGTAAATAAACAACCGGCCAGTTTGATTTTTGATATTGTTTTAGAAAAACTTTCTATCAGAACGTATTGTTTCGTATGATTAAATATAATTATTGATATTTTTTCCAAATAAAACTATCTTTCTTTGTCAAGAAGGTAGTCTTTGAATGGCCAAGAAAAGTGTATCATTAAAAAGAAAACATAACATCTTTTTTAATGAAAAGAAACGTTCTTCAAAAGAATTTATTCCATGGGTTGAAGAGTTTGCACCATTAATTATTGTAAATATCATTTCATTTAAAGTATAATGAATTTTGTTTTAGGAATATGATTCTCATAATTTCTGAATATTCAATTTTTATAAGTAGGAAGCCAATTATTTAATTTCATACTCTACTCTTAACCATTGTAAAAAGTATTCTAAGATATTTATATTGACTGTCATTTTTTGTACTGCTGTTTTTATTTGTGTCTGATAAGCTTCTGAAATTGCAGTAAACTAAAAGAAGACGTAATTTAGGAGATTAGTATTAAAATTCAAATCTAAAAATATTTAAATTTTACCCACTTTTAAAATGTTTTTTTATCAGACAATTAGTTTGCTATCCAAACTGTTTAAGTGTTTTAACAGGTCATTTTCAATGACAAATTAAAATAATAAATTAACCAGCAGTGAAAGGAAGTTGAATGTAGTTATTTAAAACTTAGCTTATTCTTTTTAAAAACCAAAAATAGAGACTATTATGTATAGAGGCATGGTCTCAGCTTTAAGATTAGAAAGATACAAAACCAGATTTGATTCATTGTTAAAATTATGTTCCACAATGTAATGTGGGAGATGAGGATTAACATTACAGCATATCAACATATGTCATGTATGTGTAACTAGTATGTATTAAATCAAATTTTTGAGCATTGGATATACTTCTGGAGGTGTTTTACACAATTTGTAGAATGCAAGGTTGGATTAGATGTCTTTGCATCTACAATATATAGTTATATTTGTTTCTACAATATATAGTATAGTTTTTACTGATATAAATGCTAATTTGACTTCATCATTCTACTAAATAGAAATATAATATTTGTTAATTTAGAGTGCAAAACTAACTAATACTCATCAATGTTGAACAGAAACTAAATTGCAAATTCTAAAACAAATAAAAGGTTATCATTTTTGTTAGTACAGAAAAAAAAAAGGTTTACTCTCATTTAATTGAGAAAGGAAAAGGAATAATGCATTCCTATTTATGTATTATTCCTAACCTTCTGTGCATCCAAAAGGAAAATTTTAAATCCATTTGATTTAATTGTAATTTAATGACTAAAGATCTTGTAATTTAAAGTAGATTGATATTAATTTGTTGAAGTATATGTAAAAGTGTGCCTTCTTTTTAATAACATTTTTTACTAGTATTGTTTGCATATTCAAACAATAGAAGGGTTATTTATGGGTTTGTCTTGCCACTTAAATATTACTTGAACTATTTAATAATTTTATTAATGCATTTGAGCTAGTTCTTTTAATTGCAAGCTAATAGATTATTTATTTAACATGAATTATAAAAGTAATTTAAATGATGTGAATATTAGAGAGTAATGAATATTAGAAATCTTAAAGTGTTGAAAATATGAATAATAATTTTTTTCTCTTCTAAAATATATTCAAGTTTTAACAACTGTAAACTGTTTAAACTGATGTTTTGGTATTCTTTAAGCAGGAATTCTAATTTTATATTAAATTTAAAATAAAACAAGTAATATTTTTATACTAAAAGAAATTATTAATATAGAAATATTATTTCAGTCATAACTTATTCATCGAAGCTGTCGAATACTTCTTTTTGAATTTTATATTATTTGAGACAAATATCACTTGTAAAAACATGCATGCATGAAAAATTTGAAATCTCTAAATTTGTTTCTTGATGAAAAAAACTAGAGAGTCTTAAATTAACTGGTCACCTTAAGTTTGGGGATGAGAAGTTGCCTGTAACAGTAAACAGATTCATGCTTCTTTGATAGGTACAAGAATAATGATCTTGCTTTCTGGGTCTATCTCCTTTTATAGATCATATTTTTCTGTGAGAGATTATTAAAAGAACTATTTCTCGTAAAAGAGACCATTTTAGATCAACCATACAATCTATTGTTATTTGTTTTGATAATTCAGTCATCCAAATCACCCTTGGGATTATGACATAATCAAGATAATTCTTAGAGGTTTTGGCATGCCCATAGATTTAATTCAAATGCTTATGATTTAGTAATATTAGGAATGAGTTCTTTTTGAAAATTTTGGCAGTACGAATATTTAAAACAAGCTTCAAACATTTATGGTATTTTTTTTCTCTTTTATTTGAAATATATTTAGTGATGAAAATGTTCATTAAAAGATATATGTTCTCATGAGTATCATCATTTAAAGATATAACTTTTTTTGGTATAAATATAATTGTAGAATTCAGATTATTTAACTAGATCAATTTACAATTGTAAGTTTTCACTTAATTCTGGATGCAATTACGTGAAATTATTTAATTGTTAAGCACTTTATTTTTTTTAAAAAAATCAATGTTAATTAAGGTTTTTTTATTTTTATTTATGTTTTTATTATAGCAAGATCTTGCAGTTCATAAAAAGAAGATATCAGAAGTTCAGTCATGGTTTCAAAATTTCTTTTCTCTTAGTGGACAAGGAAAAGTAAGTAACAATAATTTTTCTATCTATAATTATATTTTAATATAAATTAACTATAATATATTGTAAGGAATTATTTTACTTTTACCTTTTAATTCATTTATATTTTGATCTTACAAAATATGTATAAAAGATAAATTGTTAAAGATTAAATTAACTCTAGAATAGTTTAGAAAAAAAATTATATTAGCACAAATTCATCAAGCAGGTACAAATTATTTTCAAAAAGTGGTGTTGCAATCATTCACAGTAGCTTTTATAACTTCTATGAATTTAATAATTGTGAAGAGTGACTGAGAGAGAGGAGTTGTTAAATTTCCATTGAGAGAGGAAGGAGGCTTATTTTCCGGCTTATGCTCCTGAAAAAATTCTTAGTTTGTGCCAGGTTAACAAAAATCAAAAACATGAATATCACAAGATTTAAAATATATATATAAAATAATAACTGCCAGACTTAAAACAAAAAGCCTGCTCTTTGTGACAACCTTGAATGGTTGAATCAGGGGGGGGAGGAAACTAAACCAACATGGGTTATTAGAATTTAGCACTGGGAGAACAGTTTACAAAAACAGAAAGCAAAAGCCAAAATAAGCAACACAGAAAATTTATTTAAAAAAAAAAATTAGAATCTGCCAGAATCAACCAAGAAGGCAACAACAGCCTTCACTTTATTGCAACCCTGAATGGAAAAATCACAAATCCAATCCAATGATAACGGAATACAACCCAACTTCGCCCAAAGAGAATCTCTAGCTAATTAAATTTCCATATTTAGTATAAAGCTCAAACAGAAAAATGTGCCAATTTAATCTAATTTGGCCTCAAAATTTTTTAAAAAAGAAATTAGCTATTGTATAAATGTGTGAGAAATTCTGTTTAACATCTGTAAATAAATTTGTTAAATATATTACGTAATTCGATTGCCTTTTAAACTGTCTATTTATAAGTGAAAAATTGTTTCAACAAGTAGAGGGAAAATGAAAATATATTATCTACATATATAGCAAAATCTATACTTTAATAAATTTAAATTATTTATGGCTGTATGTTTTAATAACTCTTTGATATAGTTCAAAATATTTTATTATTATTATTATTATTCATATGAAAGGGAAAATTTCACACTGGTATTATTAACAGTTTCAGCTGAAATTGTAGAAAAAATCAAGCATATAATGCAAAGTATTTGTACAGAAACTAAAATAATCTTATTTGTAATTCAAATGTATAAATTTAGCAGTTATATTGCATTCATATTTCTTATAAAATTCTTAATAGCCTCATTTTATAATATTCTAGATAAGTGTTTTAAGATTGAATAAATATGTGAAATGAAGATGTAGTATGTTTTACTTTGAATCAAAAATATTGATTCACAATTTTAAGATTGAATAGGCTATATAAATTTAAATTTTTGAGAAATACTGTTCCTTCCTACTTTATGATTTTTGATATAAGCTTGTTCTTTTAATTTCATTACTAAAAAATTATTTTAATGGATATTTTGAAGTTTTTTATATTTTAAAATGATTATAGAACATTGAAAATTAATCTAAATATCTTTAAAATAATTTCACATTCATGCTTTTCAGATGATTTTTTTAAGTGCAGGAAAAGGATTATTTGAGTACAAATGAAATATTTATAATTAATTGAATATATCTGAAACAAATTAAATTGTCAAAAATGCCATTTCCTTATAATCAGAAAGGGTTTTAGAACTGCTTTATATTAGGCTATGGTTTGCTTGAGGGAAGGTAGGGTCGTAATGATGATAATCTCAAATTTTTGCAATATCTTTGTTTACTAGTTGAGTAATGTATTGCATCAAGGTGTATAAAAATATTTACAAATTTAGAGGAATTAATTTTAATGTAATGTATTATTTTGCTTGTGCATATTTCAAAAGAAATAATTCGACTCGTGACTAAAAAATTTAGCCTTCAGTCTATCTCTTAATTTTGTCTCTTAATTAGAGCTATTTTAAATTTAACTCAGGCTCACCCAAAATATAAAAATTAGAATTTAACTTTCAAAACATAAATATTTGTATTTGATTGCTATATTCTGTTTTGTTTATGCGTCACAACTTTTTTTAAAGTTACAATTTAACTTTTCCCTCACTATATTTATCACAAGGTTTTTATTTAAATACAATAAAAGCATTTCATTTAAATATTTACAAATGAATAATGAAGCTTTGTATTTATTTTTTAGAATCCAATGGACATTACATATTACAAAAAGGTTTTAAATAATATTTAATAAAGGTATTTTACAACATAAACATAAAGGGGCAAACCTGTAATCTGGAAATATGGTGAATTCGAAGTGTAATCTAATGATATTAGTACAATTGCATTAAAATTTGTTTTTCTTGACTTGTTGCTGCAATTCTCAACAATCATAAGGTTTTGAAATCTACTCTGAATGATAATAGTGCACTTGTAATTTTCAACATTTCCAAATGTGCTGAAACTTGTTTCACCTGTATACATTGGCACTGTTGGAGAATATGCATTTTTAAAGAATCTATAAAGTATATTAAAGAATCAATAAAATTTGGAATGCCTCAGCAACTTGAAAAATTTATTGTTGTTATTCTAATACTGTTTTTAATTTAGATGAATTTTTCGTGATTTGTTTCAAAAATTCTATTCATATTCTTCAGATCAAATTTTAAATCATGATTTGCTGTTGTACAACTGACCAAAATAAAAATATCTTCTGTTTTCTAAAATGTTGCTGAATGTAGTTCTAAGACTTTTATGCTTAATAGCATCCAGGACTCAGCTGTTCATGTTTTCATAGCAAATCTTGTAAGTCTCTGATAAAGTAATAAAAAATTTTCATTAGGGAGGAAAACTAGAAAACTTTCTTTTGAAATAAATTTTCTCTACAAAATACCTTTTTGCCTCAATGATGAAGGAACACATCAAGCTTGAAATAGAGATCAAGGATCCTTTAATAATTCTGCTGCCCTAGTTAGCAATTATTGAAGTTGAAAAATCTGGATAACGACCTCCTTTCACCCATAAAAGGTTTGACTATCAGTGAGAATAAGGGAATTTGTCACTCAGTTGCTTTAAGTCTTAATGGAATGTTATTATTAATTAAGATGAATCTATTTATATAAATTTTTAATGGATTTCAAATAAACTGACATACCTGTAAGGTTTACCAGAATTGGCAATCCTGCTCACCCCCACATTGCAACCCTTCTTGTGGAGATAAGCAAGAATGTGAGGGAAAAGGATTAAGTGTGGAGAGAAATCAACCAGAAAGATGAGAGATGGATTGCAGAAAGAAGGAGAAATGTGAAGAAGCAAATGCGAGGGGGAGAACACCACATTCTGGGACTGATGAACCAAGAGATAGGTGGTCAGTCGGAATCAGGAGCGAAACATATGAAGCGAGAGAAGAGTAGAGTTCAGACGAAATTTAAGACTGACGGAATTGAAAGACAATGAGATATTTTTGTTAAATTTCATTTTTTTAAAAAATGTATGTTCTGCGTTCAATATCTACATGTTAATCAAATTTTGGGACTAAAACTGAGATGTGATCACTGTCTCTACCGCTCACATAAAAGAAATCCTATGTCTTACACTACCATTTTAAATTAATACTGATGCAATGAAAAAAATATGTATTTCATAATAAAGTAAAATAAAAGTATTTTTAGCACAATCCAATTAAATATCTATAAAAAAGAACATTTTTATTAATCTTTCTCTTCTTATTTATTTAACATTATACTGACACTTACAGATATCTCCTATTTTATTACTTACTGGACCTCCTGGAGTTGGAAAGACTGCTACTGTGAAAGCAATATGCCAATCTCTCAATGCTGAATTGTTTATATGGTCTAATTCACATCAAGAAAAGCAGTGGAAATCTCGTGATGGTATTTTAATAGTTTTTATGTTCATTTCTATTTTTTTCTCATCCATAATTATGCTACCATTAATGTTAAACTTTTCATTGAATATTCTTTTTTCATATAATAGTTATTAATTATTGGTTTAAATTTTTTAAGTGCAATTTACTTGAAAATTCGACTGCTGCTTTAATTTAATCTTTTTATCCTTCTATTGTATTTATTATAATTTTCTAGCATAATTTATTACTAAAAATGTTTCAATTTCTTTTTTAAAATATTATTTAAGAAAGAAGATAGATTTTTCTTCATTTTTATTAATGAAATGATTTATTATTGATTCTTTATCTAGATAAAAAAAAAATTGATTTATTATATTCAATTTTTTGAATCTGAAAACTGTTCTGTAATGCATTTCTTTTAATAGGTATTGATAATATTTATTTTCAGAGAAACCATATTTTTACAAATGTAATTATTTAAATTTAAGAGATTAGTTTTTTTAGGTTATTTTTTTCTATTAATATACCTTTTTTATATATATAGAAGAATTTATCAAAATTAAGGATGATTTTATGGAAGGAGAAACTCAGACTGCTGCTTTTAACAGATTTCTCCTTCATTCTGCAAAGTACTCCCTATATTCTAATAGTAAAAGAGTGATCTTAGTTGAGGTAATATATTTAGATATTTGAAAAACTCTTGCAAAAAACTACTTTGTGTTTATTTGAATTTTTTGAATTTATGAGATATTTATTTTATTAACCTACAGGAATTCCCAAATGCACTTATTCGGAACCCTGATGAATTTCATTTGATTATGAAGTAAGTTTATTTATGCAGTTTTTCTTTTAAAAAAACTTTTAAAACAGTTCTATTATTTACTTGAAAAAGTTAGATACATGGTAGAATAACTTAAATAGCAATAAGAAAGTAACATTTATGTCATGCATTTAACTTTTATTTTATCTATTGCAAAAATAAATTTAAATAAAATTTTCTTTATTTATATTTAGTAAATCACATCTCATAATTAAAAAAAATTAAATGTATGTGCTCTATTTTTGCTTTGTTATCTTTTATGTATATGTATATGCAAGAAAAAAAATGTTCTATTCATTTCAAAAAGTGAATTTATTTATATGATGAAGTGGGTTAGAGGCATTTAACTCATATATATTTATTTGAATACTAGGAAATTTTATCTAAATGGAAAATATCCTGCTGTATTCATAATCAGTGATAATACCAAAGGTGATAGTGAGGAAAATCGGTTATTTCCGAAGGATCTACAATCATCTCTTAAAATTACTAATATAAGGTATAATTTCAAGTCCTTAATCCTATTTTTTGTGTTTAATCTTTGGATAACAAATATTGTTAATAATATACATATATGTTTATACATTATATATAGTAAGAAGAGTAATCAATTTTTCTTCTTTAATTTTTAAATACTTAATATTCTCTGCTGTTTATTACTATTAAAATACAGTTCATATGTATTTTTATAAAAATTAAAGTTTGCTTGTTTGTATTTTTATTGCATTTTCACTGTTTCATTATTTAAATTTTCTGCAAAAAGGCATTTGTTTTTATTCCACAGAAATTTTACTCTTCAAAAATGTGTTGACCATGTATCAATTAAAAAAAATCTGAAACTTTTTTTAAATTTTAATTATTATGTGTATATATACTCTTTTAATAAGTGAAAATTTATGTAGAAATTGATTTTCTAGCTTTAATCCAATTGCACCAACTATGCTGATGAAAGTATTAACTACAATTAACAATTCTTCAAAGGTATTCAACTGTTGTTAATGCAATATTTAAATTTCCTTATGAATTTATGCTTATTACAGTAATATATATTGAATTTTAGTTGGATTCTGGTTGTATAAAATTGAGCAAATCTCAACTGGACAGTATTGCATCTGACAGCAAAGGGGATGTCAGAAATGCAATCAATACTATGCAGTTCTTATGCATGACTCGTGAGTTTTCATTACATTTTTTATTTATTGTTTGCTTAAGATTTCACATAAAAAACAATTAAAATTTATATTATAATTTTGGAAATTGTATGCCCCCAAATTATATTTAAAAAAAACTATAATTTTTGAGTAGTTGTTCATTAATTTTTCTTCTTTGTGTAAAGTCTCTAAATCTCAATTACATCTATATTAATAAAAATGAAACTCGAAATGCGTTGCTAAGCGCGAAACTAGAGAACGGCTCGACCGATTCGGCTAATTTTTTAAAAATATTTTCGTTAAGACACGAGGATGGTTCTCATGGAGAGAAAAAATTAAAAAACTGCGTGGAAAATAGCTAAAACGACACTTTACTTTCTTTCCCGCCAAAAATCTTCATTTCCTTCCCCCACACCAACTGAGTTAGATAGCAGGAAGTAATAAATTATGATTTGTTTAGAAAGAAATAGGCGAAGGTAGTTGGTTTTCATTTATAGATAACGGGATGTTTAAAAAAAGACAGAAAATAATTGCTTTTATTATTAGTCTGCATGGATATTTAATCTATGCCTGCTCAAAATAAAATCTGGGCAGGAATAAAAAAATAGAAACAGAAAGATGAGTAGTACAATGAAAAGAACATCTGAAGAAAATAATACTATAAATGAATTATATGACTATCAAAATTTGTTTGGTTTAAAAATATTTTGGTGAAAAACCTGTTATAAGACACAGCTACATAAAATATATGAAAATTTTAGTGAGCATTAATACTGGGGGACCGACTGGTCGCCAAAGGCGGCTAGTTTATTAATAAATATATTATTCTAAGATTACTATAATTCAGATACTTTTCTTGAATATTTTATAGTTGCTATTAATTCTGATTTTTTTATTTTAGAGTCTACAAAATCTAAATCATCCCATAAGAATGATGCTTCAACCAAGGCTAAGGAATCAGAAGAGTGTAGCTCTAAAAGAGATTCATCACTGTTTTTGTTTCATGCATTAGGAAAAATCTTATACTGTAAACGTAAGGACGTCCCTTTCAGTGCTAATTTTTTTCTTGTTAGTATTTTAGCTTTTGATATTTTTTTTATAGAAATAGAATAACATATTCTCTTAAAAATTCTACGTCTAGGAGTATCTGCATGTTAGATTTTCAAAGCCTATGAAATGCTCATTGAATTATATTTGCATTCTCCGTATGTGTCACAAGATGTATAAAAATGTTATATTCAAATTTTCTTTCAGTTGAAAGTTTTTTAAAACCTAAATGCATTGCCAATTTTCTGAGTATAAATTAGGATTTTAAAAGTTAACTCGCTTACTATTGAAAAAATTATGTAACTCAAAACTGATGAAATGATAGAAGGTAACATATATTCAGTGTAATAAAAGTGTATATATATATATATATATATATATATATATATATATATATTAAAATATTAACTTTAATATATATATATATATATATATATATATTAAAGGTAAGTTTTTAAATTATGGAAATTTGAAATAAAAATAGTGTAGAAATTAAATAGGCATAGAAAACAAATAAATAAACAACACTTGAATTTTAAAATGGTGTAAAAGTAATTTCCCATTAATTATATCACATGGATCTTTTAAATAGATATCTGCTTATGAAATCAGAAAATCGCAGTGATAAATCATATTTGGATTATTCTGGATTGTTGTAAAGAGAATTTTTTTATTGAAGCCATTTATAAATAATTGGTTGTACAAAATATTTATTCAATTGTCTTATATTGCATATATTAAAAGTGACATCTTTACGTGGGAACTGAAAAATTCACATATTTTATCTTAACATCAACCAAATTATTTAACAGAAAGTGATTACAAACCAATTTCAAGCATACAAGAAAACTATTAAGTTATAAAATCTTATATAATTTTAACTAATATATAATATTATTGTGATATGTACACATATATAGTGTACATAAATATACACATGCATTTTGAAATAATTTTTTGATATGAAAGAAATGCAGGCTTGAATGTTTCTGTAAGATTAAGTTTTAATTCATAAGTTTCTTATCTTTCAAGTTTGTTAACTTTAAAAAAGTAATTGCTTGTAATTTGTGTTTGGGGAAGTTATTAAATTCATAAATATATTCTGTATAGTTTATTTCTTTTTCGCTTACAATTGAGAGTTATCTTTGATTAACAAATAGTATTATCTGAACATTGGCTTGAAAAAAAAAAGAGTTTTAAGTAATATATTAAATCTTTGCATTAAATAAAATTAGAAAAATTTCAATTATTTAATCAATAGAATCTTCACTAATTGAATATAAGGAGGATGTTCTGATTTCACATCTTTACATGCATTTTTATTTATTAAAAATAAGTATTTCATAGCTTGCATAACATTTTAACCATGCAAGAAATATAAATAGTGTTTGCTCTATTGATTTATGCTTGTTAATGCTGCTAAAAATGTGTCAATGTTTATTTATCAGCTTCTAAACCCTCCATTTACAATTTTAGTAACTACAAAACCCCTTATAATCATATAATCTTTTCGGATTTAAAGTATAAAAGTGACACAAATTTAACCAATATTAAATTGTTTATTTTACACTGAAATTTGTTTTTCTTTTTGGTTGGGGAAGTTATGCAGCTTTATTATAAATAATTCATATAAACAAAATGATAGATAATAGTACGAAACTAAAGGCATTTTTTTTAGATCCAAGAGGAGCTTTAAATAATCCAAGATCCAAGTGGAGATGTTAAATATGTGTCAGTATGAAATAAAATTAAAATATGCATTAATCTGGACTTTTAGTGTTTTACCATATCATTTTTTTTATTTAACTCAGAATTTAAATTTAAAATGATGTTTTCATTTTAAAATTAAATTTGTGAACCCTAGTTACTGTACATTTTATAAACATTAAATTTAAGAAAGTAAAATTTCAGTAAATGCAGCCACAATGATTTCTGTTTTAAATATAATTTTTTTTTCTTCAGGAGATCCGGCTCTGAAATCAGAATCTGATATATTACCTTCTACTATGAAATCTTTAGAAAGGGATCCTCTTGTTTCAAATCCTGAAGTTAGTTTAATTAGGAATGTCTCATTTTTTCTGTATTAATATAAGTTTTTAAGTGAAAAAAAAAATACATTTTAGCATTCTTTTTATTTTTTAGGAAGTTTATGAAAAAACATCTATATCAGCTGATGCTTTTATGCTGTTTCTTCAAGAAAATTATCTATCATTTGTAGAAGACATTAAAATTGTTTCTGAAAGTTCGGCATGGTTGAGTGAAGCTGATGTATTTTCTTCTTATTGGAATGTATGAATTTATTTTTCCTTATGTATTGATATAACTATACATTTATTTATTTTCCTTAATATTAAGGTATTAAGATTTTATAAAAAGAAAAGTTCTCTTGAGCTGTTAACAAAAATAAGATATGTTTCATTGAACAATTTTTCATTTCATTCACAACAGAACTGGAGATAAATGTTACAGTATTAGATTAGCTTTAGTATTTTTATATAATAGAATTTTTTCAATTAGAATTGAAAGCAATAAATGATAGCTGAATTTACCCTTTTGTCTGAAAATGATGGTTTTAGAAGAATTTCATTAGATGTAAGAGAGATAATAATTGACTAGAACAACTTCAGGATTCTAGTATGGTTGATAAAGCATCTTTCAATAGAATTTGCATGACGTTTGTGTTATTTTATATTTGTTTATTTGAAGTATGTATTATTTAATGAGAAAGTGGTATCAAGGAAAAAGATGCAAGAAAATCTTGCCCATCTCTTTCTGAATAATCTGTAATAATTGTTGTAATGTTTTTATCAGTCAACATTTATCATATAATTTTTGATCAAAGATTTATTGATCAGAATATCATTTTGTCCCTGGATATCTTTTTGTGTATTGTAGTTTTCATGCTGAAATAAAGGGTTTAAATAAGCCTTGCATAGAAAATTAATGTGGCAAATCTGCATCAGATTTTGATTAATTTCTAATATAAAAATCATAACTCATATTTTTATTGGTGGGAAGATTTTGTTTTGGAACTCATTTACTACCACCGCAATGTGACTTTAGAAATGTCATTGAAGATTCCATATATTTGCATTTGTATTTAGGTTTCATATTCTTTAACATATAGCTGTGACATGATTTCCAGATGAGATGTTTTATAATAATTTCTTGTAATAAGTATTGGAATATGTTAAGGAAATGATTGCTGAGCTCTGTATTTCTGAATCTTTAATTTCTTGACATTGAACAAAAAATCATCATTAAAAGGCAATAAAGGCTGCCCATTGGGCCATTCACTGTGATTTTTGAAATCTTTGAAACATTTCCTGCATTACTGATGTTTTCTCTTGATGACAACCCATATATTTGGTACTATGTTATACACCAGAAAAACTATATTTTGTGTATAAAAAAATTATTATTGTAAAATGTTACTTTTGATGTAATTTAGAATCAACAAATAATCAAGAAATTTTCAACTGATGGCATACAGTCACTATACCAATTTCTAAAGCCACATAAACACTTTTCATGCGCACAATCTACTATCTCATGGTGATGTAGGATATTTAATTTTTCATTGGCATACCTGTATCTAGCATTAAATTGAAACTAAATATTAATTTTAAAAATATAAATAAACTTTTTTAAACTATTTTTATTAATTAATAAAAATTTATTATTAACATTAAAAAAGTTATGCTGACACATTTAATGATTTGCATTTGAATAACTATTTTTAACCGAGATTAATAATTCTTAATATTGAATATATATAAAATTTATTGCAATAAGCAACATCAAATCCATTGACTTTCTTCACAAAGAATTAATAAAATTATTAAAATAAGTTTTGATCATAATTTTAGGGTCAAGATACCCTAAATGATTATGCTGTGTCTTTGGCATCCCGTGGACTGATGTTCAACATGGTTTCTAATAGTTCAGGTAGACGATGGAGACCTCTACATAAGCCGCAGTTTTATGAAAATAACAAGAAAGTAAGTTTCTTAGTTTGCTTATGGCAGAATTTATTTTTAATTTACAAAAGAATCTGTCATTTGATATAAAACTGCTTCCTTCAATTTTCAGAAAAATCGTCTGACAAATACTTTGAAGCACACATTTAAAGGTTAGTTAATGAATGAGTTATCTTCATTGATATTCATACATTAAGTAATTAATTTTATATGTTTGGTATAATTTTGGTTTCTTTCATATGATTTCTGATGAAATGAATTCTGATTTCTTTTAGGAAATAGCCTTAGTTTGCGAGAAGTTCAAATTGATCTAGTGCCTTTTATTCCTAAACTTTACTCAAAGAGTTTCAATACAAGTATGCAACATTTTCCTCTTAATTTATTATAAAAATCAATTTTCCTAATTTTGCAAGTAACCGTAATCTGGTTTATTAATGATATGTTTAATTCTAGGCCAAATAAATTTAGCTAAAGAAATAGGAGAAATGAATGTAAAAAGAATCTCAAGGTAAATATAATAATTTAGTTTTTTTAGATCATATTAATGTAATCTCAATACATTTTGATTACATATAAATATATCATGATAGCATTTCAGTTGATTTTGTATTTTCTTGTTAAACATATCCTTTTGTATGATACATTTTTGTTTGAATTTCTTTTTATATATAAAGGGAATGGCATTATTTTTATTTTCCTCCATTATTAATAAACTTGTTGTTATAATCATTAATTTGATTAAAAGTTCTGATTTTAAAATTAGCATGAAATACAACATATTAATATCAAAACACAATAGAAAGGATGCATTTATATAATTTCAAATCATTTCCTTTTATATAGCATATGTGATTATAGTAGGTTGATCATTTTGAAAAAGCTAAGAAATTTATCAACATTTCCATTTATAGTTCTGTTTCTGATCCTATTATATTTACAATTAAATTGACTATTTAAGCAAAGTTTTGTTTTAATTGTTAATTGATAATCATTTGACAAAACTCTATATTTAAAATGAATTTTTTTTGTTTCATGGTCATTTATATATATATATATATATATATATATATATATATATATATATATAT
>JAOUZG010004491.1:1976869-1998122 GCA_026289955.1 Argiope argentata | reverse complement strand
ATATATAGATATATATATTTATAAATTTATTTTAATCATGGGAGTTAATGTAATTGAAATATTAGATATTGCACTTAATTTTTTATTCATAATATCTAATTAAAAAAAACTAATAAATTTTTAAAAAAATCTGTAATAAATTAAAAAAAGAAAAGAAGTGTTTTTTTTCCCTTTGTGTGTGTGCGTCTAGGAACCAATTTTATTCTATTGAAACTGGAAAACAGTAATATGGTACATCTATTTTAATTAGAAAAGAAAAGATTTTATTTTTAATTTAATAGTACAGAACATTATATAATGCAAACATTTTTTAAAATTTTGCTTAAACTAATTATGTGTGTTAAAATTTGATATGGTGTAATGTAATGTAGACTTTCCATAATACAACAGTTTTCAGACCTGAAAAATTCTGAATTAACAAAAGTATTTAAAAATAATTAGAATAATAACTTAAAAATTAATTCGATAATTTTTAAAGAAAACACATTTTAATGGAAAAACTATGTTTATTATTCCAATACTAAAAATACATCAGATTAGTTAAAAGATTATAATATATATAATAATTATAAAATATTGATCAAAATCCTATTGTTTTTGTTATGTCAAGATTCCCTGCAGGCAGTAATTCATTTTTCTTTTAATTTTCCCTTTTCACAACTTTTAAAAATTTTGGGCTACAAGAATGTTGGATTGATTCAATACCAGATTACTGACAGTCTACTATATCTATTTATTCAAATTCAATTATAAACTTAAAGTGGCAATTTTTTCATTGTATTATTGTCTGCTACACATATTAATTTTTGTAGCAATTCGTAACATGAATGAACTGTACTGGAATACATGTGACATTTTATTATATTCTTTTAGTAGTTCTGGTAGAATGTAGTCTTAATTTTCTATGAATTAATGTAATTGTACAGAATATAATATTAAATACCAATAGTTTGTTTAGTTTTATGTAACATTTAAACTAGAGATTATTTTATTTCCTGGAATCATAAGTTGAATCAAAGTGCACTTTACCTTATATTTAACCAGATATTGCTTGAATTTTTTTTTAAAAAAATGTATTGCCAACTTGAATTATTACTGACTAATTAATTTCATTTTAACTTTGTTTTTTAACTTTTACATATTTTGTGAAAATATTTCAGAATTATTTAAATTTGTATCGTTGATTATTTTAAACATATTATTATTATTATTACAATAAGTGAAAAAAATAATTTTAATATTTTTATTGCTTCTTTGTCTTAATGTGAGCAATTAAAAATTACCAAAGTTGGTTTTTATTTACTATCAATTGTCATTTGAAGAATTTTGCTATACTGTTTATGCTTTATTCTTCAAAATGTTGTACATAATTTCTATAAGTTCATTTCTGAATGATTAATTGTTAGCTTATATTAAATCCTACCGGCATTAACAAATTTCAGTGTAACATGAATGTTTTATAATTAATCTGTTTTGAAAGATATTTAATTAAAAATAATATGAAAGAAAATAAGAATATTTATACATATGCCTTACTTTTGAAATAAAGTATTTGACTTTATTTTTTTTCTGTAAATTGTTATTATTTTGTGCTCATCATATGAATGAACATTATTTCTATTATAATATTTTTGGTATTAATTATAATAAAAAAAATCTTTTTTATCATATAAAAATTAATTTTTAAAAATTTGTTTATATATTTTATCTAGTTAATATTATTGCATAATATTCATAGCGATGCTTTATACATCAAACTGATATATTATTGTGAAATTATGACAATCTATCAAAATAATTTCAGGTATGTTGTCATGCCCATCTATTTTTTAAGCACTTGGAAATACTCTAACAAATGAAATATCCTTTTATTTGGTATCAATTGAAAAAGAAACATATTTAGATTTGAAAATATGAATATATCATCCTCCAGATCTTATATACTGATATGATAATAAGACAATTATTTAGTGACAGTACTGAAGATTTCATTGAAGTAATCAATAAATATGAAAATTTAGTTTATATATAAATATGAAAGTTTCATCTTGATTATCAAATGTTTTTCATATTTTGTGATAGATTGCTATTTGTCATTCATTTATGCTGTTATCAACTATTATGCAGTTATGAATATTACGTTAGCTTATACTTCAAATTATTAAAAATTGGGTGTAATTTCAGTTTTAAAATTGTAATATGTAAAATCTTTTAATTAAATTATATTGTCACACCATATTGCTATTTTAATTTTGAATCGTAATTACTCCCTATGTCCAACAGTGTAATTATGTTACAGCAACAGTTATAATGTGCATGAAATAGTAGAATTCAGTACTTTTCCATTAGCCAGGCACCAGCAAAAAATTGCCAAAGAAATTTGGAGGAATACTACATTATTTTTCGATTTCCCTCTTATCTCTCTCCTTTCCCTCCTTATCCTCTTCTAATGGAAAAGTATCTAGAATTCCACTTCCCTCTTATCTAATTGGGAAAAGTTAATGAAAAATACTTATATTGTTTTCTCTAAAATTGCTCCAAAGTCAATTTCTCTGTAGATTCAAATATTATTGTTAAAAAAAAACCTTATAGTTTATTTTTAATGCACTTATTTACTTGTGTGTTAAAAAAAATATTTATGTGTTTCTATTTCTGTCTATATAAAGTTATGAAACTTATTAGTTTGTTTAGGAAAATAGATTGTACATCATTTGAATGCTCAATGTACAGGATGACTTTGTCCTAATAAGCAAAACAAAGTCAAAAAAAAAAAAAAAAAAAACCAAGTGAATCATAAAACTTTGTGACAACCTGTCCTACCTTTTATCATTTGCACATTTTGGTGAACCAAGTGATTATGCTACAAAATATAAAAAATCTTAATTGCAAATATTCTGATATACCTACATGTAAAACAAGCATATTATATATATATATATATATATATATATAATCTTTTTCCATTTTTTAGAGTAGGTCTAATTCATCTTACATATAAGAAATATTAAAATAATGTTCAATTATTTGTAAGATTTGAATGGTTGCAAGTGGAAATTTATTTAGGTCTCACAAATTTTCTTTGTTGTTTGGTTTTGTTGGGCCGTTTACATTTTTTGAAGATATAAGCAGGAACTGAAGGAATGGATAAGGATTTTAGAAATTTGGTAAAATAAAAGCATTTCAGAATGTATCCTGCACCATATTTCTCCATCAACCTGGGCAGTGTTGGAGATTAGGATAGATGTGGGATTTTCAGGACAATGCTTGTTATGTTATATTTAATTAGCTCTGTATTCACATATTTCATTTATTTTCAGTGCATTAGCATTTCTTACTCTCTCCTTTGAGTCTGAATTTGTTATGACATATCTATTCATGAGAGTAAAAATTGTCAATAGACTGGAATTACCTTATTTTTATAAAGAAAAAAAGCGTGGTACAATTTTCTTTGGCTAATAAGAAACATGCAAAGTTTTGTACAAATACCCTAATTGTATGATTTATCCAAAATAATGAGATATCTCTTAAATAAATAAAGAAATATATTTATTTAGGAGAATAGAATAAAGGATTTTTTTTATTATTATTTAAGATAGAAAATGCTTAGTTATTGACTTTTATATTATTGAAAATGCTTAGTTATTATAAATTAATAAATAAGCAAATGTTATCGCCTTCCCATGAAAAATATTTCGGGGGGTTTCAAATATAAAAGAGAAATTAGCTGCTAACTAATATTGTGTTTTTCCAGTTTTTCCGGGAGAAGTGTATAACGATTTTTGAAGTTACCGTGTTGGCCCAGTTTCAGGCACTTGACAACAAACTATTATTTTTCGGTTAATAATATAGTTTGAGAAATGCCATGAAAGTTTTTTTCATCCTGCTAAATTTTGTAAAAACATCTATATCTCGAAATGTATCGTTTATTCCTTTTTGAAAGTTTAAAAATATAAATTTATAATAATATTATCTGTCGTCTAGATATGGGATTGAAATGTGTGTTTTTAAACCAAACTATTAGAAAATGAGATCGTATGATACTCACAAAATACATTCTCCAATTTGCCTGTTATGGGAATGAGTCCCATAGGATCTCATTCTAAGCCTATATAACAAAAACTATTTATGAGCTCTAGCGCGATAAAAGCTAAACTAATCCATATTAGGAACTGAACTGAAAAGATGAATAAACTAAGAAAACTCAAACAAACAAAACATATTTTTCACCGGCAAATGTTTGTTTCGTGAAGTTTGCATCCTCTATACAAAAAGCAATTACTATGATTTAATTCTTTTCGAAGATCTATGAATTATGGAAATCGAAACTACGAAATCAGATTTACATTGTTATTGTTCAACAAATGAACTTGAACATGACATGCTTACTTGTTCCTCTTGCAAGAAAAATTTCCATTTGTCATGCTTAAGAAGTGGACGTCCATCCCCTCTAGCGGGTGACATATATTTTAATTTTACATGCCAAGAATGCTCACCAAGCAATACAGAAATCATCAGTCGCATAAAAATGCACTGGTCGCTTGTAATTATGATAGCTCTGTATAATCTTCAGCTGCAAGGTGGTGGTAAGTGTGGATATTATCGTTGGCGTGAACATATTTGTCGGTTCATTGACAAAAATTGGGCTATATTTTTTGGGGAAGATCGAAAAAAGAGTGCCACATGGCATGGAACAGTTGCTGGTGCATTATCAAATTTTTCTAATAGATGTTTTATGTCTGGTATGGAAGTTTTAGGGGAAACTGGTTGGTGGTCTCTGAAATCAAGCAAATTACCTTCTATTGAAGAATTGGATTCATTAGCACTTAGCAATAAAGCCAATCGTAAACGGCAGATTCAATCAGAAACTGATAATCCTGTTGTTGAAGGCTCTAGAAAAAAGAATCAAAACATAGTGGAAGCAGCTGTTGCATTGAAGGAGAAAAAAGCAAGTATTTCTTGTGATATTAAACCTTCAAAGCCCAAGAAAAAACGCACCGAGTCTAAAACCAAGTCAGTGGAAGTGTCAAATTTTCCATTCAAACATAAATTAAAACTGGTTGTTTCTCATCCTGATGTTTCACCAAGTTCCTCTTATTTCCCAGATGAAAATTCGAAGAAAGGCATTCCTAAAATAATAATTAAGAAAGAGAAAGAGGGTTTACCAAAATACCCAACTGAAGACTTAAGTATGTGGATTAAGGAACCATCTATGAATTTAGATCTTAATATTGAAAATGTTCCTTCTGATATATTTGATACATCGAATTCATTGGATGCTCCAGAAAATATCAACACATTATTTGATGGAGTCCTATCTGAAATGAATTATGAGAAATCAAATTTAAAGCAGGAATATGAGAGTGAAGATGAAAACAGCAACTCTAGTAAAACTGTGGGAACTACCAAGAAACTTCATCATCCAGATACTAGTCGCAAAAGAAAAGCTGTTACTAAAGAAGAAAGCCCAGTCAAGGAAGTAGTTATGCCTGATCCTAAATTTACCTTAATGAGTCCATATGAAGAAGAACAACTGTTGCTGAAGTTAGAAAATTACACTACTGCAATGAAAGAAAGACCTGAAATAAGGCGTCTTTACCGAAAGTTAAAGGTCAGGAAGCTGAAGCGAGAAAGGAAGTTACCAGTTTTTGACATTGATGTTCAAATGCGTTCGCTTAGAGGCATGGACCCACCAGATTATATTGAACATGAGAATTTGCCTAAACCTACGACTAATGCTTCCAGTTTAAAGACTATACTTGATAGATTTCAAAGTAGTCAGTTCAATGTGTGTGGTAAATCACAGCAACATGCATCTTTTTTCTGTCGCCTTATGGGTCTAGAAGATGAAGAACAATCTAGTATTGTTAGTCCATACACTCAGAGAATCTTGAAGCCTTTTATATTCAGGGATTATCGTGTGAAACCTCTTAAAATGCAGTTATTAGAAGAAATATTAACTCGTACAAACAAGAATAATCCACAATGGGTTGCACCAAAGCAAAGTCCTGTAGATTACTGTTATGTTCGTCCTCAACACATTCCTGGCATTAATGCTTTATGCCATGAATTCTTCTGGCCTGGCATTGATATGTCAGAAAGTCTCCAATATCCAGATTTTAGTTGTGTTGCATTATATAAAAAAGTAATTGTTGGATTTGCATTCATGGTTCCAGATGTGAAATATAATGAAGCTTATATCACTTTCATATTTTGTCATCCAGAGTGGCGGAGATGTGGTATTGCAACTTTCATGCTTTATCATCTCATTCAAACATGTATGGGGAAAGATGTTACCCTACATGTTTCAGCTTCAAGTTCAGCAGTATTTTTGTATCAGAAATTTGGCTTTAAAGTTGAAGAATTTATACATGATTTTTATGATAAGTATTTGCCTCCCGATTCAAAAGAATGTCGGCATGCATTATTTTTAAGATTGAGTAGATAATCATGTATAATATTATATGAATTGTACATTGTGGTTGGTTTTAGATGTAGATAATGTATGATACTTAATATTTATATACTTTGAAAGTATATATCTGCAAGTGATTGATCCATAGAATTTATGCCAATAATATTCCTTTTCAAGTTAAAAATATCTATGTTAAACCTTAATTATTGTGTCCCCTAATATCTAAGATGAAGTTATGAAAAGGTATTAAAATTAACAATCTTTTTGAACTTTAATTTCTTTTCCTTTTTTACTATGCCTTTGATTCATTATACCTAATCTTATATTTGAATATATAAACAAATCTTATCTGTATCTGAATATCTATAATTTAAAATATCTTAAGCATATATTTTTTTTAATGAATAGTTCTTTTGAGGTGTTTAAATTTCATGCTGATTCAATCTGATAAATGTAACTTAAAAAATCTAATAATGATAGTTAAAAAAAACTTTTGATAGGTAGTAATTAAAAAATTTAATTAATATTAAGGTAAAATTCCTCAATTTTTTAAACATTCGTTAATTTAAAAGACTTAGTTTTAAGTATAAAAGAATTTTTTATTTTTGACCTAAAAATAAATTTTAACAATCTTTGTAATCTCAAATAAATTTTTTAAAAAACCTAAAATAAAATAACAATTTAATTCATGAATAATAATACATGTGTTAGAAATATTTATTAAAAATTGTAGTTCAACTTAATTTAATAAATTCTTTTAAGCCAAGAGAATTTTAATACTCATTTTTTTGTGAAGTTAAACACGAGAGGAAAAGCTTCCTTGAGAATAGAACTTCTGTGCTGTATTTAGAGACTTCAAAATATAACATTTTGTTTCTCTGAATCTTTCATATATATATATGTATTATAAATTTTCCCATTCTCTGTAAAGTTTTGAATTTTATGATTTTGAAATTTCAAAAATTCTACAAATGTTTCCAAAAGTTTAATATTTTTCTGCCTTTTTAAAAATTTTAAATTACATTGTCATTTTTACTGATAAAACTAATCTAATAATAATAATAATTTATATGAATTACATTATTAATTTTATGTAATTTATTATATTTTATTTTAAAATTTCTTTTTTCTCATTAGATATGCATAAGATAATTTTATACATTAAAATAAGAATCATAATGACATTTTTTAATTTTTCCTTGGTCTTCAACAAGAAAGGTCATTCAGTTATGTGCTAATAATTATAGCCAGAATAATTCATGATCTGCCTTTTGCTGTCAGTTTGTACATAGATGTATATTGATTGTAAAATAAATATTTTCTTAAAATTTGTGTATTCCTTAGATTTTATTTAGAATTATCACATTATAGGTATATGTTATGAAATAATTTTCTTAACTCTGTATTTTTAAAGTCTAATACAAATTTCTTTTATGCTAGATTTTATAAACTGCTTATAAATAAAATCCAATCTTTTTTTTTTTTTTTTTCATTATGAATTCTTGAACTTAAAAATACTAAAACTTGTTCTTTAATTGCTTTTCAATGCTAATTTCAACATCAAAGGATTTAAAGTAAGATATTAAAATATTCAAAGTAGGGGGGAAATTATTTAATCTTATGACTGATATAGACAAAATATTTTGTGTTTTATATTCATCTTTATAATTGCTAACTTAGATTTATTCATGGTTATTATATTTTAACCTCTTGATTTAACAAAAAGAAAAAAAAATATCAATCAATAATGTAAAGCTTCATTATTACTTGTTAAAGATTGTAGATAATCCACTTTAAAAGATCATTATTGAAAGTTGTTACCATTCTCTGAATTTTACTCTTTAGGTCTGAATTAGGAGTGGGTCCCTAGTATATACAAAAACTTTTTTACAATTTTGTGATCATTATTTCTCACTGAAAAAGTTAAATCAAGATTCTAAATTTTTAATCAATCTTTCTGTCCGAAAAAATATATATATATTGATGCTAAGGAAACAAAAATACGTACTTATAAAAAGAAAAATGAATTTGTAGTATTCCTTTCACTAAATGCATAAATTATGATGTTAAAATCTATTACAGTAAATTTGTGTTATCTTGTACTGGTTGCTATTAATTTATCCATTTAAAAGTGTGTTTTTTTTACTTTAATGAAAATTTTATGGCATAAAGAGTAAATTCATTTAATAATAAGTAATGAGTAGACATTTATTTGCTAATTCACAATTCTAGCCTTTAATTTTAGATGAGCTGAATTTTAGAAATTATTGTCCCATATATATTTCCAACATTTTGAAAGCTGTATTTTGTATCCAACATTTTTTATCGCTTTGTAAATTTATTGTAAAGGACTGATAAAGATACTTGTGTGTAAATTGCATACTAGCAATAAAATTGCAAGTATGCAATCATTGTAATTACATACTTGTAATTAATCACAATAGATGTAATGTTTTTCATTATCAGCTATTAATTGCCTATAAAATCACCAATATGTCATGTTAGTTTTTTAACTATGTTTGCCAATGATATTTGGTTAAACCTGAATTTCACTATTGCATGCAGTGAAACCAAATATTCTTCCTTAGCATGTAGTTATACACAAATACATCATAAATTCGTATAATGTTAATTAAACCAGAATATTTTAATCTTAAAGGACTTATTATAAAAATAATTAAGTATGCAAAATATATTGGTTTTATAGATGCACTTTAGCTTTTAAAGAATCTTGTTGATCTTATAAATTTTTGTTTATAACCCCCCCCCCCCCCCCAATAAAAAACAGGAATTTAATATTGGCTCACTTTTTTTCTGTGCTTTTAAGAGTAGTTGAAAATGAAAAGATTAGAGTAACAGATTCATGAAAAATATGACATTTGTAATTTATTTTAAATGTTTTTTTTAAATAGAGAAGGATTTTTTTAATGCAAAATGTATCATAAATAAAAGTAGAATGAACACAGAGACTACTTTAACACTATTTTTTAAGAAAAAACTAAACAGACAAAATAAAATTAAATATATGTATTTAAGGTTTAAATAATAGTAGCAATCATTAACCAATAAATGTTAGTTTGACTTTCAAAATTAATTTTGTTTTGCCTACTCAAATAGGCAATGTTGTTGCTTTTAGTTGCCAAAACTTGCAGTTTCTTTAGCTGTCTAGAGTTCTTATAAATTGTTTTTGTGTTTGAGAAATATTTAGAGAGAATGGGCTTTATTAGATAGAATTACTGTTCAATTACATTTTGGTGAGGAAACTTAATATTTTACATATAAATTCACTCTCAAAAAGATTCCAAAATTATTTATTGAAGTATTGTAGTTATTAAAAAATTGAACTTCAAATAGTTAGTTTATTTTAATGAATGAAAAAAGGGGATGGGGATTTTAGTTTTTCGATGAGCATGATAGTTCAAAAATGAAATTTGAGTTGTGGCTTTTACATTTAAAATGTAGAGTAATAGCAATTAAATACCATAACCTATTAATTATGTCTTAGGCAAATCCATTTGTCTCTTTATTCTTGGGAAAAAAAAAACCCTAACAATTGATGAATAAATTTATTATCTGACTTTCTCAACAAACTTGTTTGGTATGTATAAAATTTGAAGCCTAATTCATCTACAGATTGGCCTTGTATTAGTTTATATATTGCCTGTATGTGTGAATGATAATTCAGAGATGCAATTTAAGTTGCACTTTGGTATGTAGTCTTATGTACAAAAATGTAGATTTAGGCCATTTTTTGAACCCAATCAATCATCTAGAAAAATTCCAGAATATATACTACAATTTCATTCATTGCAAAGCTTAAAATATTTGTATTAGTATTAGAAAAGTTAAATGAAGAAAAATGCTTATTCAGAAATGTATATATATATATATATAGAGAGAGAGAGAGAGAGAGAATAGTAATTATAGGATTGAAAGTATAAAGCATGTACATTTTTTAATAGTTGATTTTTATTTTATTGGTTAAACAGTGATCAACGAATTTTGGACTCAAAGGTAATTGTAATGATCTTTTCATTTTAAATATAATTCTGTACATGCATTATTTTGATTTGAAACTTTTAATTCTGAACTTTTTAGATATACTATCAAACCTTTGTAGAGTGCAGAAATGTTCGGGAAAGAATTTTCAAGAAAGATTCAAATAGATTTGAGCTATCTGCTCCAATGCTGAACATGATAAATGGAAATTCTTGTTTAGTCAGCTGCAGTATGTTAAAGATAAAGGTGAGTACATATCTTTTTTATTTCTTAGTTTAAAAAAAATAAAAAGAGAATAGCACGAACTTTAACCTTTTGTATCAAACAGAGAAATAATTAAAAAATAATTATGTTTTTCTTAATGTTTTGTTTAAAACTTATGCTTTTATGTTAATAAAAACATAAGTTTGATAGGCTGATAGTATAAAAAGCAGGATCTAACTTAGGATTTTTTTATTTAACTCCCAAGAACCAATACCTGAAATTTATCTTTCATGTTATGAAATTGGATTAGTTTTGTAAGCTCTGTGATTTGCACATGTTTCAATTTAGAAGAATTGTTCTGTTAAATTTAAAGAACTTGTTTGATGATATCATTTAGAAACTTAATCTTGTAATAATTTCAGACTCATACCAGGAAATTTGCTGTTCTCAGATCTATCTGACATTTATTGTATAATCGAATTCAATATACATTAAATGTTAGTGGTAGAATAAGTGCTTGCTACTAATTTGGCCCTACCCTAAATTGCTATCTACTCTGTTCAGTTCATTGGAATCCTGAACATTTGATGAAATAACCTTTTATGTTTTTGACTTTCCCAAGTTATAATTATTATTTAATTATGTTTGTCTATCTAGGGAATGCTATGGGTCTAGAATATGACTAATTAAATGAATAAATTTTGTTTTCTAAACTTTAACAACATGATAGTCTGTCAATCTCGTTATTTATATTTGGATATGTGAACTCTATTATTCAAAACCATAAATGAAGTAAATGAAATTTACTTATATTTTCATTCTCAAGATAACATATTTGTTTCAATTTCTGTTCTAATAAAAAGAAATTAATGTATTATAAAAAGGAAGTTGAGGAAAGATATCATCTTATTTCTAAATCTTTATACTTTAAAGACAATTGTTGATTAAAATTGTTTTTATTGGATTTTTTGCTTTCTAAGGCTGACTTTGAGTGAAATATAATTTTGCATTCTTTATCATCTAATTATTACTCAAAATTTTGAAGTTACTTCCAGAAGTCCTCTGTATGTTTCAAATTTATCTAGTCAATTCAAAAACTAGGCAAATCAAAGTTCCCTTATATAAGTAGCTGAAAACTTTAATAAGAACTGAAAATTTCCTTTGAGTGTTATCATTCTGGCGATAATGGTAATAAATTTCCAGTAATATATTCATGCAAAATAAATAGTGGAAAATATTTTTTTTTGATTGACAATACTCATAAGCTGGCATACTATTTATTAACTGCAACATGCCTGATCTAAAATCTTCCAAAACATTCTGCAGGCGAAATGGTTTGCCCAAGATCTGTGATATGTGTGTAGACTATTTTTAAGTAGTTAGTACTCATCAAACAAGTGGTTTAAACAGATTTCAATTAAAATAACTGAAAAGCTGATATATTTCTACAATAATTTTGGAACATATTATTGGTCATGAATTATTTCTGCACCATTTTAACATCCTAAAAATTAGTTTTTCAGTTATATCAGTAATAAATAAATAAATAAATTAGAACTAAAAATTAATTTTTCAATTTTTATGCAGTTTTTTTTCTAGTTTTAATAAATATTTAAGTATATTTTATACAACAATACTTTTAATTGTTTAAGTTATATTGTTTATACACACTGTGACATTAGTAAATATATTTTTTTTTTGTGTGCATGCATTATCTTTATTATAATTGTTAGTAAATTTTGAAAATAAAATAAATATGATTATTTTAGATTTGATTCATATACATATTTCAGATTAGATGTTTGGATTTCTTTTAACTTTTTTGAAAATTGCAAATTAGGTTTTATTTTAAAGGGGTGCAAATTTTTAAAAACTGAAAATGAAACAATAAAAACATGAATTACTTATAGAGATATTTCTATTAAAAAAAGTCTAGTCATGTTCATTAAATATTTTTGAAAAGTTTCTGGAAATTTTTTTATGATATTTATTTTAGCATAATTTTCTTATAGTATTATTTTCAATTCTTCAAGATTTTGCAATTTTGCTTTCTGTTTCATATTTTAGATTAAAAAATTACTTTGTACTTTTCCAGTATATCTTTAAAAGCTTTTTGTTTTTAAACTTTTTTAATCTTTAATGCATTTTATAATAATTTATTATAAATATTATAAAATATATTTTTCAAAATTTTGATCAAATAATACCTTTTGGCATGAAGTCATAATTAAAATTTAGTGACCAATTCATAATTAAGTATTGTAAAACACGGCTATGCAAACTTTCAGACCTCTAATAATCTAGAAAGTGAATGAAATATTAATAGTAAAATTCCTAAATTAAAATTCCATCTTAACCACTATAGAAGAAATCTAGTTAAATTAAATTAAAATTCCATCATAACCATTATAGAAAATGTTTAATTAAATGAAAGTGTGCATTAAAAATGAAATAAAAGATATCAATACATTTTTCAAATTTTATTAGAACACTGAAATCACTTTTCTGTCTACTCATTGACTTTCAAATTTCCATACATATGTTATACAGACAATACAGTAATTTTACAAAGCATAATGGAATATAATAAATTATTAAGTGATTGTCCTGTATATATGGTTCCTTTAGAAACCATTCTCATGAAATCCAAATTCTCACTTCCTTTGTAACATTCAGCAAGTGAATGAAATAGATAACAACAATGATAGCTGGGCTCACAACACTTATACATCTTCTACAGTTGCTACACCTATATACAGTGAGATATTTAGAATAATACCAAGCGTAATGTCTTATATTTAAGTTATGTGGCAATAATGAATAAAATATCTTGCTCTGAAATAAAATCATGTAATTTCAGATAATATTAGACACATAGAAAAGCTTATGTATAAATGCATATATTTTTCTTTACAAAAGATTTTATTGAGAGAACATAGATATATTTATAATTAGTTTTTTTTTCTTTTCATCTTTGTATGACTTATTTATTGTTTTAAAATTTTAATTCAATTTTTTAGTGCTTTTTAATGAATTTTTATTTTAAATAGTTTGACTTTGAAATAGTAGTGAATCCTAAAAGTTGAACTAATAATAATAATTTTTATTAGATTTGATAATTTGTAAATATTGCATTCTTTTGACTTTAAAGAAAATGGTACGTAAAAGGCTTCTTATGTCCAACATTCTAAGATTTTTGGATAAAAAAACTTGTAAGGCAGAGATATTTTTTAAAATCTCAGTGAAATGTTTGATACACTTTACATCGGCAGTTTAGTTTTAAATTAGAACTTCCTAGTTTACTATATCATTTAAAAATATTTTTCTGAAATAGTACAGTAATGAAATAACATTTACTTAAAATTTTAGTTATTGAGGATATTTTTCATTAACATTTAAGAAAACATGTTGCTTCTTAGTAGTACAAAATCCAGATTTCACGTAATATTTCATTTTCACTGTTTTTTTTCTCTATAGATAATATAAATTTTATTTTATTCTCAGTAGTGGCTTCTTTTTTTAGTTTCCAATACCCCTTGCTTTTAGTTTGTTTGTTGTATATTTTTCTTTTTTAAAATAAATTTTGTGGACTTTTTGTTGTTGATTTTAATAATTTTTTTGCTATTTCAGATAAAAAAGAATTTATAAATCAGTCTGTAACCATTATTAGCATTGAAAGTTAATTATTCTGTAAAATGTCAGCTGAAATTGAGCAATTGCTATAAGCTGTTTTTCTACATTTTGAACTTGTGCTCAAAATCACTCAATATTTTTCTAAAACTCTGAATAAACAAGTCAATAAATTATCTTTTTTATACTGCCATATCAAAGAGGCAAAGTAAACAACCAATTTCTAATAATAAGGAAAAATCTTAAGCTGTCAATCTCCCAGCTTTTTTTTTTTTTTGAATCCTTCTTTATCTTCATTTCATTTGCTATAAATCAAATATTCAGAAGCATATAATTACATTTCAGCTATAAAAATTAATATGTATTAAAATAGGATTTTATATTAGTTTTATTTGCATATGGATTTTGCTCATTTAACACTAAATAACCGAAAGTAATACTAGAACATAACATTTTTTTAAGAAATAATGTTGCATGTAAGAACGTAGGCATTATAGAATTTAAAATATTTTTTGTTTTCTAATTATCTTTTTCCTTTCTAAGAGTTCACAATTGATGAGCCACCACTGATTGTTTTATTCATAACTTTATTAATAATTCTATTTTTTATTAGAAAATAGTGAAAACTTGAATTTACTTTTCATTTCTGATTAAATAGAGCTTTCTCTGAACCAAGAATCAAAAATCTATAGTTCAGAAAAATATTCTTCCTAGGACGACTTTAAAAAGTTAAGCAAAGGGAAAAATAATACTTTTATCTATTTTTCTTTCACAAAATAATGTTTCATACTAAAGTTTTCGTTGTATTTTAAGTAATCTATTGTTAATAATCTGACCATACATCTGCTGGCATACAATCTGCATATCAAGTTACTTATTTGCATTTATAGCAAGACTTCCATACTTCAATCTACCTTTTTGTTTATGAAAATACAACGAATTTTTGTTGTTGTTGTTATTGTCGTATAAAACTCAGTCTAAATATCTTTAAGGCTGAATGATCCCATATTCTAAATCACATGTACAAGTATTTAAGATTGCATCTAATTTAATTCATTCTAATCTAAGATAACCTAACTATTTTGTTTGTTGTTAACTAGCTTACTTATGTTAGTAGGCACTCAGTTAATGATACCTTTCAGGTAATGAATTATAAAAGATATAGATCAATGTAAAATAGTTTTGAAATGCACAAAACTGCCTTAGAGATTTGTGACATTACTTTTTTTTGTAGATGATAGTCACTGACTATTTTCAATGTAATCATTTGAAGAATTCTTATCTCTAAGTGGATAATAATAAATTAAGTGCTTTATTATTAAGATTTCTTTGCTACAATTTTTATTCTATTTTAATTCTGAGATATTTTTAAAAGGGCTAAAAAGTTATATATTTATAATAAAAGTTTATATTTTAGTTTTTTTTTTAAATTTTGATGTTAAAATACAGAAACACTAATGATCTATTAAGCTTACATTATCTATCTAAATATCTGAAACTAATTTCACAAAATTAGGAACTGAAGCTGAACATAATGCAAAATTTTATGAAGGAAAATTCTATAAGTCATAATTTCAAATGCTTTATGTATTCCAGTTTCCTTCAACAATAACTAGCATACAAAAAAGCTAAATAATTGTTGCCAAGATTTTAGGTGTGATTTCTTATATTAAAAAATTCTCGGAATAAGACTAAGAAGTGCTTTCTCATAATTTGTATTCTTTAAGTTAAATCCTTATAAATTACTTTATCTATACAAAGATCATAAATCCATAATTTATAATATTTGTACTAACAACTATAAAAATTGCATATATATATATATATATATATATATGTGAATTTAAAGTTCTTTTTTAAATAAAAGTTTTTTACTTCAATTTTCAAGACTGGTTTTATAAATTTTGCAAGCTTTTCCTTAATGAGATTAAACTTGCAATACAAATGGAAAATGGCATATCCTAATATAATTTAAACAATTTACATATTTTTATAATTGAGATATCATATAAATAAATTCTTTCACTCATTTCTTTCAGTATAGCAATTTTCTTGTTAAAAGAAATACTTTTTATAAAATACTGTACAAATTACTTTCTCCATTTTATTCTCATTCAGTATCTACTTCACATTTTTATGATTAAAAGTACATGTATGATTATACTTGGATAATATTTTCAAAAATATGTTTCCAGAAGTTTAGTTCATGTTATCATACATTTCAATAGGATACAGAAATTTAACATTTAATTCAACATTCACAGGTTCTACACACACTATTCAGACATCAATTTGCCAACAATATATAAGGTTTTCTGTGTACATATTTTAAATAGATTTAAATTGTTTTTGTGTGAAAAATTGCTGATAGTAAAACATAACACTACATAACTTTGACCATCATTGAATATAATTGCTACATGCTAGGTGCCTGTACATTTATGATGTTGTTGATATGAACCAATATGAATCAAAAGAGGTTATATTACTAGAGATTAATTTATTACACTATATATAAATGACATGTTCCCTTATTTTTGTAAATGCAATTCCTTTTTTTTAACAAAAAGCTGGATCAATTTTGGTATTGTATATAATGGAAATATTTCTTTTTGTATTAAAAATTTGATGTAAAATTAGTTTGTTTTTAATGCCTAAATATAGGCTAAATGCTGAAACCTTATATTGTGAAACTTGTATTTCTTAGCAGTCTTGTTGAGTAAGGTTTTTTTGTCAATGGTAGATTAGTGCACATGTGGTGATTGAATTGAACATCAATAGAAAATGATCAATTCATACCAAAATTTAATTCTTGACTACATCTTACTGTTTCTCTATTGGAAAAATATCAATATTCTGATATCTCCTTCTAAATCTTTGGATTATATCTAAATTTCAATCTAATTTACAGAACAAGAATCTCAATAATAATAATTTGTATACTTAAAAAAATTATTTATTTTATGATTCATTGATAATGAAACATTCAATATGCTTTAACTTGTTTACTTTATTTTTTAATAGATAAGCATAATTCTTTTTACTAGTTAACCACAATAAAATCTGATATCTCCTTTTTTACTAAAGAAGCTCTCTGAACTAAAATTTGTATAAGTTTTAAAATTATTAATACATTTAATCACATTTTTAATATACATTTTGTTTTCAAATATATGCTATATAAACAAGTAATATATTAATAGATCTTTTCATAAATATTAATATAAAAGTCATAAAAGACAAGATAAATAAATTTATATAATTTTATATTTTACAACAAGAAATTTGTACACATGTCATGCCCTCTTTAATTTCCTATATTTAAGTACTTTGGGGAAAACATTCTCTAGTAATATAAGCTCGAAATTGCTTACAAAGGACAGGTAATGTTGCATAGAATATACAGATAATGAAAATAGATATTTCATATAGCAATATAGGTAGTTATGCTTTCTGAATGGATGTGCTAACATTTTAGCGAGGAAGGTAGATGTGGAAATGTATCCTTCATAATAACTTATGTTTCATACTTCTTTAAGATATTTTATTGGACATGGGTATGTCTTGTCATTAGCACCAGTTCTGATGATAACGATGCCATCTTTTTCTTCACCCACTTGAATGACAATCTGGAATTTAATAGGATAGTATATATTGACTGCTTAAAAATCTGAAAATGAGATGCAAAAATAAAATGCATACACTGAAAAGAGAAAAACATCATTGACATGATGGCACATTAAATATATAGTTAATTACTACATAAACAAAATGAATATCGAAATATACTACAAAATAATGCACCTTTACTTACTCAGATTTAAAGAAAAAGTATTGTAATATTAAAAAATGTTGACCTTTCAATTTTATATGCATTACAAATCTCATTGTCAGATTTTTTTCTTTTTAAAATTATGTTTGTGATAAGTCTGTATAACTCAAAAAAGTAAATAAGGTAAACGAAACCTGGTGGTTGTTTGATAGATGGCCCACCAAGACTATAAATCTGTATGAAATTGAGCATAATGAACAGATTTTTTTCCCTTAAATTTATGTCTGTCCATCCTTGCGTATGTGAAAGCAATAGCCCAGAAGTACAATAATCTAGATAGTTAAAATTTAGCAAATGATATATTACTAAACTTATACTAATACAAAAGTTTCAGTTTCATCAATGAGTCAACTTTCTATCAATATATCTGTTCATGTATATGTGAATCCTGAAATATAAAAACCTAGATAAATGCAATTTGGTATGTGATCTTGTTAGCAACAGTATAGGTCTGTAGTATTATTAAATCACTATGATGATTTGATCTGATATTTATAGTTAAATATCCTTGATATAAAGATGGATCAAGAATATAAGTGTAGTTAAAAAAAAGTGTGTGTGCACTGAATAAATAACTAAAGGAAGTCATTTTTAATCTGTGATGATAATATGACTGAGTTCTTGTAGGATCTTCATATTACATGCAGAGATCTTTTGTTTTGAGCAATATTTTAGCAAAAAATTTTCATTTCAATATCTTGGTGAAATGAAAGATTTTTGTGACGAGGCAGACAATAGACATGGCCTGGATCAATTTTGTGACCACAGATGAGTGTAAGAATGTTTGGCTATGAATGTCTTGTGCTGAAATGATTACATTTTGAGCTTGGAGCTCGAGATATATTGTTACGAATCTGTTAATGTTGCTTTCCATTACAGTTAGTTCCATTGAAGGAAAGATAGTTTTACACACATCTCCATTGGGCGATAAATTATCGGATCAATGACTCTAAGCTTGGCGATAAACCTGGCAACCATTTTAGGATTTCGCGACAATATAGCTGATACTGAAATCTTCAGGAATTTTGGAGATGGAACTAATAAAAGGCGAATTATTTTAATTGGTCAAAAATCTTCTGTACCTGCTCCGTAAGTTACTTAAGGTCTGTGTGAATTCCCTCCTCCTGCAGAGTTCTGTCTGGCCGTTTTGTGGGTTGTTGTAATCGATAGTAAACAACCACTATTGTGGGCTACTATGTATTCTAAATGCTGCTGTATATTGCTTGTGTACTCCCTGGTTGTGTTTTGTCGTACGTATATTCGTGACTTCGTATTAATAAACAACATTATTTGGTACTTACGTGTTAGACCGTCGGTCTTTATCGTCAAATTTAAAGGCGTCGCCAATGAGTTGCTAAACCGGCAATAATGGCAAAAATCTGCCATTATTTTTAAAGTAGTTCAAACCTTAATTGTCGTCCTCCATTTTGTTAGTTTCGTTGGCGTCGCCGGTTTATCGCCAATTTTGAAACCGCCGCCAATGAGTTACTAAATCGTTGGCGTTGACGGTCTAATACGCAAGTACCCATTATTTGTTGTTGAGACGTGGTGATTGTTTCTCCATGAGCCTATTATAGCGAACCCGTTCAAGTTTAACGGAATTTTGTCCGTAACAATATTAATAGAGTATACTAATATAAAATTAATCTTAATTCTGCCAAGTTTTGGTACTTTTCCGTTAACAGGGCCCAAGCAAAAAGTCTCCAAAGAAATTTGGCGGAATTCTATATTTTTTGGCGATTTTTCGCTTGCGCCCGACCTTACGGAAAAGTACCCAACTTTTAAAAGAGCGTTTCTTAAAGTTTTTTTTATTTCTTTTTCTTAAGTATGATTTAAAGAGATCGATCTTCATCTTGATAATACGACCACGGGTAACTTGCCTGGCTAATGGATCAAGTTTTTCGTAGCAATACTGTTAATATCAAGATCAATCTTAAATCCGCTAAAGGCAAGAGTTCCAAAATGTTACGGACCTTTTAAATGGTTGTTTCCTTTACTTTCTGGCCCATTTTGTGCTTTTAATAAAGTGTAAGAATATAAGAAAGTAGAGATGAGAACATTTCTGTCAATTTACACATGCATACTCTCGTAAAAGTCGCGATAAAATTTGATTTTGGATTTGGATTTTTTTGATTTTATTGGCTCAAGAGCCAGTGTTAACTATGAATCGCCAAAATATGTTTTTTAAGGCTTAAAATATAAAATTTCGGTTTAAAAAGCAAAGTGCAAACCTTTGAAAGAGATGAAGAATCCTTTTATATGGGGCTAAAAAAGCAAAAAGATGAACATATGGTGTTTTATCAAGCAAACGAGATAATTTGAAATTCTTAAAGTGATATAAACGTTGAGTATTAAAATTTGGACATTCACTGAGGATATGGTAAACGGGCATGATGCAATTGCATTGAGAGCACATTGGTGCCGCTTTTCCGAAAGTAGGTGACGATGGGTGAATCTAGTGTGACCTATGCGCAAACGGGTTAAGATAGTGTCTGATTTTCTATTTGGAAGACAGAGCCAAAATTCAGAACATGAAATTATGAAGTTTGTTTTCTGTTAACAAACCCCCTTGCTTCTGCCATTTTGGGAGGTAGAGCAAAGTTATGTGTGTGTTTTAAAATCACTTACAGGGACAATAATATTTACTGCAGCACTAGCCGATTTGGCGGCACTGTCCGCCTTCTTGTTGCTCCAGCGATAGCCTTATAAGCCAGATAACATCTACGATACCGAAGTCGACTTTTGTATTAGGGTCATGTTACTCGGCTACTTGTCCTAGCGTCGCAGGTTTGTATCGCGACCTTCCATACGGTACATTGCCTCCAATGCCTACATGAGAAGGCACCCAAAATAGTAAATCCATTAGATGAAAGTCTATTAAAAGGACCTTTTAGACCAAAGGGTGATTTCTAGAATGAAGATGGGATGATTGTAGTGTATATTATATTTAATGAATTGGTGTATATTATATTTTCCTATGGCAAATAGAATAGCAGTTACATCTGCTGTGAAAACTGAACAGGAAGGATTATATTTTAAAATAATTCTGCATGTCATTTTGGATACGCGAACCTTTTCTTATTCCGTTTATTGTCTGTAAATTTTAATATTTGAATTAAAACTAGAATGTTTTCATTGTTATATATATATATATATATATATATATATATATATAT
>JAOUZG010004491.1:1931217-1963740 GCA_026289955.1 Argiope argentata | reverse complement strand
ACCGTTTTTTAATAAATAGAACAAAACATTTTTTTTCAAACAAATTTTATTATTACATGAAAGACCAAACCTTAAACTATTTTTCTACGTAGTTTCCACCAATGTTCAAACACTTGTCGCAGCGAGTGACGAGTTTTCCTATGCCTTCCTCGTAGAAACTTGCCGCCAACCCATCGAGAACACAGCTTGTGATAGCCTAATTTGTCAACAACAATTCCGTACAACACAGTACGTGAAATTTGTGGAAATTCGTCTGAAAGTATCGTTATTGTGAATCGTCTGTTCTCTTTGATTTTTTCATCAACTTTCCGTATCAGATCGTCATTGACAAGAGAACGCCGACCACTCCGAGCCTCATCGTGAACATTTTTTCGACCTTCATTAAACATTCTAACCCACTTCCGCACCATTCCATCACTCATCGCGTTTTCACCATACACTTCTTTAATTTCACGGTAAATTTCAGCCGGTTTCACATTTTTTGCGTTTAAAAAACGGATAACAGAACGAATGTCACAGTCGGCGGGATCAGTAATTGTCTTAAACATTTTAAACAAGCACAGCGAACTGGAAACACAACCTACAGCGTCCAAAATGGCGCCAGTTGAGAGTCAGTGAACAAGGAAGACTGGTGCGCATGCGCAGAACGCCGATCGCAGTGCTGCAGCGGCAGTATAATGAAACGGTACTTACTTTCCGAATATGCCTCGTATATATATATTGTTGGCGCTTCTACGCAATATCTTCCGAAAATATTATTGCAAAAAATTAATTTCCATATCATTTTAAGATTTAAAATATTACCTTTTCAAATGATCCAAATTGCCTTTAGTACAATATTCTTTTCCATTTTAATAAATTGAAAATATATTTCAAGCATATTTTACAACATTATTTTTTATTGTTGAAATGAAATTTATATAATTCATTATTATTACTACTAATATTTTATCTTGACGTTTTTCACCCATTGTTGATGATCAGCATATACAAATTAGCTTTTTTTTTGCTAAGCTGTTTTGTTTAATCAAAGAACCCGTTAGATGGCGCCAGAAGCTCTATTCGCATTTCTTACTCAGCGCTAGCTCGCAAATCTATAAAACTTAATTTACTTGCTGGTAAAATGGAGCCAGTCTTCTAACTAATAAGATTATATAGATGAAAACGTCTCAAAATCCATACTAACTTTTTTTTATAGATGAACAGGTTTGTTGTTGGACAGAATTAGCCATAACGATGGTATTATTTTTATCCACTAATCTTCTGTTTATTAAGAGGATGCGATTTATTTTATACATATTATGAAAGGATTATTTTCGCTTTTTTAATACTTGTATTAGTGATTATATTTTCCTCTAAAATTTGCTCTTTTGTGTGCTTAATAAATAATGTTATTTTATGATTAAATTTCTTTGCTATGTGGCTCTCTGGACACTTGCCCAATTTAAATTTAAATTCAGTTTAATAGTGGGATATATTCTAGATATCTAGATTCATTTTACATTTAATAATCCTTCAAAAATATTTAAAATAAATCTTTATAACCATCTTTAATTAAAAAATAACAACTATCGTTTCCTCTTTCTGTTATCATCATTTTTATACTCACTCCAGACTTAGTTTTTGTTATATAGAACTTTTAGATAAATCGGATTTTTAATGAGCTTTTATCCATTTCATCGATCTAAAGTCCTTTTTATTATTAAATGCTCAGACTAACGACATGAGGACAAATAGCTTCACATGATCTAAGATCCACTACATTAATAAATGGTCTCTGAGTAACGACATGAGGACAAATAGCTTCACATTATCTAAGATCCACTGCATTAATAAATGGTCTTCGAGTAATGACATGAGGACAAATAGCTACACATTATCTAAGATCCACTGCATTAATAAATGGTCTTCGAGTAACGACATGAGGACAAATAGCTACATATTATCTAAGGTCCTATATATTAATAAATGGTATCAGACTAACGACATGAGGACAAATACAGCCTTAAAACACAAAATGTAATTTATACAATAAAGTCTATTCGCCAATGTTACATTTATAAAAATGAATGTAGTAAAGGTGCATGTCACCCCGACAAAGATACACATTATCTAAGGTCCACTACATTAATAAATGGTCTCAGAGTAATGACATGAGGACAAATAGCTACACATTATTTAAGGCCCACTACATTATGGAATGTTATCAGACTAACGACATGAGGACAAATAGCTTCACATTATCTAAGGCCCACTGTATAATTAAGGATCTCAAACTAACGACATAGGGCAAATACATTCCTAAAACATAAAATGCAATTTATACAATAAAGTTACTGTATAAATTACTTTAATGTAATTTATACAATAAAGTAATTTATGCAATAAGTTACAATATTGTATAAAGTGTAATTTATAAAATAAAGTGTAATTTGTACAATAAAATGGAAGTAATAATAGCGCATGTCATCTGGACAAAGATATAGGTTGGTGGTTGATTAACACTGTTTCCCGATATTAATATATTTTTTTATTGCGAAATGATCAATGCATTCTAGAGCTAAATCTCTACTACAACATCACAAAATTGTTTAAACAGCATATTTGTGTTATAAAAGAAAAAAAGGCGCATCTTTCTACTGACCGGTGAAGGGCACGGTGATGTAGATGCAGAACTGAGTGACTTTTCATTATCATCCGGTAAATCTACGGAGCTCATGCGAACGTTTTTGGCAGTCAGTAGATGTCTCCTACTTCCATAAACAGGGCTCTGTGGAGCTATAAAAATAACATTTGATGTGATGTAACCGATTTTTGTTGTAACAATGAAGGCAACTATACCAGGGAACCATAAAAATCGGCAGATAAATAAGCATATGCATAAAATGTATTTTAACTTACCGGGTGTTTCAAAAATGACCGGTATATTTGAAAAATCAATAAAAACTAAACGGGCAGAGATAGAAATACACCGTTTGTTGCAATATGTTTGGGACAACGGTAAATTTTCAAGCAGACAAACTTGCAAAATTAGTTAAAATTTACAACAGATGGCGCTGCTAGCGATTTGAAAGCGCGTGCTGTTCAGAGATTGCAAGTTTGCTGTGAAGGGGGGGGGAGGTGTATTCCTTAGAACAGGATTTTTTAGGTGTTGGAATTCCACTGCCTAGAACACAGTGTTGTTGCAACAAGATGAAGTTTTAAACTGAAATTTAATGTAACCGATAGACCGAAAAGCGATACAATAAAGGAAAGAAACAATAGAACAACTGGAACAATACATCTGTTTTGTATGTAAAGCCATCTCGACTGAGAAGTTTACTCAGATTTTTGGTCATCTCGTTCTGAGACTATGCCATGTTTTTGATGCGCCCGGATGATATCTGGAAAAGATCGTAGTTAAGATTTATTATAAACTGCAGCGCCATCTGTTGTTGAAAATTGTAACTAACTTTGCAAATTTTCTGTCTGAAAATGTACTGCTGTCCCAAGCATATTGCAATAAATGGTGTATTTCTATCGCTGCCCGTTTAGTTTTTATTGATTTTTAAAATATACCGGTCATTTTTGAAACACCCGATAGATATGAAAAGGAGAGTAAAACTGGTATTCCTGAAATACAAAAGTCATTGATTTGCATGTAGAAATATTCACTTTTAGTTAAAAAAAAAGAAAAAAATAGACACCAACAAGAATTTGTGGTAAATACGTGGAAAAAAGGAACAGAAAACATTCTTAAGAAATCTGAGATGTAATAACAAGCAATTATGCATTCATTTTTGAAGTATTTGTTGGATCCAAAAGCATAAAGTTACAGAATACAGCAACGCAAGGCATCTTATGAGAGCATCAAACACATATTAGTATCAGAGTGGTCAATTTATACATGCAAAAAGTTTTGAGATTGATACCAAACAAAACGGACATTCGATATGCATGGAGGTTTATTGAAAGGAATTAGAATACTGTTTATATATAAATAATGTTCTTAATTGGATAATATTTCACTGCAGGCAGGTGATGTTCATTTTAATAAAAAAAATTGGAACTTAAAAAATTTAATTGCATTTGGACAACGTGCATCACTTGCCCGCTAAGACTATCTTGCACCTAAAATTTCCTATAAAAAGAAAAAAGCAAAAATTATGAATTATATTCTTAATCGCCATTTATTTTATAATGGAAACTTATTAACTGATATGAAATTATTTTACTAATAAGATATTAAGGTATTTCTCTAAAATATCTGATAATACTCTTTATTTTTGATTTGAACGCTACATAAAATTTGATCTTCCATTTTTGATTGGATAATGAATGAGAAAATATTTAATCCGCTATAAATAGATAATTAATGATCGTGAAATAAATAAATTGAAAAATAAAAATACATCTACGATAGCTAAAAATAACAAAAACTTTTTGACAAAATTGTTATAGAATATTATTTCCGTAATTTCTTACATATAATTCGCAGATTATCTGTTAAAAAAAAAAACTTGAAAATCGCCACTGTTCTTATCACTTATAGTCTATTGCTTTGAATACTCTGCCGTATAATTCGCGGATTATATGGCGGTGGAGAATATTGTTTGTTTTGTTAATTTCTCAGATGCTACTTTTAGCACCTGAGGATTATATGTCGCTGCCGTTAATACGCTGGAAATTACGGTAATTTTCTAATACAAAAAGAATATATTGAATCTAAAATATAATTCCAGAGTTTTTTTTAAAACTTTTTTTTACACCCATAATGTATTAAAAATAATAAATAGTAATTAAAAAAGTATAGCTTAGAGTCAGAAACGACTAAAACTGCGCATTTAATAGGCCCGTATAAATTGCAATACTTATAGTTGAGGATAGATAAAAGCAAAATTTTTAAAGAAATTTTAAGAATTAAGGAATTTTGCTAAATTTTTAAAGAATTAAAGAACCTTTAAATATTCTGTTTTTCTTCTTTGAAAATTTTTAAAGTACTTACGTATTATACTGTCTAACTTTATCGCCAAATTTAAAGTCATCGCCAAAGAGTTGCTAAACCGCCAATTATGGCAATCCGACAATGGTGTAATCCGTTGATCTTTATCGCCAAATTTAAATTCGTCGCCGAAAAGTTACTAAACCGTTGGCGATCGTTGCTGAAGACGGTATAATACGTAAGTACCCATTTTAATTTTTAAATGTTATTTTGAGGTTCATAGTAATATAAAAAAAATATTTCGTTGAAAGGTTTCAAAAAGCTCTAATGTTTGAAGAGAATTGAGCAATTAAAGACTCAAATGATATAAAAATTCGATCAATTAATTAGGAGGAAAGTTTACTTCGACAAGCGGGGAAAAAACATTTTGCTTGATTTGAAAGAAGAAAAAAAAATGTCGATCCTTTTAAGAGAGAGGAGGGAAAAGAAAAACGGAGAACCTCTTAAGCCATCGAAGTCAATAAAATTTCGTTTAAAAGCTTTTTCATAAGAGATTCCTTTTCCTAATCTTGAGTAACTTGTATTGCAGAAGACATCCCCTTTGCATTGTCACTTCTTTTTTCCTTGAAAAATAAAGATTCTTTTTTTACATCGTTAATCGAATGCTATATACAATTAAAGGACCGTTTATTCTTTTCCTATACGTCGTCATGATTTGTTAAGTACTTCCTTTAAACGATGCAAATAATATAAAACTTCAATTATACAATGTTGAAGAAGATTCGAATCTCATGAGAGCAGAGATCAAATTCGAAATAGATTTGAACTATAACATTGATATCATGAATATCGATATACATAATAATGGAAGACAAATTATCCAGCCAATTTAAACGACAATGAAAATATCATGTTAATATGAAATTTCTGAAATAGCAGAGTATTATAATTAAAAAATTAACGAAACCTTGAATAAATATTTGAAACTGTAGTGATATGTAAGTACTTTTTAAATTACTAAAGACAAATTGTTTGAGTGCAAACAAAGAGTTTCCATTTTAGTTATTAGGATGATTTTTTTAAAAAAATTAATTTAGATGAGCTGGTTCCGATGAACAGGACAGCATAGTAGCTGGAGTGGAGTGTTTGAGAAAAGCAAAATGATAATAAAATGAAAAAATTACGAATTTACAAGCAATAAAATAATTAATCTTTCAGAATGTTTTCAAGAAAAAGTAGAGATAAAGACGCCGAACTAATACATTTTGTTCTTGCTTTTTTTTATTTTACTATAAATCGATTCATCCAGATTTGCACCAGAATTTTAACCATATTCCATGTAAAGAAAAAGCTGTGATGGAGAAAGCTTTAGGAGCTATTTCTTTAGAACTTAAACCCAGTTGACTTTTTTAGTATTGACTATTTGCAAGTTAGTACTAAATTGAGATTATTATTTTTTTCAGTCCAAAGATTGGTTGGTTGGTTTGAAGTTTTATGGCACAAGAACCAATTTAAAAGTTACATTGAGCCAAACATGTTTGTCTCTAATTCAAAGCCCAGCAAACACTGTTTCTATAAAAGTCACAAGAAAAAAAACATTGGTAAAACTATAAAAAAAAACCACTAAAAGTCAAAACGAAAGCACAATAGTGAGTTCAAATTAAGAAATAAAAACCAATACATTTTTAAAAGATAAAAAGGTTCTATCTGCCAAGCAACAATTTCAAAGTCACTGCTGTTGTTTTGGAATAAAACAAACGCCGAGCATTAAAAGGATATGATAAACTGTTACTTCATAGTCACAATGTGGACATATTGGCAATCGATCATTTAATAAAAGATGTCTATGTGTGAATCTAGTGTGACCGATTCTCAGACGAGATAAAACTGTATCATGTTTTCGATAATTTAAAGAGAGCCAGTTTTCTATAATAAGCTTGCAAGTATAAAATTTGTTTAGACTTTCCAAATCCTACTGAGTTTGCCAGTTAATGTAAAGACAGCTTTTTATTTGTTTCTTCAAATCGCATGCAAATTTGGGTTTTTCTAAGGAACGATTTGCGGACTTGGCACATCTATCAGCCTGCTCCAAAGATTGGTATAATGCAGGGGTTCTCAAACTTTTAAACATTGCGACCCCCCTTTTAGACTAAGTATTTTGGCGACCCCCCAAATTTTAACTCTGTCTAAAGTTTAAACAAAAAATTTGAAAATTTTACACGTACTTACGAGTTCGTAGAGTATATGTCGGATATTGGCGTCAAATCCCTTGACACTTCATCTTTCTCTAGTATCATCTAATCTCGAAACATTGATCGAACAATTTACAGGTTACATTCCAGTTAAGGATATGAGTGGGGTTGTGTGTGTAGTCAATTCGTTCAGTGAGCAAGCCGTAACAAAAGCTGAGCTAAGTGCCCTTCATCATGATCAACTGATAGAGATTTTAAGTGATCAGCCAGCTAAAGTAACTTTTAACATAGCTTATATCGACAAATTCTGGATAAGTATTAAAAAGGAATACCCAGAACTGTCCACAACAGCATTAAAAACTTTGATGCTATTTTCTACTTATTACAACTGTGAACACGGATTCTCCATGATGATAAATTTAAAAACAAAATCAAGAAATCATCTGACAATGGAAAATGACATTGTTTTGTGTGTGTGTTCCAAAGCTCATTCCAGACATTAAAAAATTGGTTCATTCCAAACAAGCTCGTGTATACCATTAACCAATAGAACACAAGAACCAACTTGTATGTATATTAAAAGCTTTATGTGTAATCTTTTTTTAATGAAAACTACAGCAATAAATTAATTTTCTTTAAACTTTTCTTCCACATCTCGCGACCCCCCTAGACACATCCCGGGACCCACTTTGAGAACCCCTGGTATAATGAAACGAAATATGAATCCTAAGAGTCGAACACGAGGTGAGTCAAAATTGGTTATCACTATTTGTCATAATTTTGAAATCAAACAAATAATTTTTTAAATGTACCGCTGGCTTTAAGATAACAACGAATTGTAGCATTGCTATAAATAGGCATTATTTCTACACATCTAACTTCCTAATTTCGTTGTGTAAAGATATAACAAGCAAAGTAGGAGTCACAATTCGTGAAATGTACACTGAGCAGTTGGTGGCCATGTGATACATTACATTGGTTGTGAGAACTGCTGTGAGAAGTGCTCGATTGACCCAGCTGATGGTGCTGCCTTCTGTGCACGTGCTCGCTGGACTCTGGACTGTCCAAAGAGAAGCTCTTCATGCGCAGAGACAGACGCTTCCGCTGAGGACTGTGAGGGGCTGATCAAAAGAAAAAACAAGAAGTTAATATGTTTCAGTAGAAAAAATTTTATTTTGATAATTTGAGTGTGCATTGCAAATGGATTTCTGTTTATTTGATGTCAAGTTATTTTTTTAGTTCTAATTGTTGTTTATTTTAATTTGCGAAAATCGTCAGAACGAACTTAAAAATTCCATTGAATGACTAATTCCATTAAATGCGATAATCGTTTTCATAAACTTTAAATAGATAATATCGAAAAGAAATTAAATTAACTGATACTGAATTTCAACAAGACATAGGCATATTTAACTAATTTTTCACTTAACGGAAAACTATTTTAAAACTTTATCTGAAACGCCATTAAAACATGTAAAGGTACTCATAGAAAGATCCGTACAACTATTTACTGTTTAATTGAATAAAAGGTTTTGTTAAAGAAAATAAAATTTTGGAGTAATTCAAGAGTTCATTAACACTAACTCGGATTACAGACTATATTATTAGTTTCATTTCCATGAAACCATTTGTAATGTTCTTCATTAATGTAAGATCTTCGCTTTCGTTATCATCGTATAATAATGCAATTGATTTTTTTTTCAAGTCTTCAAAATATTTTTCAAATATTTTCTAAAATCTAAACAGTATCTTTAAATAGGGAAAAGAATTGTAATATTTTTGATTGTATGTTTAAATAGAAAACGATATAAATTATGACATTTATTAATATAGAATAAAAAAAATAACAAAACTAAACTCTATGCATTGCGATAAATCTTCTGAACCCGATTTCAGACGATAAATTTCCATAAAAAATATACATATTAGAATTCTGTGATTATTTTTCTTATAATTTTATAAGAAATCCTTTCTTCAATTTTTTTAAATGTTTAAAATACGAATATTGGGATATATAATGACCATTATTATTATTATAAAATTAAAAGAAATAGGAAAACAAAAATTCATGCTTTAATGTATGAGTTTTCTCATTCCAATTTTAGATAATTTTCAGAAAAAAATTCCTCTTAGAAATTTGATATTAAAGTAAAATATTATTAAATGGTAAAGCCACCTCTAATAAAACCTTTAGCCCATAGGACATTATTTCTTATAAATTCCAGTATAAAAATAATTTAAATATTTAAAAACTTCTTTAAAGTATCTTTCCTAGAAGAATCCATTCGAATCTCCTATATATAACTTTGACAACAACTAAGAATTCAGCATGCAATATTCTATTTCAAGTACAATGATTTTTGAATACAAAATTTAGTTAGAAATATCATTATTTTCGTATTCAATTTTTCATTTCATTCTATGCGTTAATGATTTTTTAATATTATATATGAGCTTACTATTATTACGGAATATTTAATAATTGTATACCGTTTGTAAAATTACATGCATAACTCTGGAGGACAACAAACAGGCAACACAACATTAAATTGAAAATAATCGAATAAATTAAAGAACTCGTAGTTCGCACACAGTTGTTTTTATAAAAACACACTAATATTGCACAAAGGATATTGTATTGGTGAGAAAACATAGAGCATGCCGAATTGGAACACTAAATGGAATAACATACATCGATGCTGACTTATAATTTATAAAACTAATATGTTTAAATGCTCGAAAATAGTTGTTTAGAATACATCAAACATTCACACAGAAAAAAAGGATAGCACATATTATATAGGATAATGGAAACAATTTTACTTTATAAAAGTTTTAAAACATCTAAGAACACAGATCGTGCAATGTACAATAATGAAGTGACCCAACATGCTATGTGAAGATTCAAAGTAATAAAACATCAAGTATTATTACAATAACATCAACATCTAAAAGTTCACAGGTCATCATTTTTTTCGTTTGTTCTTATTTTTTTTTGTTTATTTATTCATTTTGTACATCTAGATTCAAAGAACAGATCATGCTACACAAAGTACTTTGCAGATAAATCAATGTATGTAGAGTGAGAAAAAAAGGTGCATTCATTCCCAAAACTCATTAGTGAGAACATGAATATACCTGACACAATTCTTCTGTTTCCGCCACTGGCTGTTTTTTAAAAAGAGAGAAATAATTTTTTTATCAGATAACTACATAGATATTTTTCAACATTAAAAATGAAAAAAAGTAATTCAAGTTTGATTTTTTTCAAGTTAGTTTTAAGAGTGCTATGTTATTTGTGGAATTTGGCTAAATCGAATGCTTTTAATTCGAAATTTCATTCGGCCCTTCCAATTTTTTTGTTAATATAATGTTAAATGTCGTTATAAATCGAAGTTAAAATTTTTATACCATAATTGTTTTATGCAATTAAATATATCCCTTTTTATGTCCTTAACGATAGGATATTAATATTTTCAAAGTTTGTTAATTCATTCTGATATTTCATTGCTGTAATAAGTATTAAATTTTAAAAAAGTAAAGGGGCCTTACTTTTTAAAAATTTAAAATGCTTTTATAGTGAATGTAGCGTTTATTTATTTTTGTTTGTAAAACTTTTATATTGCTATGAAAGAGAGAGAGAGAGATGTGCACCCAAGCAGTGCTACTTATAAGTACTCAGCATATCTTATTTTGTTAATGTAGATGCAACTCCTAAACCCCAAGACCCGGAATTTTTTTGGCCCAATTCTGAATAGATAATTAACGCAACTTAATTACCATTACAATGCATTTGCTCTTTAGCACTGCTTGGGTGCACATCTCTCTCTTAAGGGTATGTTCTAGACTTCTTATTTTCTTACTTGTTCTTTTGCTAATATTGGTTTGTTTTTTATTGTATTTAGTATTTTGTGATATATATATTTTTCTTCAATCTTGAATTTTATTTGCGAGTCTTTTTTTCTAATTGTTTTTTTCTAATTGTCTTTGGTTTTTTGTGCTAAAAATTGATGCCTCTCTTCTATTTTAAAATTTGGAATTTTTCGGGTCATAAAAGAGTTAGTTTTTTAGACAATAGTCTAACTCTTTACAGAAAAAAAATTCAACTTTTTATTGGAATCCTTGCTTGATGGTGACCCTTGAGAAAGTCATCAGGCCGGATTTCTCATTTTTTCACTTACATATCTGTTTTTTTATTCTTCTTTATATATATATATATATATATATATATATATATATATATATATATATTAAGGCTGTTAAATGTTAAAAATAAATCTATATTGACATTTTATTTGCAAACTGTCACTTTTTTATGCTGCAAACTTTAAGATTTAGTTTTTCTTAATTTTAATTTATTTTTGGACAAACCGAATTTTCACTGTTGTTTCTTCAATTTCGAAATAGCCATATTCCACTAATTTGAAAAAAAGGTGCTCTTATAAATCAATAAAATAATGGGGATTAAACGAAGTATTAGTTGGATCTGAAAAAGGAATTAAGATTTTTTTATTGATTTTAAATAAATTTATACATAAACATTAATAAATTTTCCATAATTAGAATCAAATATTATTTTGAAACAGAAAAAGGCTGTACATTTTATAGAGAAGGGAGAATACATGAAATAAAATGATTAAAAATAAGGAATACATTAATGCTTTAAATGGTATTTCAATATCAATTATTTCCCGTGCTCAAAAATAGAGATAAATTTTTGAATAATTTCTGTTCCTTGTGCACATTTTTAAGGAATTATTATTTTAAATAGAGTAAGTTTATTCTTAGCCTAAATTACGTATTTTATTTGAAATGGGATTCAAAAATATAAGTCAAAAATGTAAGCAAAGTCAAATATTTATCTTATTCATAAACTCTAACTCAATCATATCCAAATACTTATTATATATTTTTATATTTTAATACTTATTACGGTTATCTACTTTGTGCAATATCTGTTATTAAATTGTTAATTTTCTATATAAATACGGTTGTTTAATTGGAAAATGATCTCTTTGTTATTTTGTACACAATTCTTTGATATTTAAAAATGCATACCATGTTTCCGAACAGAAGAAATATTTAAAATTCTTTTTCGTATTCTTTCACAAAGAAAACAGAATAAAAACCGAAAAATCACTAAAAATGTGCGCGAGATTAAAATTTATAAAGAAAATTAGATTTGCAACATTAAAAACTTAAGAATTACTGAAGAACTCTCCAGTAAAAAACTGTAGTCAAGTTCCTAAAAGAAAAATATTAAATTTTGCTACATTTGGAGTTAAATCTGAATTATTACTGAATTTAACTAGTAGAAATTTAAATTAAATTAGAAAGTTATGGGAAGTTTTTTTTTGTATTTTTGTTGTGGAATAAAAAATCTAATTAAATTTGTGTAATTTAATATGCGATTTGACTGGGGTACAGAATTTAATAAGCTTAATATATTTCTCTGCCTTTATGCTAATAAACTTTGATTTATTTTCTTTTTATGACAGAATGCACTTTTTTTCTGGTTTCGCTTTTCAACACATGAAAATATTGGAGGAGGAAATAATTCACCTGAACACCAACAATACATTTCATGCGGAAAAGATTAAGGAATGGCAGAATAATAACTAGAGACTCTTAAAATATTAAGAGTATACATTATTTAATGTACTACATGCTATTAATACTTTAGGAAAACAAATTATTATATATTTGTACTTATCATTTTATATTATTATTATGTATTAGGAATCGTTTGCTGTATTACAAGTGATAAATATCCTCTGCAAGAAATTTTTTTTTTTTGCATCAATTCATTAAAAATTAGCAAACGATTTTATATTACTTAATTTGCTTTAAAAATTATGCTTTTCTGAAATTCCGAAAGTTAATAAAAGTACAGTAAAAACATTTAAAATGCGGGAATTTTGAAAATTTAAAATAATTCATTCAAATTGAATTATAGTTATTGGAATATTTTATACATTAAGATGTTATTCAAATAATTAATGGATAACATTATTAAAATTAATTAAAGAAAAAAAGATTGCTAGATAATTAATATTATTAGATATATAAAATAGTATTTTTATAGATTTCCAAAATTTTTCTTCTGGTTATATTTCAGATTTTTTGAATTTCATATTTAAAAAGTATTGTGTTCAGTCTGCTAATTTCTGACATATTAGTTATATGTGTTTTATACAAATACGTTTTATATAATTATACACATTAAATAATTAATTTTAACTATGAGTATTTAAAATAAACGGGATTAGTTTCATAAATTAAAATTTTGTTCTTAAATATACAGTGGGATATTATGAAATAATCCCACGAATTCATAAAAAGTATCCAATCATGTTTAGACTTCTGTCGAATTGCAAAGTATTCATAAGTGAAAATTTATTTAGCGAAACTTTATAAAGTCATGAATAAAGTTTGGAAAAAATAATATCAATAATTAGAATGAAAATATCAAGTAATTGAATATATTTAAGTTCTATGTAAGGATTTACATCGACTTCAGCATGCACACAGCTTATTTCATGCACAGAGGAATTGTAAACCTTTTTAATTTGGTTTGGATACACATAATACATTCACACACTTACCTGAAAAATTTATATACATATAAATTATGTAACACATAGCAAATTTTATAAAACTATAATTTGTATTTTTTAATTCATTTGAATGAAATACAGAGTTGTAAACAAATTTATAAAGGAATTAGAATGGAAAGAATAAGAATTAGAGTTTAAATTTACGTCTTGGCAAATTTTTATTAGTTTCCTGATTCTATTACCTTGTATATTCGCTGTTGATCAGAATAACACATTTTAACACATTAAAATACTTCTACATAAAATTTTATAATGCATAAAATCTGAAAATCGACTGCAGTTTTTTTTTGCAATTAAAACGAAAATATTAGAATTATCAAAAATAAAAACATTTTTTTTAAATTTTACTGTTTCTCATAAAATTAGATTGCATCAAACGATTTTTAAACATCTTTTTTTCATCTCTAAATAACATTAAAAAGAACAATGTAGAATTTGGTTAAACATTGCAAGTGATAAACAAATATAATTAATTAAAATTTTTGTTCATATGATTGGCAACCTTAAAAAGAAAATAACCACTATAACCGTTTGTCTTCAATAACTACCACGGCTAGCTTTTAACATTATTTATTTGTAGACATTTACTAAACATAAACACATACACAAACAGTTATATAACATAAGGGACAACATAACGAAAACAATTAAGACATTTACGAAAAACAAAGGACAGTCCTCAATCGAGACGCTCTCTCTAAGTTGGCTGAAGGTCGACTGGCTATGATGGCCGAGGTGGATACTGATCTAGGTGGCGCTGATGTTTCCTCTAGGTGACGTTGCCACAGTTCCGTTACATCCTCCCCCTCTGACTTCTTCGTGGCCGTCTCGGCAAGAAGTCAGGTGGCGGAAGTCTTGGCCGTCCTCTTTTTCTAAGAGGAGCTACTGGAGCTACCCGGTCTGATGTTTGAAACTTATTTCGTTCTTGATAAGGTTTCAAGGCTGAAACATGATATTTTCCGAGAATTTTGTCCGGTTCATTGGGATCGGCAATATCGTAAGTTGTTGGCGACCTTGCAGTCACTATCATATAAGGACCGTCCCGTTTAGGCATGAATTTGCTAGTTTTCTTCAATGAGCCTTTGCTGACAGGGTGGAGAGTAACCCAGACTTTGTCACCATGAACAAATTTTGGAGTATCTTTACGTTTCTTATCAGCATACCGTTTTTGTTTATCTTGGTGTTTCTCAACTCTTTCTCGTACTTGTTGTACCGTTCTTGCGAACCTTTTTAAATGTGGTGTAATCTCAGGAACGAAGTTGTCATTTTCTATTACGGCTTTTATGTCGTGTTTGACATCATCTATAGTTCTTAGGTCACGTGCGAATTGGAGAAATGCAGCAGAGTGCCCAGTTGAATCGCTCTTGGCGGTATTCAATGCAAATCTAATCATGGGTAGTTTTTCTTTCCATGCCTGGTGGTCATTCAATAAATGGCGTAGCTTCTCCCCCTAGCTGAAAATTATTCTCGTATTTTCTCAACAGATCATTGAGTTGTAGTCTTTCATGAGGACTACGGAAAATTGATATAAAATGTCCTAAAACTATTTACATTCACATACAAGGAATATGCATTAAAACTAAAATAAGAAAACCTTTGGTGAGTTCTAACAAGGTTCAGCACAAAATTAATATCTAATCATATACAAAAACAGATGCACATCAAGAACAAGAACAAAATTTCAACACTTTTGGTTATATACTTTTGTCGTAACATACAATTATAAAAATTTTTACTACATTATGTTCTTTAACTTTAAACAAAAGTGATAGAGAAAATTGAATGTATTTTCAACTGAAACATTAACAAGTAAAATTTAATACACAAAATAGAATCAATGTTTGAAAAGAAAAAAACATTATTGTAGTTGAATTTCAATGTGGATCACATAAAAATGTTTAGTTTCATTTTTTAAAATGAATATCAATTGCATCTTTAAACAGATTGAAATAATACTTATAAACAAAATTAATTAATATCAAAAGTGGTACAATAGCAATTTAAATTGAAAGTGCTCAGACAATTAAACTCTTAACTTAATACTCATCAAAATAATATTGCTCGTAAATTTTCGTTACAAAAGGAAATTGTTAATAACACATTTACTAAAATATCGTTTACTAGAAATGATAACGCAAAACATGCACTATTTTTTTTATAACTTTTAAAAGAATTCTCGAAGTATTGTGCAAAATCAAAACAGAAACAAATATTCATTTAGGCAAAAAAAAAATTGTTTGCGATTATATGAAACAGAGTAGAGTTCTCAAAAGGATTTCTGGCGTTATTAACCAATAAAGATAATAAAACAATTTTCAAAGACAGCATGAGTCATATTTATTCATGAGCATATTCGAAAGTAGCAAAACAAAATAAAATAAAAACAGTCTCATTCATAAAATGTGACGCCAACACATCTGCGTCTACGATTTTATTATTATTTTTTTTTTACTGAGAGGAGGGGAAAAACAATTTCCGTTCTGAGAGCGAGAATCGAAACTCACATATTTAAATGTATCAATTTGGTCAACATATATTATATAAAATAGATACTTAGTGAAAAACTGTGGAGGATGTAATAATCAATTTAAAATACACACAAACAACAACAAAAAATCAAATTTACAACTCTTGATTAAGAAAGCCGTTGCTTTTTCTAAAATGATTTATGAAAAATTAATAATTACTTTTACTGTAATAAGTGAAAAGTATTTAAAAATCAAAATAAACAATAACATAAAAGATACTTATCAAATTCTTTTTGCTATGATTAGCAATATGCTAGCAGGATACAACAATAGTCCAGAACATGGGAATCACTTTGACCGGTAGTCAATTTGAAAACAAAAATTAGCCGATATGCTAGCAGCACACAATATTCCAGAACATGGGAATCACTTTGACCGGTAGTCAATCTGAAAACAAAAGTGAGCCGATCTCCAGCAACTAAACTTAAACTCGGGGTATAAGCTTTTTAAAATCCAAATTGGGGTTCCTAACATATTTCACTGGTCCAAAACGTTGGGCGTCAGAAATTATATAACCGTTTGTCTTCAAAAACTACCACGGCTAGCTTTTAACATTATTTATTTGTAGACATTTACTAAACATAAACACATACACAAACAGTTATATAACATAAGGGACAACATAACGAAAACAATTAAGACATTTACGAAAAACAAAGGACAGTCCTCAATCGAGACGCTCTCTCTAAGTTGGCTGGAGGTCGACTGGCTATGATGGCCGAGGTGGATACTGATCTAGGTGGCGCTGATGTTTCCTCTAGGTGACGTTGCCACAGTTCCGTTACACCACTCCAATACATAAAAACACGCATTTTATTTGGCATTATTATTTACGAAAAGTTAGTTGTCTCCAAATTTTTAAAAAGGCATTTCTTTTCCTTTACAGCATTTGTGAGCAAAAATACTAGGTAAGTTATCCAATTGCTTCAAATTTTACAATGTGCAAACTATTTAAGAAATTTTTTATTTTATTTATGTAAGTAAAAATGTATGCAAATGATTTAATGTTCATTCCAGATTTAAAGTTCGAGATTCAAAGTAAAAAAATTAATTAATTAATTAATTAAATTAAACTATAATTAAAAAAAAAGAAAAATGAAATCTAGGATCGCAAATTTCAAGTTGTCTCGTGAAAACATTATTATTTGTTAAGTCATTATTTGTTTTAGTTAATTTAAGTCATTAAGTAGTTTAAACCAGTTTGAAAAAGCAATACTGGTAAAAGCAGGGCAACTTTTTAAAAACACATCTGTTTTCAAAGAAGCTTGCATAATAATAATGCACTACTGATAAAAGCAGATAAAAAATATGCGATTAAAAGGTATTGATGAATATTGCCATTTTTGCTGTATTCATTGCTTACGCGTTTTTCGAGTTTCAAGTATTTAAAACCCCTAACGAAATCAATATCATGTTCTCACACGATAAAAATAAAATAAAAAACCTTATCTTTATATAATTTTGTAAATGTATCAATTCCTTTCAAAAATGTTATATTTTATCACATTAAATTGATTAAAAGTTTGAAAAATGTAGCAAATATTAACCCCAAGTAATTGAAAATAATAACTATAATTCCTACAAGAAGGCTGCACTGACGGCAATATTTGTTGAATCGATCTTATTGATCATCATTTGCGACAAATATTTTTAATTGCTTGTACTGCAATGATTTTACGCATTTTGTAAAGAATATGATTAAAAATACACAAGAAAAATTCTATGGATAAATCATAAAAAAATCAATACAATTTTTTTTTCAGTCTTTAAAGAAATTACCTCATATAATTTAAATGCGAAAAATTATAAAACCATCTTTACTTATATATTTAAAATAAGCATTCCCGTCTGAGATATAAACGTAAAAAGCACTTGCATTTTTTTCTTATTTAAATTCATATTTCTTACTGAACATTTTCTGTATCGATTAGATTCATCATTTTGTAAGTAAATCCAACACTTATTCCTTTATAAATCAATATAATATGCAGAAATACTAAAAATTGAAATCTGCTATGCATATTTCAACGTATCATGCCAGAATATAATTTCTTGAACGGTCAATCATTGAAAACGCTTTACTTAATTAAACAATCTAATCTACTTTTAAAAAGATATTTATTAATGTTTGAAGAAAACATCTCAACAAAAAGTGGCAGATTTTGCAAACGTATGGATTAATCAAACAATTTAAACTGTTTTTTAAAAGATTTTAATTCAAGTTTGAAGAAAGCTTTCATAAAGTTAAAAAAGCTGAAAAAATCACCTCAACAAAAAGTGGCAATTGGAGATTAAAAAGGTATTTATTTCGAATTTGCAACCACTTACCAATATTTTTAAGTCTTATAAGACCTATTTTTGAGAAAGTTGAAATTTAAAATTTCATTTCGTTACCCACGCCTTTTTTTGACGCCAAAAACCTCATCCTGTTGAACCCTCTTGAAGCACCACATACTCGTTAATTATATTTTTATTCATTTTAATTGTTTCATTGAATTAGTAAATTTAAATATTGCAAAAAATAAAAAAAAACTTTGTCTCACATTTATTGTTAAAAAATATCACATTTCCTATTTATTTCATTTTATATAATCACATGCTCACAATGACATTTTTCTATGTTTCATTTGCTGCAGTCATTAACTTATTTTTTAATCAGAGCTTTTGTAAATGCAATGGCAACGCATTATTAAAAGCTGATTATTTTTAAATGCTCGTGTATATAATGAAATTTTTATTTTTCGCCTACGGATTTTTGTTGACGCCAAAACCTTATTCCAAAAACATCATGTTCTGACATGATAATATGGAGAAACTTTATTATACCATTTAACCAAAGAGAAGTATTCTCACGGTTAAATTGTGAATAATATTCATAAAAAACGTTTTGGTTCTCATGATAATTTATTTTTTCTATATATTAGATAATTAAAAAAATAATTCCGATCTGATAAAGTGGCGCGAAATTATCATTATTAAATCGTTTCACTTTTATCTAAACATCGAAAGTGAATAAATTTATGAAAGAAAGTTATAATCCCCTAAATAATAAAAACAATTTGCAGAAAAATTCTCCGTAATAATTGTTTCAACATTTCAATTAATTTATAAATTATTGATTTATAATAAATTACGATGTTAAATATTCATTTATTTATGTTATATTCCTTTTAGAATGCCCTGCAAAATAATATTTAGAACGCACCGTAAAATAATTTATAATGCTATATTTGTTTGAAGTTTATTATTTCCTTGGGATTTATCATAACAATTATATCTTTTATATGTGATAAAAAGTCATTAATTAATGATTAATAATATACTAACATACATAATAGTTAATTATTCGAATTAATTTTTAAAAAAAACACCCATCAGCATTTTAATTAAGTCAAAACTGTCTTAAAAGGGAAACTACAATGACTAACAATCGAAAGAGGGGCCTCATAATGTATATTCCCCAGGGTCTTAAAATCCATAAATTCGTTGCCACTTTTATGCAAAAGCTTTACAGATCTAGACATTTATTTAGTAGCACTGTCTGTAAAATTTTAAATTCTTGTAACTTTAAGCTTCTTTTAAATAATTAGTCTCCTCTCCAATTTTTCTCTTCCTTTATCTTCCTCAGAGGACTACAAACACTTATTTAACTTCTAATTGAGCTACAAATAGGTCACGGCGAATAAAAATAGAACGTCAGGAGGGAGGGGGAATTCGGGAAATCCAATCATTCCCTGTTTTCTTGAAACTATTACCATTAGAGAGAAAACGAATTTATAAACCTGCAGGCAGATTTCTTAATGATTTAATGCCTTTGTAATTAAAATCTAAGCATAGACTCTGTCCTGATAATTATTTTATATATAAATGCAATAGAATTCCGAAACTAAAAATAAAAAATAATATCTATACTATTATTATAAATGTGAAAGTTTGGATGGATGAATGACGTTAATCAATCACACCAGAACAGTTGAACGAAATTGGATGAAATTTAGAACAGAAATAGATTATCGTCTAGAATAGAACTTGGGTGTCTATTTATTCCGTTTAATGGAGTGGTTAATATTTCATTAGATAAAAACTGTCTTTCTCGCTAAAAATTTTCATTTCCTCACCGCCAAATGAATAAGATTTCAGTTTTTTTCCCCATGCTAAAGTGGTTAGGCGTAGCATATTTTCGACCGGTTATTTCGACCGATTCTGTTTATTTTCTTAGTGTTTAATGCATTTAAGATTAAAAATTGTTCATAGATTTTTCGGAATCATTTTGAAGTACTTTTGAATTAAATGGAAATTAAAAATTTCTAATCTGTATTGCGTCACCCCAACTGGCGTAGAAAATTCGTGCATTTGCGTTCTCCCAATTTGCATTGAAAATTCACGCATGCGCAGTGTGTTCTGATTCATTTTCATCGGATGAGTAATTTTTTGATAAATTATTTATATTAATTGTAATTATTTAATAAAAAAGTAACTAAAATAATTTTTTTTCTTTGTTGTCCTAAGTAAGAATTGGATTAATTTTTTATGTTTATCACTTGTTTTATACATAAATGCAATAGAATTACAAAACTAAAAATAAAAAAGTATAATAGTGTATATGTAGTTATATTTAAACGAAAATAAGGTACTCGGATTTTTTTCTTTTCTCATTGCCTTAAAAACATTTTGTTTCTAAATCTCAATAAGTAATTGAATGTACTAATATGGATTATTAACCCCTTTCTCCATGTAAATACTAGCCGCTTTTGGAGACTAGTTAGTTATCTGGAATATTGTCTGTGTTTCATTTGAATCAAATTTCTTACGCAACTCGCATTGTTCATGATTTTTCCGACGAAGTATTCTTAAATATCAAACTGTGATTTATATTTAAAAAAGTGTTATTTTAATAAACTCATATATTCTGCTTATTGAATGCAAGAACTTTACCAATGAAATTAAGTGCCAGGACTTTAATACAACATTAAAAATGCAATTGTTAAACAATTTATTTTCTAACTACACGTTATTGTCTGCTGTTCAGTAGCTTCAATTTTCTATTTCTCTGGATCAGACAGCAAACGATTTTTTTTCATCTCTAGCTTTTAATAACGGAAGAAAGACAAGTCATTAAATATTTGATGAAACAATATAATATAAAAAATTAAAAGTACACAAAACAAATATTATGTAAAAAATATTTTTGAAAAATTGACAAAATTAACAAAAAACTTTGCTTAACATTGCATTTTGTATCATTAAAATAAAACAAGTTTAATATAACGCATTTTTAAAAGCATGAAACGTCTCATTTTAAAGTTACATTTACTTCGAACTGGCATAAGTAAATTTGGGCCGGGATAGCCTGGTTGGTAGGGCGTTGGACTCGTACTCCTTAGGTTACGGGTTCGAAGCTCACCGGCCAAAAGATTCCCCGAGTGTATGGGGACTGGCGCTCGTTAAATCTGTTCGTGGTCGCAAAGTCCTCCATATCGAGAGTAATGCCATTGGGGATACTAGGTCAGAGATGATCGTTCTCTGTTCTAAGTCTAAATTACGACCTGAGATGAGTGAATGAAGTCCGCCTCCTAAAAAGATTTGTGACTTGTGAGTAGCTAAGTCGTACTCTTGGCCCTAGATGGCGCTACTTGTAAAAACAAAGAAACGCATTTCTTAATCTTAAATCCTCTGCTGATCGAATCAGCGGGGCTTGTTCATGGCAAGTGCCATTAGTCACAACAACATAAGTAAACTTTCTGCAGGCTGTTTCTTTTATACAATAAATTTTAGCTAATTTTTAAAGTTATTTTCATTAGAAAACTAGCTTTTACCTGCGATTTCGTACGCATGGAAAAGCACGCAAATAACCTAAAAACAATTTATTTACAGTGCTTTAAAACAAAACAGCAAATCATGTCCGTATTTCTTTTAAATCGAGTCAAGTCTATTTTTTTATCGATCGAGATTGAGATAGCTACAACAGAAATATACACATAATTTTTAAACTTTTAATTAAAATGAAAACACAGTTGTCAACAGTTACAACACGCGGCACAAGCATGAATTTTCAACGCCAATCGGGCCAACGCGAATGAGCGAAATTTCTAAGTCAGTTGGGGTAACGAATTCAGATTAGAAATTTTTAATTTCCTTTATTTTGTTTTATTTTAATTCAAAAGTACTTCAAAATGAATCTAAAAGACCTATTAATTAACAATGTTTAATTTTTAATGCATCAAACACTAAGATATTAAACAGAATCGTTTGAAACAATTGGGTGATAACATGTTAAGCCTAACTTCCTGACGGTGGGGACATGAAGATTTTTGGCGGGAAAGTAAGAAAAGTGTCGTTTTTACTATTTTGATCGCATTTTTTCCGTTTTTTCTCTCTGTAAGAACCTTTCCCTGTCTTAACGAAAATATTTTTTTTAAATTAGCCGAATCGTTCTTGTGTTTTGTTCTTTGCAACACATTTGGCGATTCATTTTTATTTATATATATTAAAGTTAGGAGTATATGAAATTCAGGTACATACACATTAACAAAAAAAACATACCCCAGAAAAAAAAACATAACTATCTTTTTAAAGAAATTTGAGATGAAAAAACTCTGTCAAAAGTTTCTACTTTCTCTTTACATTATTCTACACCCTCAAAGTATCATCTTCAAAACTTGTCTAAAAGAACGAAATAAAGTCAGAGTAATGTAGTTAAAAACTAAATAAAATGAAGGCAAGTTAATTGAAAATTCAGAACATATCATAGAACGGAAATAATAAAATGACGATATTCTGTTCGGATGCATGGGATTTCATTAAAGACAGAGGAACGTCTGCCTGAAATGGAAATTCCGAACCACCCCTCGGGATATTCAAGTGTGATTCAAATAAGAACGAGGGAGCTTGTCACAATGTTAGGAAATTAGCAATCGGGAACTACTTTTTATTTTCGAGATTAAAACAATAGATTTTCTATCAATGTTTACCTCTTCATATTTTAGAAGAGGTTAATGGAAAAATATGATACTATGATATATTTATTATCTGCTTGATCAAACAAAAATAGAAGAGTTCCAATGACATATTAAAATTATATATATATATATATATAAGCTGAATACTAGGCTCATAACCGTTATTAATTGTAAGTAAGAAGACATTCAGGGTCTATCAATTTATAGAAAATCACTAAAGTATTGTTCATTTCAGTATCTCGGGAGGGACATACACTTTCCGACTATTCTACCTCGATAATGAGTGACACTTTTTTAGTTTAATTATATTTACGTCCCGTTTTCAAATCAATGCTAGGGATATTTTGAGAAACGAACCCGTAATTTTGAATCACGGTCAGACGACGAGGACGACACCTGGGCTGACATTCCATCTTCCCTTGTTTGACCAATAAGCGGAGCACATATTAAAAATTAAAACGTGTGTGTGTGTGTGTGTGTGTGTTATATTTACTTGTATTATATATATTTTGAAACCTAAAATGTGTACCTCGGGAAGAATTTTTAAAATGCTAATTAATAAAAAATTAATCGAAATTTTTACTTTTTCCGAATTGTAAAAAATAAAGGAGACTTTTTCTTCATCTTAAGATGCAAGAGGGGGGGGGATGCATTTTAATATAAGATAAATTTTTTTACATCTTTAATTAATTTTTAAAAATAGTTTAAACATATTTTACTTCAACATTTTTCATTGTTGAAGTGAAACTCGAATTGTTATTATTGTGATTACTAATATTTTATTCTGTTTTTTTTAATCAGTTGTTCAAGATATAAAAATTCGGCTTATTTTTATTTGTCAAATATATTTCATTATTGGGTACTTTTAATAAAAAATATTGTGCTGATGGAACCAGAAAGACTGATGTAGATAAAATATTTAAATAAAATTTACTGCAAACATTAATCTCAGTGAACTAATTGATCGTCAAATGCGGCTAGTAATGTATATAAGAATGCAAAAAGGAATCCATGTTTTATTCTACTGACTGAAAGAAAATCTAAAAGAACAAAAATATTCTAAGCCTAAAATGAAGCTAGTAATGTATTTATGAATACAAAAAGGAATCAATGTTTTATTCTACTGACTGAAAGGAAATCTAAAAGAACAGAAAGATTCTAAGCCTAAAACGAAGCTAGTAATGTATGTAAGAATGACAAAAAGGAATCAATGTTTTATTCTACTGACTGAAAGGAAATCTAAAAGAACAGAAAGATTCTAAGCCTAAAACGAAGCTAGTAATGTATATAAGAATGACAAAAAGGAATCAATGTTTTATTCCACCTTCTGAAAGAAAATCTAAAAGAACAAAAATATTCTAAGCCTAAAATGAAGCTAGTAATGTATATATGAATGCAAAAAGGAATCAATGTTTTATTCTACTGACTGAAAGTAAATCTAAAAGAACAGAAAGATTCTAAGCCTAAAATGAAGCTAGTAATGTATATAAGAAAGACAAAAAGGAATCAATGTTTTATTCTACTGACTGAAAGAAAATCTAAAAGAACAGATTCTATGCCTAAAATGACCTTGTGATAGGATAAAGTTCTAATAAAAAGTTAAATAACTTGACGTTGATCGGCCATCAAAACTAATATGTTACTGTATTTCTCTTATAACTTAGAATTCTTAATCTACGAAGAATTCTTTGTATCATTTTCAGAACCATTTTTCGAAGGTCATCATTATAATAAATTGCTGAAATGGAACGATAATCTGATTAAAAGAGAAGGACACGGATTGGAAAATTGAATTCGAGATGAGATTTTAAAAAATGATGGCATATCGTAGGGTATTCATTCATTAAAATATTGAGGAGAAATAGTCTACAAATTCTGGGGAAATTAATAGCGAAATAACTGACATTGTATGCTAATAAATTATATGCCATCTTCAGTAACTATACAGAGTAAGTGATCAGCATATCACTCGTTTAGTAACCAAAAAAATCACTATCTGATCCAATTGCACTCTTTTTTTAAAAAATAAGAACTTTCAAATTAAATTAACATTTTACAATTAACTTTAGTTAATATCTCATTTATTTTTTTATGCTCAATCATCTAATTCTTCCATTAGAATTTAATTTTTAAATTCTAAAATAATTATTTATGTATTAATAATTATTTATGTTAATAAATATAAATAAAAGGTCAAGGAGACCGTTCGCTACATTCATTAAAGCAAGTAAAATAGAACAGAACATCTTTTATCTTTTAGAGCAATTTTAATTGTTAAAAGTACTATTCTATCTGCTACTGGACTGAGGTTAACTTGTATCATAAATTTTAACTTCTTTTGATGGTTAAATGAAATTATTACAAAAAAAAAGAAAAAAAAAAGATTAAAATGAAATCTGCTATGCATATTTCAATGCATCATGTTAGAACATAATTTTTTGAACGGCCAAGCACCACGTGCTCGTGCATATTAAATTATATTTTATTCATTTAATTGTTTCATTGAATGAGTCACTTTAGTATGGCAAACGATCCAAAAAAACTTCGACTCGCATTGATTGTTTAAAAAAAATATCACATTCCCTATTTATTTCATTCCATATAATCACGTGCTCAAAATGTCATTTTTCTAGGTTTTATTGGCTGTAGTCATTAACTTATTTTTTTAATCAGAACTTTTGTAAATGCAATGGCAACGCGTTATTAAAAGCTGATTTTTTGAGATGCACTTGCAGATAATAAAATTTCTGTTTTTCGCCTATGGATCTTTGTTGATGCCAAAAATTTCATCCCCAAAACGACATAATGTTCTGACATGATAAAAAGGTATATTAAAATACAAAAGTAAATATATATTTTTCATGTATTCTTACTTGCAAATCTGCACAGATTTCCAAGATTATATTGAACAAATTCAAATGCTTTATGTTTTATTCTGTCTAAGAAAATTTCATTTCATTCCTATTGCTTACATATTTTAAATGAAAATTAACAGCTGCATTTTTATTTTAACTGTAAACTCCTTTCATTATCTACATTTTTTATTTGTTCTGTAATTGTTACTTTTTTTAACAGAATAAGAAACTTCAAACTATAATGGCTGAAGTTTGTATGAAGCCATAGCTTTAAAAATGTAACTGATTCTGAAGCAAAAACGTTTTATGCATCATTTCATTTCTTTATTCGAGAAACCGAAACTTTGGAAGGAATTCAAAAGAAGGAAACATCGTTCGTTTTTATAATTTGTTAAAAGTTTCTCTCCATTACAAAAAGATATTACAGAACAAAAATCTTCTTTTTGGAACATAATTGTATCTCCCTTTTGGCTTACCGAATAAAAGGCGTAATTTGAACATAACAAAAAATAAAGCTAAAAAGTTTTTTGCATTTTTATTTTAACTCAAAAAATATGCAAACGATTACACAGCTTGGAAAGTTAAAGCAGGAAATATTCAAAATTAAGATAATAGAAACAAACGATAATATTTTATTTTTGAGTGCATTTTGTTTAACTTAACTGACTAGATTTTCTGAAATTCAATCTAGTATGTTCTAAGATTCGAGAAGCTGGCTGGAAAATTTGGACTAAATCCAGAAAATGCATTCGAATAAATAGAAATTCAGGAACGGCGAAAAAAATTACCTTTATGAGAAAAATTGAAAGAGATAAAGAAGAATAAGGCATACATTTTGCTATATCGCGTTTAATATTTTTCTTTCAGACTGATTTATTTTCATGGATCATATTAGGGTGACCTCATTCTATTGGCAATTTTTGACTAGACAAGTTAGTCAGCTACCTAAGGTAGCAAGAAGATTAATGAAAAAGATATTTAAGTTAATAGTAGATAAACAGATTTCTAAAAAGTCTGAATTATCACAAAATATTTAAATAAGTTTACATTTTGTTAAATACATTTAATTAGAATCCTATTTTTGTTTCATTATGTTCTCTACTCTATTGTTGTATTTGCAAACATTAATTTTAATGAATTAGCTATAATAGGATTTAGTGTATTACTGTGTTTGAATATAACTGTGTACAAAGTTGATTCCGATTACTCATTGTCATAAATAAATAGAAATTTATATATTTTCACAAAGTTACTAAGATTGTTGTTGTTGTTACTTATGGCACTTGACATGGACAAGCCCCACTGATACGATCAGCAGATTTTAAGCCTAAAATATGCGTCTCATTGTTTTACAAGCAGCGCCATCTAGGACCAAGAGTACGACTTAGTTACACACATGTCACAGCCCTTTTTAGGGGACGGATTTCAGATCGTAATTTAGATCTGGAACAGAGAACGATCACCGCTGACCTAGTATCTTTAGTGGCATTAAGTCACTAAGATTTAACAGTTAATCGCCATTTAAAAAAAAGTCTCTCAAGTTCTCAATTTTAAAGGCCAGTGATGACACATTACATGTTCAATGTTATACAAAAGGTTGTATATTAAATATAACAAAAAATCATAATAAAGAAAATAAGATTTCATTTTTAATAGATAAAAAAATTATACATTGACTATATGAAATGAAGATTTAGATTGTCGTGTGTAGTCAAATAACTAGTAAAAAAACCGAAGTAAATTAGTACATTCTATCAAGTTAAAAATATATTAAAATGTGAATGAATCTGAATGAATCAATTTCTCAAAAAAAAAAGGGTCCAATGCTTAGGAATGCAAAAAGTTTAAATCCGGTGTTAAATGCGCAACAAAAATCAGGAGTTCTTTAACAGCTGATTGAAAGTTATATAATTCATCTTTAGCAAAAATTAATTATTGACAAGTGAAAAAAAGAGTATTTCCCGAAATACAAGAATTATTTTAACGATGGTCTGTTTGTTAACAGTGTTTCAATTTCCATATGAGTTCGAGTATGTGTGCGCGCGCAGGTGGTACTAATGAGTTCTGCAGAAATCGACGCTATTTGTATCCACGGTGTGCTATTTTCGTGTTATGAAGTCAAAATATCGGTAAAAAAATAATATATCATCGATTATAAAATATGGTTTGTAATCCGGTTCTTAAAAAAAAACAAATTTGAAAAATATGAATATTTATCGCCATATGTACAAAGTTTATGATAACAATGCAAAGCATACTAGTAAAATGAGAAAATAAACAAAATGTTTAGGGAAAATTTTAAAAATGCTTACTTCGAATCACTTCATGTAAGACGGCATTCTCATTGTTTCAGTTCAATTTCAAACCCAAATAAAAATTTTTTAGTCACAAAGAATCCGGTACTTCACTATTCATTCCAGACCTTGCTCCTACCGATTATCACTTATTTATAAATTTCAACAACTTTTTTAATGATAAACGTTTAGACATGATGAAGAAATAAACATGGCTTTGAAAAACGAGTTACCCACAATGACGTCAATCCAGTCCAAAAGTACGCTAATTTTTATGATTGATAGGTTTGTAGGGGTTTGATAGCGTAAGAGTCAGTTTTAGTTAAGTTGCGTCAAATATATGGTGCAAAACTTGAAGATATGTTTAAAAGTTCACTATTTTTGTGAGTTATCAATACTCAATTTACTCATAAAATATGTTTTATACAATTTTTTTACGATTCAAATCTTTTTGTATTAGGTTATATAGATATATTAGGTTAAAAAGATGCTGACGATAATAAAAATTAAAATTAAATTCGATTGACAAGTCATTATAAAACAAGAAGCGACAATAAAAATATTAATTATGACAAAACTTTAAATATTCTATGACTTTAAAAAAGGAATCTAATATTGGAAATGTTTTACTAATGTAAACATTTTAGTGCCAATGTCATAAATATCTGCATTTTCAACAAATTGTGCTAAAGAAACCCAAAATATAGTCGGAAAAAGAAACTGAATTATGTTCCTGAAATTTTAAATCTTCTTTTTTATGATTGAAGTCATTTAATTTTCTTTTTCATAATATGCTAAGAAAATGCTCCAATTAAAACTTGAAAAACACTGGAAATATGAAAACATGGACGTTGTGAATTATAAATGTAGGTTTGTCAAACTAATCTCGGGATTAAAATTTTCATTGTTAAATTTAGCCGAATCGTTAAATTCACAGACTATAAAATTATGATGAACCAAAGTATCGATATAGATGAATAAAAGATACACAAAATGCATACTGTTTTTTACATCTGTCATCCCATAAGGAAAATTAAAAAAAAAGAACTTAAAAAAATGGGGGAAAACGACCGAAATTAACTTTAAATCATCTACAGGACGCGTCTAACAAAAATATATTCGTTTGGTTCTTTTTAAAGATAAATCGAGTGAATCACCTCAAAATCCCCAATTTTTTCCCCTTAGTGTTTTTCTTTCCAGTTTTTCTTCACTCCAGCTCTTTCTTATTTATTTATGTTGGCAATTCTTGTGTCATTACAAGATGCTTTGTTGCTTTTTCTCCGTCTGGCCGATAGACTAGTGCCGAAAGACAGCTAGACATTATTATAGTTTTCGCCAAAGAAAAAATAAACGGTGTTACACAAACATGACGTTAGCAATTCCAATGTTATTAGGATTTATTCCTGGAGGGAAAACACAGAATCTTTCAAGCTGTGTTTACAACTTATCAATTCTGATTCTGTACCAGCTTGGATTCACGATCAAAATTAAACTGATAGTCGAGATTTTTTTTTGTAATTTTGGTATCTCCTATTTATATATTTATAGATATCGTTTGGTTTCGAATTATTAGTTTAAACAAATTTGCTTAATTTATTCGCTGGTATTGTCAGCAAACGATAAAAGAAAGCAGCAGAAAAGAAAGTTTTTTCCTGATATGTTTATTTTGAAAAAAAGATTTGAAATAACAATATTTCCCAATGGAATCTCTAAACGAAAAAAAATGTACCCCATAAAAATCAGTTTTTAAATTTAGCATCAATTTTTTAAAAATAATATGAAAGTAGTTTAGCAGAGGATATGATCATTCAAAAATAATTTGGATTCTACTTTACGTTCGAAAGTTTTGCTTTTAAAGAATAGAAATTATAAAGACAAAAATTGCTAGAAATATTTGACGTTGAAAAAAAGTAATTAAAAAAATACGAAAATTAAGAAGTTTAGAAATTGTTTTAATGAAAATATAGCGAGTTTTTAATCTGAAAACTACTGAAATCTGTTAAAACGCGAAAATGGAAAAAAAAATATTTGAAAAAAATATGATTCGATATTTATAGAATAAAATTTTGTAGCGATAAATTTTTTTGGTTAAATCAATAAATGTATGAAGAAAACAGTAGTACCCTTTTCATTAAAATTATCTGTGCGAAATTAGATCTAAAATGTATTCAGATACATATTTAAGTATTGATGTTATTTTACGATGTATATTTTACGTTATTTTGAATTAAAAATTAACTAGATCTCATATTTAAGATTTTTGATGATTAAAAAATACTCTATTTTACAATCATCTTGTCAGTAAATGTTTCTATTTTCAAAATAAAGAATTTTTTAATGTCTAAATCTATAATTTAAAAAAATTGATGCTTCAAAAGATTTTTAAAGGGACTATTTAAAACCCTCTTTATATTTTCGCTCTCTAAAAAAGTTACTGTAATCTCTAAAAAAATTAAAACAATATATTTTGATAAATTTCCATATTTCTTTTCCTATTTCCACGCAGTAAATTTTGATGAATTGAATCCCTGAATGCGAAAAAAATCTTTTTTGGAATAATCATTAAATATGCCAATCATCCTGTCAGTCTGTCTATCACCTATGTGTCTAATATCTCAGTCTTAGAGAGTCTGTACACTAGAGGGTCTGTCACTCAAAAATGCAGAATATAGATGTATGAAATTTTGATGCCTGACCTTTATCTCGTAACTGTAGATTTCTATCAAATTTTGAAAGAAATATATCTAAAAGTACGCTTTTTGAACATACATAAGATTCTGAATATTACCTCTGAAAAAAGTGTATTAACTGGAGTGCATTGTTATAAATCTATAGTATTGTTTCTTTGCATAATTAGTCTTATAGTAAGGAAGAAAAAATTAACAGATAATCTTAATCGCTGCGAGATTATTGACTTTCAGCCTTGCCAACCATGGCGATTTCGGGATGAAAATAAAGTTCTAGAAAATACAGCAATTTTAAAGATATTTCAACTAGAAGTTGTGATCTGAATTTTTTAGAAAGTTTTATGTTTGATATGGAGACTATATAAGTGAATACGCGCACACGAACTGGGATATTATCTTCGTGTTATTGATCATGGGTCGAGCATCCTGTATGCGCTATTGTTGTTGTTTAATAATAATTTACTGCTTAGTTCTGTCTTTTTAAAAAACTTCTTAATTTTTTTTCTTGTGGAATAAAGCACCGTTATCCATTATCAAGTTTGATGCCCTTTTCACCTCTTATTCACAGGGCACTTTTATTAGCAATATGGTTTTATCATCAAAACTGCCTATTTGTATTTGGACCAAAATGTTCCCCGAATGACTGTCTGTTGAACTGTCTAGGCATTTGAATGTAAATTCGATAATTTAAAAATGAAACAACTAACACGAATGTAAAGTGTGCTTTTGACATAAATTTTAGGCTATATATGAAATCTTTAATACAATCCGACTCAGTCTAAGGAAAAAGTTACAATATGGACATATAATTTCTTTTACTGTTTTCAAAATTTTAACTATCCATATTGTAAAAATCCACGAAAAATTAGAGGGGAGAACAATCCCATTTGTTATACAAGTTTAGTGCATAGAAAAACCATTCAATCTTATTTTTTAAAATTGTTTGGCATAACTATTTCTATCTGATAAAGATAAAAACAAATAGAATAATAAATTTAAAACAGAAGACATGACAAGAAAAAAAAATGTTTAAAAGACTTGGGAAAATAAAGAAGTGTTTGAAATAGAACCCCAAAGGGATTAAGCGATGACGGAAAAAAAGTTTAGTCTACTAAAAAAAATGAATAGACAAAACTACAGCTTCCGTTTCTGTTAAAAAGAATCAGTTTCTAAAAGACGCCATTAAAAAAAATCAGTATCTTTGGATGAAATAAAAAAAAAGGATTTTCTACAATGGTTTGAACCAATAAAATGTAGTTCTTAGTCGCAAAATTAAGTGTTATCATTATTAAATAATTATTGATAAAAATTTCTTAATATTCTTGTATTAATATCGAATTATTTTAATTTTTATAATTTGCTTCTTATTTTGAACAATCGCTTCATTTTGAATTTCAACAGTGATGGCATTTTCATTTATTTTGCACACACACACACACACACACACACACACACACACACACACACACA
>JAOUZG010004491.1:1829996-1922089 GCA_026289955.1 Argiope argentata | reverse complement strand
AAGTTCTTAATGTCAAAAATAGAAGAAATCTCAACTTCCGAATACTTCTATTCTTAAAGAGAAAAATGAAGTAAAGAATATTTGATAATCATTATTTTTTGTAAATTATATTTATACTATTTATACTTTGAAAATTATATTATATTTTTGTAAAAGAAATTACATGTCATCGATGATGTTTCAGAATTTATAACATAAGAATCAAATCCTTTGAAGCATTAATCTTCTGCTCAAGTATTTACATTTGAAAAGGATAAAAAAATTAAATACATTTTAGGAGATATTATGAATTATTATATCTGAAACTCGCATTAATAGAGAATTATAAGCAAAAGTAAAATAGATTATTAAAATATTTAAAAAAAACCCCACTTTAATAAAGAACTTTAAAAAAACTCTCAGCAACAGAAAAAAATATGGTTATTGATTTTGAATATCTTATCTTTGAGCATAAAAAGGTTAGCATCAAAGATTGCGGAGGGTAAATCTTAAAGATAAAAAAAAATAATGTTTCTGCTATCATTGCAAAGAAAAAGCCAAAAAGGATATTTCAGGTTTCATCTTATTTCTGATCTAAAGTATTTAAAAGTTTCAGAGAAGTACATGTGATTTTTGAAAGGTGATTCAGGTTGAAGTATACAATTTTACAGCACTACATATCAAGAACAATTTAAGATATTAAATGTTACATGAAATAGAATTGTATGGGTTTAAGTTTTGCTAAAGACAGTCACATTATTTGTGACCTTTTAGTCACATGATACACATTGAGCTAGTAATCTATCGTCACTCAAATAAATGTTAAGATATCTGAATCAAGACAATCGATAATGATTGTGATACGCTGCTTCAGTTGCTCTACATTAACAGCTTGGGAAAATGGATGAAAACCTTGTCTTTTATATATTCCCAAAGAAAGAAATCAAAATGGGTGGCCCTTGGGGGAGTAGGATGTTGTAGTCCTCGGCTCGTTCGTTAAGGAAATGTTCATCGAAATAATCTCGTACAAAGACTGATCAGTGTGGTTGTATACCATCCTATTGAAGAATGAAGGTGTGAATGTAGTCCTGCAAATGCGATGTCAACCAGCGAGTTAACTTGTCGAAAACAATGGCTTCCGCCGGCGTCTTAATACTGAGGTAGCGTGTCTTCCTCGTGATCTGGGCGTCCTGGGTTTCAGTCCTGGTTAGACATGGTTGTTCTGTGTACTATCTGAGAGGTGTGTGAAAATCCCCCCCCCCCCATTAAAAAGGGGTTGTGCAAGCGACTATGTTTGTATCATCTTCATAAGAGCTAGAAGTCAGACTTCTGCTCTCTGGTGCTCAAGGCTCCCTACCCTCAGAAGCTACTGCACCCCTCTCTCCACTGTTAAGCGGACACGTCATCATCATCACAATGGCTACCATAACTATTTTCAAGGGAAAAAGACGCAGGCCATACGCTTTCTATCTGGACACTGCTCAGAACAAATTTACCTTCGAGAAATCTCGCATGCATTGCGCCGATTCTCTTTTTCACAAAAGGGAACACTGTGTTTATGTACCTTACCACTATCATGAAATGTTTTTTCATCAATGAAAACTGAGTGATTGAAAAAACCATCATTTTCAAAACGGAGCTGTATATGGGCACAAGATTCAAAGTGCTTTTGCTTGTCAAAGTTGTCCAGATTTTGTAACAGTTTGCACTTTGCATTAAATCATTTTCAGTTTTCACAATCCTCAGGAATCTGAACTTCATGACCGAATTTCTGTTTTGATTTTTACGGGCTTCGTTAAATGACGACTTCTTGCGTTACAGTCAGTTGTTCAAGATTTATGCCTTTGCACAAATAGACCGTAATTTAAAATTTTTCATCTCACTGATTGATATGTTTCTGACTGGAACTTCTTTTCCAAATTGGGATCGAAAATGTCATTGCACAACAATTGAGGTGTCGGTTCTGCCAAATTTAAGAACACAAAAAGTCTTCTCCACGCCACCCTTTCGACTGACTAGTCACATGATCCACATGGTACTGCCTATGTGACTTCTGTCAAGGTCGTGATACTAACTTTATTAAATCTACCTTATGATTAGTTAAAGAAATCCTTGATTGTTTCTGTTTTACAGCACCTGGAAAGTGTATACTTCTCTATGAATCACCCTTTATACAGGGTGTACCAGAAAGATCAGTAAAATTCTGCATAGCCAAATTCTTTGTTTGAAATACATAAAAAATGCTCAAAGAACTGTACCTTTACGACAGATAGTTTTCGAGAAAAACGTGAGAGAAAATGTATGACGTCATATCCGGTTTATGGAAAAAAAACCTTTATTTGATACATGAGCATCAGTACTCGCATAGTTTTAAATATAAATACGTTCAAAATGTCCCCAACACATATAAAGGTATACATGCGCGCGTCGTGCAATAGTTGACTGTACGCGTTCTAACACCGTAGTGTCCACAACGCTCTATGGAGACGAATGGACTAAATTTATTTCTGAAGTAACTAAATATCGATAAACCAATTACTTTACATAGTTCCATAGGAAAAATCTAAAGGAATCAGATCTGGAGATCGCGGTGGCCATGAAACAGGATCACGACCGAATAAAGGTTTTTTTTCGTAAACCGGATATAATGGTATACATTTTTTTCACGTAAACAAGGGTCGTAGAGGTACAGTTAATTCTCTGAGAATTTTTTATGTATTCTAAACAACGAATGTGGCTGTGCAGAGTTTATGCGGTCTCTCAGGGTCACCCTGCATTATACCTTAGATTAAGGTTAAGATTTTAGATTTTCCCGCTTCGTGATGATGCTGGAAAGTCTTAAAGAATCAGTAGTTACAGCATCTGCCGCGCCCCTTAAGAAAAAGGTTAAAAGGTTAAGATTTCACTCTACGCATAATATAAAAGTAATAAAACGCAGATGCAGAGGAGAAAGTGGTCGTTGAGCGTGGATTTGTCAGTACGCTTCATAGATATGTGCGGGGGTGGAGTTTTCGGAAGAGAAGGTTTGAGGTGGAAGAAGAGAGTGCAAGAGATATGAAGAGTTTGGTGCAGGACAAGAGAAGAAGAAAGAGAGAGCAGACAGAGGATACAAGAAGCAGGAGTAGAAGTTTATTAATACGAAATCATGACATACACAGATAGGAAAGAAAGCACACAGATAAGGACATTTTTCACACAGAGAGTACACACACAAAATGAAATAAAGCATGGCTTCATTTTTCTTTTCATCCTAAAAACTCCAGACATTTATTTATATATATATATTTCTCCAAACATATAGTTTAGGAACAACTCTGACTAAAATAGGTATATATGTTTTGTAAGTAATTGATTATATATATATTTTTCTTTGCAGTGCCTCATTGATTAACAAGTGATTGGAAGTTAGTTCTAATAAAATATTTCTTTTGTGATTGTCACTTACTCTAAAATTGATAAATAGGTATTAACTGTTTTGGATGTTAATTTTTGCATGTTGAAATTTAATATATTCATACGAGGAAAGTTAATTTTAGTTACAAGGAATTTTATTAACAATTAAATATTAAAAATTTTAACATTTTAAAAGAATCAGCACAAAAAATGAAAGATAATTCTAATCCATTGCGTGGTTTCAACAACAATTGTTTCATAAGTAGAGTATTAATTTTTTAATAGTAATTAAATGAAATAGGATGACTAATTTTTTTTTTGATTATAGCCACTAAAAAGTTTCTTATAACATATTTTTTTGTATTTTGTAATATTAATTTTTTATATTAAAATTATAAAAATATTATTCGCATTACTAAATAATTGGTGCTCTAATTTATACAATTATTTTCATGTTTTCCGAGATTACTAAAAAAACATTATCACATTCTCTACGAGGTTAATAGATATTACATCTATTAAGAAAAACATTATATTTTAATCTCTTTAATATCAAATATACTTACTCGAATCTATTACAATTAAGGTGAAGAATAGCTTCTGTTTAAGATATATAAATTAACATAACAGAGTTTTATAAAGGCAGTCATTATTCAAATTAGTTAATATAATATTTTAAAACAATAAAATATAAATGGCGAATGTATTTTACTACATAAAATCGACCAATATTTCAGATTGCTGTAAAACACACACATAATTAAAAAAATAAAGCTTTATAAAATTATTTATGCAATAATTTTTCAATGGAACTTTGAATAAGCAGGAATTTACAAAATATTTTTTATAAATGCAAGTAATTTGAAAAAAAAAAATGCTAACGAACAAATAAGTGAATAAAAAATAAAATTCTGTCTTTCAAATTTTTCCAATTATGAATAAATAATAATAAAATAATGAAATCTACAATCGTATATTTCAAGTTATCATGCGAGAACATTATTATTTTTTAAAGTCATTATTTGTTTTAATCAATTTAAGTCATTAAGTTGTTTAAACCAGTTTAAACAAGCATTGCCAGATTCCAAAAGGTTTATAATTGATCTTTAGCTATTATAAAAAAATTAATAAAAAATGTGTTTATCAAAGAAAAATCGTTTGCTTTTAACTTTTAATAATATTTTAATCAAAATAAAAAATATATGTTTATCAAAAAAATCGTTTGCTTTTAATTTTTAATAATATTATAATCAATATAAAAAATATGTTTATTAAAGAAAAATCGTTTGCTTTTAACTTTTAAAAATATTTTACATAAAATTTAAAAAAATTATCAAAGAAAAAATCGCTTGCTTTTAACTTCTAATAATATTTTAATGAAACCAATTGATAATAAATTCAATTAAATATCTCTAGCAATAGTGGCAAAAAAAATCTCAAATGTCATAGGTCAGATGACTCGCTATTTACCAAAGAAAAAACGAATATTTCTTGCGTCCAAAACACAGAGACATCAAAACCTCCTAACCGAAACAGCGTCATGTTCTCATATGATAATAATAATATGGTTTCTTTAAAAAAAATTTTCAAAAAATAAAATTTCTTTACAAAATGATAATGGAATCAAATTATATTACTTTGCATTTTTATTTCTATTATCATAATATATTCTTTTTTTATCACATGGTAATCTGAATTCATTTATTATGATTTAAAACATAAATTTCAAACGATATTTATCTACTTAATAATTAATAACAGGAATGTCAAAAAATAGAAGTTAAATTTCATTTTAAAAACCAAATTAATTCTTCATACATGTTTAAAATTGTTGCTTCCATTTTAACTCATATTTTTTAATTATTATTCTGATTTTAAAAGATATCACATAGTAAGATATATATTAGTGGGTTTTCTACTTATAATACTAATAAAAAGAAGGCGAGATGTTAATAGCTTTATGGAACAAAAGGATATTGTGGCAAAATCGTTCCTTCAATAGCAAACTTTTTCTTAAATTTTTGAAAATCGCTTGTTATATAGTGACACCTTTTTCATTTAAATTTTGGCTTAATATTAGATAGCAGTTACGTGCAGAATTAATCCCTGATACAATCGTTTATCAAACCAGGATTTCTTAAACTATGGTTTACAACCTAAAACATGATCGCAAATTTTGTAACAGCATTTATACTCATCTCAAAATTTGAAACAAAAATCGATAAGTGAACCCTGTTGTATTAAAATATTTTTTTAAAAAATTCAGATAACTGTTTTTAATTGTATTTTATTTATTTCTCAATAATTTACTTTGCATTTGCAGGGTTTTTTTTAAAACTCCCGAATGATAAAAAAAATATAATTGGTAGATATGGGAAAGTAATTTTTTTATATCTAAAATAGAGGTACGAATTAATAGCAAATGTCTAAGAAATCCTGGAAATATGAAGTTTTAAAGATAATAAGATGGGTATTATAAGCTTTATTTGATTTTATTAGATAAAGGCTTAGATATTGAGCCTCGTCATGTTTAATTCAAGTTAACACTAAATTTTCTTTTTAAGTATTTTAAGATTTTCCCATGGATTACCAAAATATTTTGCATATAATTATTTTGAAGTATTTAGCAAATACCTAATTTGTTCTAAACTAGAAAGTTGGAAATACTCTAAGTAAATCTATCTTGGAAATATAAAGCTTTTGATTTTAATTTTCATGGCAACGGTAATATGAGTTCGTGACTTTTAAAAATATCAACAAAATGATTGGTCATTGCAGAAGGAATCATGGGAGCAAAAATATGATTCATTCGATAGCATTTCAGCAAAGATTTAAGATGCCTGATATATATTTTTTCCATTGCAATTTAGAAAATGGTTAGAACATTCATACCATCCAGTTTTCTAAAGTCAGCTATAACGCTAAACATATAATGGTAACATAACATGTGACATACGCTTCAGCTATAAATTTAGTGTCAGTTTTATCAACATTATGTCTTTTCCTGTTGTTTTATCAAGATAGTTATTCACCTGACGTGGAAGCGTGGTCGCCCTGAGTGCTGGAGACAGTCAGGAGGTAAGAGGAGGACGAAGAAGCAGAAGAAGAGGCATTGGACCTTGTCCAGCGTTGCTGCTGCAGGGACGTAAGGCTGGAACTGTTGCTACCCTGGTCTCTTGGAGAGGCACAGAGAGAATAGTCTTTGTCCCCGCGTTCTTTTTTAGGGCCACCCCCTAAGTCTCCCGCCTGCTTCAAGAGCTGGTAGATTGGATCGACTCCTCCCTGCTGATTGGTTTCTGTGTGAGACAAGGAAAAAATAGTTGAATCAGAAAATAGTTCTGCCATAAATGCATTCACTGATTACATGAATTAGCGAATGAAACATATCGAGACATCTTTGCTATAAATAGTATGATGAAGTGGTTGCAAAATAACTTGGTAGGTTCCTGAAATAAAAATTAATGAAAGGAATAAACCAAATCTTATATACAGACTGTGGATACCGTGGAGATTAAAAGGAGTGTTCTCCCCAGTAGTTTCTTACATACTATTCTAATAATTTTTTTCCCCTCTCCTTCAACTTAAAATTGTTGACTTTAGATATGGTCGCAAATTCCTTGCATGGAATTAATGAACAGCGGTTAGGAAGTATAGATTTTTTTTTGCCGCGAATTTGGCACTTTTATTGAATCTAGAGTAAAAATATGTATTTTTGATGCCTTTTTACTACTCTATTGATGTCAGAATTTGACAGGGAATTCCAGTTATAGTCACAAGATAAGACTGAAATTGATTCATTAAGTCAAATCATTACGTTGATGAATTATTGATTTTACACAATGCAAAAGTATAGACAGTTAATCGTTGATAGATTTAGCTCAAAGTTCGATAAGATTTATATTTTAGATGCTAAACTTGTTTACCAATTTTTTATATTAGCTCTTGGCATATTGCAATTATCTAGTTCATTTGCACTGAAACAACTAGACTGAAAGGCTTCTACAGAATGGGCTTCATTCAAATTTGATAGAATTTACTAAGTCTTAAAATACATTTCATCAGTCTCACTCAAAGCATTTTGAGTTACTGTGTTTACAAACAGACAGGCATAATGTCAAAAATGTTCTTTTCAGATTCACGGAGGTCAAATTTCAAGTTCACTATTTTGATGATTGCAATACTATCTATATTTCCTATATAGGAAAATAAAAATATAAAGAAAAGCTGCCAAAGAAGAGATTTTGGCTCTAACGTGAAAAACAAAGATTGAATGAATGATATTCATTAAGAAACTCAGAAAAAGTATTCGTTTATCAATCTACATTAAGATTATATTTTGAATGTGCTGATCTTATTTTTGTGTATAAGATATAAAGAGACGACATTTTTTTTATTTTCAGAATTTATCTCCCAACGCGTTCCACAATTTATATATGAAATTTAGTTTCATTTCATTTATTTATTTTGTCTACAGTTTCCACCACACATGGAAAGTTATTTTATAGCCACCCAAGATATATTCTACAGTACAAAAGTTCGAATAGTTCGTTCAGTTGCACATATTATGAGATTTACTAAGTAATAAAGTTTTTTGATGGTATGATTATTCAATATTGATTTATGTTTCGTTTTGATGGAACTTATGATTCAAATTTTGTTTGTTTTAATGAAAATAAGATTGTTAAAATGCTGTATACAATTTGAACATGAGTTTCAACATACTGTGAGCTTCATATAATCCGGCAATGTCCTAATCACATCCTTTCAGTTTTTAAAAGGGAAAACATTCGGAACATTAAAGTACAGGCACATCATTGCTTAACAATTTCCTATATATAGCATAATTTTCAGTATTGTTTTGTATATTTTGTTTAATTAACATATATTTTGCTATTAAAATGCTATTTTAACTGAATCTAAACTATTGAAATAATTTCATAAATTTTGTAGTTCTCTGATCCAATATTAGCCGGATTATTGAACGATTATCCTATTTGATAATATAAATACCAAGTTTTCTTTTTATTTTCCTATCTGAAAAGCTTGGAAGGAGACAATATATTAATTTTCTGTTAATTTAAAGTAAATGTTGAATCTTATTAAGTTTTTGAAATCTCAGAATTTAGAAGAAAAAATAAAATAATAAATTTAATAAGAAATAGTTATACATTTTTTTTTAAAAAAAATTTCAAATTTTGATTTTTTGTGATTTTAGGAATCGACAGAAAGCTAGCAATAAAATATTTGTCATAATTTATATCGAAACAAAAAAAATTCAATCAAATGTAATGGAATGCTAATTTTTTTAAAAAAATTCTGATTGATTACAAGTGTAAATTATGAAATAACTAAAATATTTACAGTGTTTTTAGAGAAATGAAAATCTAAAAAATTAATTTTATTAGAGCTTTAACACGATAAATTAAAAAACAAAAGAAAGCGTGTTTTTTTCAGGATAAGTTACGAATGTTTTATTTCTTTGCTCATAATTTTTTTTTTTTGGTAATAAAAATTATATTTGTTTGTTGTATTCATAAAATAAAATCTTCAAAAACAACTTCATTTCGTATGTCAACATAAAATTGATGTTCAATTAATGGTTCTGACGTATTGTACCGTCCAACTTTATAGCCAAATTTGAAGTCATCGCCAATGAGTTGCTAAAACGCCAATTATGGCAATTCGGCAGTGGTGTAATCCGTTGATCTTTATCGCCACATTTAAATCCGTCGCCCAAAAGTTATTAAACCGTTGGCGATCGTTGGCGAAGACGGTATAATACGTAAGCACCCAATCAATTATACAAGATACTCCTGGTAATAAGTTCATATTTTGCATGAAGAATTGGAGCTTCACTGAATAAAACCATAAGAATTATTTCAAAATTATTCTATAATTTCTAGAGTGATATTAAATCTTTCTTAACAGCTTTGCATAATTAGATTTTTTTTGAAATTTCGCTATCAAATAAAAAAGTTAATACCATTACTATCATTCAGTTAGTGTAAAAAAGTGTCCAAATGGTTAATGAAATGAAAGCTCGTCACAATTTCAGGCCTGAGGTTAAATCCACTCTATAAAAACACACAGTTAAATATTTCATGAAATAAAGCAGCCTAGCAATAAGCAGACTTTAATAAATTATATTTCTTCTGCCCTAAGCAAAGAAAGCCCAATTTTTGCAAAGAAAACTATTTACAGATCAGAAATCATTAGAAGCAAATTCTATAGCTAAAAGAAAAACACTGCCATTTTCCAAATCATATATAAAAGAATGTCAACGAATATTTTAAGTTCCCAAAACGCATTGCACAGAATCCAGATTACTGTAATCATTTCAACTTATAGCTGTTAAATTTAAATGTGGCTTAAATGCATATTTAAGTACATTAATACATTTCAATAAGTTTACTTTATCCAAAACCTATTAGAATCATGTATTGATTAGTTAGAATTTTATATTATTTTTCGATTATTTAAGTATTTGATAGATTCTCGAATAATCCTTATTCTAATTCATGTTATTTCGCATTTAGTAACTTGAGACATTTTCTGAATCGGCCGTTAAACGTTCACACATTTAAGTTCGCGAAACATACGGCAAACTATTTGCAAAAATTATTTTCATTGCGAACCCAACGATGGAGATTTTCTTTACCTACTTAAAAATTACAAATAGAAATATATCGCTAACCATTAATCATCCCGTATCAATTTCTAATAAAAAAATCAGATAAGGAACTTTGGTAACGCTTGATTTGTAAATATAACCTTGGAAATTGGTTGTAGCTTCGCGTGAATCGGCGAATTACACGTGATCGCGTCCATATCTAAACTGCGCATTCTTTTGCATTCATATAAAATTTTGACTGGATTTGGTTTTTTGCTCACGATCTAATCGCGACAAATTAAAAATCTCCATCCAAATAAGTTGTGTGCAGGTGGTTCTCTAGCGGTTAAACTGGGAAATATGTAGAGGCCGAACTTACTCATTATACATTGCTATACAAAAAACGACGCTATGAAAAAGAGCTTATAACTAATTTTAATTATTGTATTTTTTATTCTCATCCGAAACAGCAACAAGGCATTATTCAGATTATGTTAGACTACTCTGAAAAAATCCTTAAACAATTCATTTTCAAAAAGTTTTTCTTCGGTGAAAATAAAATCAGTTGATTTCATGATGTGGTTTCGAAATGTTTCCTGATTCATTTTGGCTTAGGTTATTGGTCATGGATGAAAAATATGTTTTGAAATTTTCGGTCTGATTGCTAAGAAAAACGAATAAAAGATATCATTCAACAGATAATTTTTCATTTTATCTTGTCTTATTACCACACGGATGTACGCAACAGCATTTTATTCCATTGTTGGTGATTAGCGGATAGCACTAGGCCCGAACCCCTAATCTGGTTAGTAGCCGAGTATCATACCAATCAAGCAAAAGGGACCCTTCAGCTCGAAGGATATTAATTGGCTTCTATAGAAATCACTACAGAGTATCCCCTCAGTGAGTTGGAGAACGATGCTTATGTGAAGTGTTGGTGGTGATATTAAAAACTGTCGTATTTAATGCGAGTCATGGAGTCGCCGATAGAGCTGCCAGGACAGTTGAACGAAGCTAAGTGCGAAGGTTGCGTTTATCCAAGGTCGGTCACCGGTTACCATTGTAGGTGATTAACGGAGAGTGCTAGGCCCGAACTCCCAATCCTATGGTTAGTAGTAGTTTGTTGATACCGATCAAACAAAAGGGACCCTTCAGCTCGAAGGATATTAATTGGCTTATATAGCAATCACCACACCATGAAATTAAGAGGATTCTCCTATGACCACGAATATCAATGGATTCTGCCATGCATTTTGGGATTTCATGATTCTCTCATGAAATTACCATGTCTGATCACTGTTTCAATGTGACGTTTAATCTTCAAAAAACACCAAAAATAAGCTGATCAAACTGTTAGAAGTAAAGCCGACACACTCTCAGCGCTTCAGCACAAACTGAAACTTAATAAGTTACAAATTAGTTTTTAGTAGTTCTAACCCATATCTACCTACCTGATAAACAGCTTGTTTGAAGTGATCAACTCCTCCAAACAGCTTCTTCAAGCACTTCCTTCATCTAGGAAATCTATTCATGTGTTTATCCAAATATTGTTTTTAAAATTGAGGCCTCAAGTGATTTAAGTTGAAATTTCATCTCTTTTTCAGTTCTCAGAAGATCTTATTGGCCAAAAGAAATTTAAAATCCTTTGTGATGTCTTATCTCTTGCTTTTTAAAAAAAAAAAACATGAAGGACAACTTCTTTCACCACTTCCTTTCCATTCTTTATTAGTTGCCCACGGTAAATTTTCGGGGAAATTAGTAAAAAAAGCAAAGCGGTTTGTTGTTGATCTAATTAGTTATAATTCATGACTTATATTTGTGTTTTTGGAGTGAATTAATTGGGGTGGTAGTGCACAAAGAGAAAGCACAGAAAGTGACAAAAAGGGGGAAAGTGAAATAAAAAGCAAAGCCATTCCATCACTACAAGACACATTAAAAACACAAGAGATAACATTTCACGTACAAATAATTATAAACAACATCCAACAGACATGCTCACATACTAAGTTAGTAAAGCTCATATAAACATTGAACATCAAAAAAATAAAATTCCAAGCACATGTAAAACGAATGCTTCATATCTAATAAAATCAGGAAGCTGAAAAATTAAAAAAATAATAATAATTCACAATGAGTTTATAGAGGAAAATATATCTTTTATCCAGAAGCATAACGAAATTAAGAATAAATGAACAAATAAACACGACTAAAAGAAAGCTACATAAGCGACAGAAATTTCAATAGTTTAAGAAGTTAAAGGGCGTCCCAAAATTAACGAAAAATTTGAATTTGTCACCATTCGTGCCATAAAACGCTGAAAACCTATTAAAAATCATTTGATATTTGATAGTTTAGGGTTGGTAAAAATGGAGCAACGTGTTTCCGTTGTCGAGCAATATTTAAAAAAGAATGACAGTTGGAAAATTTGAGAATTGATCTTCTAGATCGTGTGATTTAATATCATTAGACTTCTTTTTACGGACTTATTTGATGTAAAAGTTTTATGCCAACAAGCCCACAAACACGCGTGCATTGATGGTGGAAATTCAATTGTTACAAGCGGGCGAAACACTCGCTGAAGGGGAAAACGTTGGCGACGTTTGGCGAGGAGCTTCGCGTTAGCCGGGTTGGTTTGGCGAAGGGAATAGTCTCGTAGCCGCTGGATCTTTCGTGAAGCGGCGCGTTGTTTCGCGGCCTTTTGGGACCGCGCTCAGTCGGCTATATAAGAGACGGGATGCCGTAACCTGGCGGTGAGTTAGTTAGTTGAGTTTTTCTTCTCTCGGAAGAGAAGCGTCTCGCTGGACTAGCGGATTACTTTTCTCGCTTGTTATTAGTGGGCTGTGTTTACGTTTGCTGTTAACGTTGTATTATTGAGCTCGCTGCGATTTACTGTTTGCTGTGCTATACCATAGCCTTTGCAGACAGTGTTTATTGCGCGTATGGCTTGCATTTACGCTGCAAGTGACTGTTGATTGCCGGATTGTGTTTACCTGAAGTTTTACTTTGTTAAGCCATCCTGTAAATAGCTGTAAATAAATTTGTTTGTGCTGTCCTCAACAAGCCGAATCCGCTACGCTGACAGCGTAACAATATGTTATATTAACGAAATCCAGCCACTTTTATGCAAAGTGTCCATAAAAAATTTCGACAAAATAGGGCATTTATGTATTCCATACATAATCCCATACTGCGTACTTTACGATTCAATAAAAATATAATATGTATAATAAATATAAAAATAAATACACAATTCAATAAAAAAATAAACGGGAAAAAAGTTGTTTTTGATTTAATTCAAATCTACCGCGCAATGCTTCATTTTTATTAACCCTAAACTATCAGATGTCAAATGGTTTTTTTAATAGGGTTGCCAAAACTATATTGCACGAATGGTAATAAATTCATTTCTTGCATTAATTTTGTGACACCCTTTATACAACAAAAAAAGAGAAGAAGACATATTCACAACTGAGTGCTTTAAGAAATAATAAAAGAAACAATAAGCACATAAAATAAGATGTGTTACACAAGTTGATTGACAGCACATTTACTAAGAAATAGACGCTTTATGTATTATGCTTTTTTGTTTAAGAATTTAAATGAAATTAATTGAATAAAATATTACTTTCTTTTTCACAGCTTAGTAGATGGTATTTATGGTAAATTTTGACTGGTTTAGTCTTTTTTTAAATATAATGAAATGGTATATTTTATTTCGTTGCAGACGTCTGAATATCATTATTTCCATCCAATTTACAGATTACAAAATATTTATAGGTTCTATGATACTTTTGTGCTTTTTATTAGTGCCTGAAAAAAGTCCTCCGGTGTTAATTCAAACTGAAAATTCCCAAATATGTTCATCTAAAGACATTAAGATGTTTTAAAGTTTGAAATTAACAACTATAATTATAGTATTTTAACTCATTTTCAATGGGTCATGGAATAATTTTATAAAATCCAATTCCATAAAGTCACTTCTCTTCTAAACAGTGAATTCAGTACGAGATAATACATTAATATCATCTTAATCTTTGCTTCAATAAGAAGATTTTCAGTATTTGACCATAAAATAATTTGATGATTGGTAGTTAACTTAAAGATTGCCAAGTCCAAATAAATTCCTGCATTCTAATTAATATTCGAAGTGTATTTAAAGTATATCTGTTTATAATGAGTTATACTAATGGTATAGCAAAGTTTAACTAATTTTCTATCTCCCCATAAATTATTATTAACATTTAAAGGCAGTGTTGGCAACGTCTCTCTACTTCAGACTGTACAAATTGGGTGATGAAGTAAGACTAAATTTACATAAGTCCACAATATTCTATAGTTAATTAGATTAGTATATAAACTTATAAAATCTATTATTAATATAGAAAATAAAAATATCAAAGGCTAACTTAAGTTTCAAAAGCTTCATTAAATAATGAAGAAAACTTATTTTTATATTATTAAATTTTTTTTATCTTCAAATTAATTTCTTTTGAGTAAAAATAACTGGAAACAACATTTTAAAGATTTGTTGTTGTAAAAGACATTTTTTAAATTTTCATTATATATTTTTATATTCATTAATATTATTATTAACAATATTTTATTTAATATATCTATTATCTTATATTATTAACATTTTTATGTCCAAAAATCAATTTTTTTATTTTCCTGAAAAGAGTACGACATATAAAGTATTATAATAACTTTTTTTTGCATACTGATCTTAATAGTATTTCAAAACTACTAAAGTAGTATAAGAAAGCATTAAGACTTTAAGTTTTGTCAGCTTAATTTTATTATGGAATTTCAATTTTTATCTAAAATTATCAGAATTAATAAAAAAAATTTCATTTGTTGTGTTATTTTTCACATAATTGTATCAATCTTTGCATTTTTTTATCACACTATTAAACAAAAATAACGTGACAAAAGAAGATCGGACAAAAACCTGTTCTATAAATTCTTTTTTACATCTATATATTAAACTAATATACATTTATTATTATCGTTATGTATTTTAAATTATAAATATTATTAAAATCCTCCGTTTTCAATCATTTCCGTCAGCTGTAAAGTTTTTTTAAATTAACAACTAAACAATTCTTTTATCGACAGTTTTTGTATATTTATATGAAATGTATTTTTAGGCTTAACAATTTTCACACATTCTGCTGTAGCTTACAACTTTCAGACGATTCAATTAATTTAAATACAAAAAGAAAAAATTAAGGCAGCCAATTTAAAATCAAATCCTCTTGATAATGTGACAAAAATTCACCTAGATCATTATAAATTCAAGTTAAAAAATTACTCCAAAATCAAAAGTTGTTTCAGTTTTTGTACTCAATACTTATACGAAAATCATGACAATGTAAAAAAAATGGAGTTAGTCATATTTCTATTTGAAAACTGTGCAATGAAATATGATATCCAAGGCAATATTTTCAAAAGAAAGTAAAAACTGTTTATATCAACTCACTTTCTTCTTCCGGTTCGGGAACTGCTATTTTGGTTTCAATCTCCGATGTGGATTTCTGCCGTCTCAGCAATCTCGGTTTTGGCTACAAGAAGAGGAGCAAAGAAAAATATCAGCACGGGATTCCGCCTTTATTCATGCAACGTTAAACACAGACTTCATCTTCTCGGAAGACACTTCCAGTCTAAAGAGCATTTCTTTCCAAAAGAAGGAGCTCCAAAAGGAAAAGACAGAAAAACATCGGACAGCGTGTTCGAAATCTTATTTACTTTCAACTGACAGAATTTCTGTTTCCTTTTTACGAAAGTTATGAATAAAAAATTGGAATAATGTGTTTTTTATGAGCAAGGAAGTGTACAATTGATACTGCCAGAGGAAACTAAGGATAAAAGCCGAAAAAAGATTCTTTAGAGCGAGGAAAAGAGCTCATATAGAAATAAAAATGATTATTACAAAAACAGGATCGTTTGGTATTGATAATTTATTTTAAATATGCTATCAAATTGTAGTATTGAAACTAATAAAATAATTTTCCTTTTGCACTGCGTAATTGAAAAATATATAGTCTTCTTAAATTATTAAGTAGTAAAAAATGTTGAAAAATAGTAAAAAAGTTTTTTAAGCATTTAATTATTTTAGGGACGTACCTTAACAAACTGATTCGATTGTTTTGTCTTTTTCTAGCTTGATCGTATCAGCTATTGCCTTCTGTGATAATCAATTCTTATATAATTCTATTCACACACACGCACGTACACGCATACACATACACACACAGAGAGAGAGAGAACACTTGACAAAACAATATGAAAAAGAAACTGGTTCTATGAAAAGCTGTTTAAGACAATTAACTCTTTATGGAAGCAATTACTTTCCTACGTTCTTTTGCCATGTAACGACTTTTAATAATACTCAATTTATAACAAAGTATGCCAGCCTAAAATATTTTATGTTAATCAATTTTTGAATATAGTTACAGTTAAAATAATCATATTTTTTTGAACTCGTTACTCTGGCAAAAACAAAAGGTAGATAAATATTCAAAATATATTAAATTATTTATTTACATTAAAGCCCCGTATTGAAACACGATGGATGGTAATTTTGGGTCATGGTCGCGTGAAAAGGACGATACTTGAGTTGGCACCATTTCTCTGAAACCTCTCGCACTAAAGAATGGGAGGACATTTGAGTTTAAAAAGTTTAGCGCGCTCCAAATTTGAGAAATACGAAGGTTTCCAGCCTCGAAATTTATACTATACCACAAGGCCACCACGACCACAAAAATACAAAGAAGCAATAAAATACTTCATTTGTAATTGTTTTTAAAAAGAAAAATATATTTTACAAGTACTTACCTCAAACTGATTCATTTACAATGATCGTATTGGCGATATTTTTTTTTATGATTTGGCAACATTGGCGAAAGATATTTTTTAAACTAAACTAATCGGATACTTTTTAACATGAATTATTTATTGTTAAAGAAAAAAAAAAAGAAAAAAATCGGATATTTAATTAAAATCCGATTTACTTTTTTAATTCAATCCAAACAAAGATTTTCTCCGTAGCTGTACCGGCAACTCCAAGACATCCAGTAACTTCATACATATATTAAAAGATTATTTTATTTTATTTTTATTTATAATTAATTTCTTTTTATTTGAATTTTAAAAAAGTAAAACAATCTTTCTTTAAATAACCTAACTTTAACTGTTATTTTTAAGAAGATAAAAGTTGATAATTTTTTTATGATTTATTGATTCATGAGGGACAGTTTGGGACATTTAGTTCAAACTTGTTGTCATTGTTGTGACTAATGGCATTTGCCTTGGACAAGCCCCCTGCTGATACGATCAGCAAATGATTTAAGCCTAAGAAATGCGGCTCTTTGTTTTTTACAAGTAGCGCCATCTAGGGTCAAGAGTACAACTTAGCTACTCACAAGTCACAACCCTTTTTAGGGGGCGGACTTAATTCACGCAATTTCATTCATTCATCTCTGACCGTAATTTAGATCTGGAACAGAGAACTGTCACCTCTGACGCAGCACCTCCAATGGTATTATTCTCTACATGGAGGACTTTCTGACCACGAACAGATTTAACGAGCGCCAGTCTCCACACACTCGGGGAATCTTTTCGCCAGTGAGCTTCGAACCCGTAACTTCAGGAGTGCGAGTCCAACGCTCTACCAAATAGGCCATATCGGCATAGAGTTCAAACTTAATCAATTGAAATCCGCAAGTGTCTAGATTGATCCTTATTATCCGATCAACTAAAAATGTAACACGTAGTGTAAGTTAGAATTTATAACTGATGGATTTAATGGATTTAAAGCATCGTAAGAGAGGTGATTGTGGCGCTAGCTTCGGTATTGTAGCCAGATAACATCTACAATACCGAAGTCGACTTTTGTATTATGGTCATGTTACAGGGCTACTTGCTCTAGCATCACAGTTTCGTATCGCGACCTTCAAATGGTACTTGCTCTTTTGAGTCTTCATTTTTCGGCATCATATGCATAACAGGGTTTTTTTTACCTTCTCGTATACGTAATAAAGAGGAAATATAATAATCATCAAAACAATCGAATTGAAGTCTACGTTTTAGACCTCCAAGAGTTTAAAAAGCACATTTTTGGAAAATGTCTGTATGTGACAACGATAAATCAAAAATTCTTTGAGTTATAAAGAAGAAATTTGGTACATGGTCTTAGCACTAAATTTGCATATTTCTATTAAACTTTGAATAAAAACTGTTCAGAGGTGGTTCGTCCGGCTGTTTTTAATCTAAGTTAACACGATAATTATGAAATGAAGAGAGCTAGGTAGATAATAATGGTAAGATAAATAAGATTCTAGGTAGATTTAAAATCAATAGCGTAGACACCTATCAAAGTTTGAATCAAATCCAACAATGGGTTGCCAGACTTTCGTAACCAACCAAATAAATCCGCAGCAACTTAAATATATCAAAATAAGATTTTGTAACTACAAGTATTGTTTTGCGTCAAAATGTTGTTTCAATCGGTTGAGTTAAACGTGTCTGAGACATAAGCTCGATTTTAGGATACTTTCATAACATGTCAGAGATTAATTACCAAATCATTAGCGGAGAATGACAAGATTTGTATATTAGAAACGTCATGCTAATTTATATATTTCATAACTATTGTAAGATGTCGTTTGTGGTGAAAACTATATAAACCAGATAACATCCCTCGGACCGAGGTCCACTTTTGGCTCAACGGATATGTTACTCGGCTACTAACCATAAGATTGGGAGTTCGGGCCTAACACTATCCGCTATCACCGCACATGTAAGGAGTTCTTTGATATCTAGCATACTCATATTATAGAGTATGCGAAAAAGATTTGGGGAGACAATTCTGGCAGATTGATAGTTATAAAAGAAATTTAATATCTTTAATTTCTTTTTCTATTTTATTCATATTATATATATATATATATATATATATATATATATATATATATATTAATTCCTACTATTAACTCACACTCTCCCTGTGTGTGTGTGTGTGCCACACATTTTCAATCATTAATTAAATACTTTTTTTTCATCCAGTCAAGTTCAAGTATATATTTTCCCCCTGTAGTGGATGACATCTGATGTTAATACGGTTTTTTCAATTATTAATTCATTAATATTTCATTATATAATTAAAAACTAACTTTCTCGTCAAAAATATTTCTTTCCCCGCGGCCAAATAAGTATCAGTATGGATTCAGTTTGTTTTCCCCTCAAACAAATGAGGTTAGGCGTAACAAGTTTTGGGTAGATTATTTTAAACGATTCCGTTAATTTTTTTAATGCTTGATGCATTTAAAAATTATACTTTGTTAATTAACCGATTGTTCGAATTCATTTTTAAGTACTTTCGAATTAAAACAATACATGACATAGCAATTTAAAATTTCTAATCTGTATTGCGCTACCCCAACTGGTGTAGAAAATTCACGCATTTTGAGTTGCCAATATTGGCTTTGAATCCTCAGTTGGTGTTGAAAATTCAACGCTAGTAAATTTTTTTGATCAATTATTTATAGTAATTGTTAGGCCGAGATAGCCTGGTTGGTAAGGCGTTGGATTTGGTTTGCGAGTTCTAACCTGTCAGTCGAAAACTCTCCTTGCGTGGTGGACTTTAAATCTGTAGGGGCTACAAAGTTCTCCATGAGGAGAGTAATACCACAGGGGGGGGGGAGGTACTGGGTCAGAAGAGATCTTTCTCTGTTCCAGATCTAAATTACGATCTGTGGATGAATGAATGAAATCCGCATCGTAAAAAGGATTTGAGACGTATGCGATCTAGAAGCAGACTTCTGCCCTCGGGTGCTCAGGGGCCAATATACCCTCAGAAGCTACTGCACTTCTCCTACCGTTGTAAAGCGGAGCACGAAAACAACAACAATTGTAATTATTTAATAAAAAGTAACGAAACTAAATTTTTTCCTAGTAACCTATGTAGGAGTTGATTTTAAAAATAGTTGTTTAAATTACAAGTTCTATTCTATTCAAATGCAGCAAGAAAACGAAGAAACCATACAACTGCATTTACATTCATAAAGAGAGTTGTGCTTACCTGACAAGCTCCTTTCACTTTTTCTTGGCACTCTGCGTGGACATTCATTTTGCAAAGCTTGCATCTCACTCCCTGTCTTGAATGTCCTACCGAGAAAAAGTTAATAATAAAAAAATTGAATTCTGTTATGCATATATCAATGCATCATGTCAGAACACAATTTCTTGAACGGTCAATCATTGAAAACGTTTTACTAAATTAAACAATCTAATCTACTTAAAATTTTTTTTTATTAATGTTTGAAAAAAAAACATCTCAACAAAAAGCGGCAGACTTTGCAAACGTATAGATTAATTAAAAAAAAATTAAACTATTTTTTTTAAAGATTTTTATTCGAGTTTGAAGAAAGCTTTCATAAAGTTTTAAAAAAGCTGAAAAAATCATGATCAAAAAGTGGCAAAATGAAGATTAGAAAGGTTTTTATTGCGAAATTGCAACCATTTAATAATATTTTTGAGTATTCTAATGCCTGTTTTTGGGAAAGAAATTTAAAATTTCAGTTCGTTGCCCACGCCATTTTATTGACGCCAAAAACCTCACCCCCTTTAACCCTCATCGAAGGACCACGTGCTAGTGTAGGTTAAATTATATTTTTATTCATTTTAATCGTTTCCTTGAATGAGTCGCTTTAGTATTGCAAACGATAAAAAAAAACTTTGTCTCGCATTCATTGTTTAAAAAATTTCACATTTCCTATTTATTTCATGTTATATAATCACGTGCTCAAAATGACGTTTTTCTAGGTGGAATTAAAGTCAATAACTTTTTTTAAAAAAAAATCAGAACTTCTGTAAATGTAATGGCAACGCGTCATTAAATGCTGATTTTTTTTGATATGCTCGTGCAGATAAGGAAACTTTAATATTTCGCCTACGGATTTTTGTTGACACCAAAAACATCATCCCCAAAACAACATCATGTCCTGACATGATAAAAATATAAATGCTAAAGTACCAAACAAATTACTGCCAAAGTAAGCCGAAACTGCATGACATGTTCAATTTTTAATATGAATGTTATAATTCTTCACTGAAAGCAGAATTGATTTTTATATATAAAGTTGATTATAACTAATGATAATCAAAATATAGTATTGGGATGGATAAAATGTACATCACTTAGATTTATAAATAGTCTTGTACATTCCTAATATATTTAAAAATAACATGCATTTGAATAGGAGTTAGTTTTGAGCACTGATAATCGGTATCGATGGAGAGAGTTTCTACAAACGACCACTTATGCATTTCTCATTTATACGTCATTTCATTGTAATCCCGCCTCTTTCATAACTATGAAGAGATAAGGTACTGCATTTATACGACAAAGTTTCGGTATGCATCCTTCTTGTTACTGAAGAAAACTCGAATCTTTTAAAAGCTGATCATTTTCAAAATATGTGTGAGAGCAGTAACCCTACTATAAAGTCTAAACTATTTACTCATTGATGTATTAATAGAAAACAAATTCTCTGGAATTCATTTAAGTGATAGTGAAGAAACTATTCCATGTTCTTTTAAAATAATTAATGCCTTCAAAATTTCGAATTTATTTTGTTTGCAAAATTAAAAAAAAAACTTTATTTATAATACTAAATTAAATTCTCACTGACAAGATTATTTTTTCTTGCACCTAAATAGCATTAAAAAAGAAATGCATGATTATTATTCATGTCTTAATGGTATGATTCTCCTTACTTGAAAAACATTAATTATTGCTTTAAATACTGCGCATTAATATATTAACACTATTTGAAAAAAAAACTTTAAATTTATTACTTGCAAATGAATTAACTTCAATAGCATTAGATATGTTAACATTAAAGTATGAAATCCGTTATTTTATAAAATACCAAGTTATTCCATGAAATAACTGATCGTGTCCGTTAAAATGTAAAACTATCTTTTACTTCATGGTTTAACTAGTTATTTCATATAATACGAACTGCAGCCCGTTAAAGTGTAAAATAACCTTTATTATACACCTCGCACTACAAATACATTTACCTTCCACCCCTACTGCAATCGAAGTACCGGATGTAGAAATATCGCTCCGATCGGTTGCTACAGCTCAAAATTTAGGTACTGGTCAGGGATTTAAAAAATGTTCGTGTAAAACCCAGTGTGTCAACAAAAAATGTTTTTGTTTTAGAAATAATGTTCTTTGTAATTCCAAGTGTCATTTTAGTAATCCTTGTTGTAACAAATGATTTTATAGTACGTTTCCATAAATACCATTTATACGCTGCATAAATTAGATAAATTGCTTCTTTTTCATTTTAATTGTTTATCCGTTTATTTATAGAATACCCAGTTATTTCATTTTAGATAAATTGTTTATTTTTCATTTTAAATGTCTCCCATTAGTTTGTTTATAGAATACCTAGTTATTTCCTTTTAGATAAATTGTTTATTTTACTCTTTAACTGTCTCTCATTAGTTAATTTATAGAAACCCTAGTTATTTAATATAATAAATAGCTAAAGTGTCAAATTAATAACATATTACTTTAACGGACACGATCAGTTATTTCATGGAATAACTAGGTATTTTACAAAATTACTGCATTAAATACTTTAACGGCAGCATATACATAACGATCAAAATAATTTATTAAAATTCCATTGATAAGTAGGCGTCATTTAAGTGTTATTTATATGTAAATAAGTAAATATTTAAATTATATTTTATTGCAGCTAGTTAAAATATTTGAAAAACAGTTCTTAATTATATTCCAGGCGAGAAAGAATTTATATTTAGTTTAATTTCATAATAATTTTTCAAGAACTTTGTAAAAAGTATGAATGTACACATTGTTACTCGCAAGTTTTTTTCATTCTTTCCGCAAAAAATGTCTTACGCATACATTGGAAATATACGCCTGAAACATTTTCGTAAATAAAATGAATGTGTAAATTATTCTGTATTATTCAATGTAATTAATTCTGTATAATTCATACAGAATAAAACCGTACGAAGTGACAAAGAAATTTAAGAAAACAAATGGTATGTATTGTGTATTAAATAAATAAATTCCCTAATTTAATAATTAATTATTATGACTGTCTGGGAATATAAATAAATTCTCAGGATAAAATGAAATATTAAATTTTTAGTAAAAGTAATAAGAATAATAATTTATTTACAAAGCAAAAAAAAAAAAAAAATCTGAAATTGAAGACAAAATTTGTTAACGAATAATGCAAAGTTCCAAACGGTTTTTTGATATGTGTCGAAATTAATTTATTATAAATATTGCCAGATAAAAAATAGAAAGTCGTCTTCGTACTGTAAATAGGAGAAAAAGTTATAGCACGACAATAAATAAATGATATTATTTTTTGGGCTCAAATAATATCAGTGTTTGATTTTTTTTAACAATGTTATTAATGCAAATGTTATCAAGCAGAAGAATCACAGTGATGACATAAATATAGCTGATTTTGAAATTGAAAATATACCGAAATTTTAAACTCAGTAGCATCACAACATAATATATAGCTATAACGTAATATACTTTTTTTTTTAAAAAAAATTACAAGATAAGATTCAGTCGAGGAATATTTCTCGGTAAAATAAGCATACTATAAGTAGTACAAAATTTTATTAACTGTATTATTCTTGAAAACGAATGAACCTATTTTTTCTTGCAGAGAAATGACATAAACATGTATATCCCCTTGAGAATCTTATAGATAGCCGAGCAATTATTTAATGATGCCAATCTAAAGTAATAAGGATTGAAAATGTTTCAATTCATTTTTATGTGAAGGAAGTTAGACATGTATTCCAATTCAAATGTTGAAACACTCAAAGCAGAATTACACCAACTTGTGGTAAAGAACGATAATAAAGTCGCATAAACCAGAATAACTCACAGTTTCCACGGTTCAGTCTGCAGAGCATCTAATTTAAGTTTGATTGGTTTGTAGTTCGAATCCAGCGACTGTTATCCGCTGACTGGAATTCTTTTATTCGAATTATTATCTATTCTTTATCTAAGACGTGGATGGTTCTTAAATATTCAAATTGGATTGTTCTTGAATATTCTATATGTGCATAAAAGATGAGTCTCGTCAGTGATGGTAAGTTTCAATCTTTGCGGTTGCGAGTTACTTAGTTCTAAAAATCAAATCGTTTGTTTAAACCAGGGGATGCACAACCTTTTCAGGATGAGTGGTCAAAATATGAAAAGGATCATGTCGAGGACCAAAGCAGTACGTGAATGATAAACGTGGAAACGCGGTTTTTTTTTGTAGCAATACGCATGAATTAAAATTATTACTTTACTTATTTAACTCATGCACACATTATGCAAAAAATAAATGAATGAATGAAAGACAAACGTTATAGATATGATTGAAATACTTTACCTAAGAAAAAAGGATTTCTACTAAAAAGGTGGCAAATTTGAAATAGAATAACAAAGGAAAACTTTTTGGTAATTATACAGAGAAAAACAATTTGAATTTTGAGAAAAAATGATAATCAAACTTTGAAAAAATTAATGAAATGGATGGGACTAAATATTTGAAGTTAATTGATTTTATATTGTGCTTAAGATTGATTGTGGCGATATGCAGAACAAAATAAGAAATAGAATAGCAGAAGTGTTCTCTAACCCACTATTCTATTTCTTACTTTTTATTTGTTTAAATTCAATAGTGAGAAAGTTTGCTTACAAATGTAAGTGCCACCAAAGAAAGTTGTATATGCTGCTGCATTTTGCTTTAAGCACAAAAATTCCTTGGCACTTTTCAAAATATGGAAACTGATCATCAAATGCATTACACAAGATTTTAATTTGTTTCTTATATTGCATTTTCATGTGTGGAAATTTTTAACTTCCGTGAATCTCTCCAATACGAAAACTGGTACTCGCAGGTAGCCATGAAAGTAACAAACTGAAAAGCCGCGTAATAAAAAGTAAATAAACTTGATGAACAACTGTAAATTATTTACTCTGAAGTAGAATTTTTTTCGTATCGGATTGTTATTCTTTGTTTGAAAAAGTCTCATTTCATTTTAAATTAGTCTTATTTTATTAACAACATTTGCGGGCCAACTTCAAAGGCTACGGAGACCAATTTTGGCTTAAACTAACGACGAAGTTCTTTGAATCTTCGTGACAATATGCGAAATCTAATTTGTCACGTGATAGCGACGTCATACGCTTTATTTGAAAACAATGAACAAATATGAGGTGTACAAAGCTAATTTTATCTTAAAGATTTCCTCCAAATTTTAAAGAAATTTAACGAAATTGACCATGATTTTCAACTATATGAAAAAATTACAGGATGGTAATTCCAAATGATTTTCAGTTCTAAATTCAGTGAATAAAAAACAAGGTGAAAGTTAAAGTGTTTTTATATAATAATATACAGATAAAAGTTTAACAAAAATAGTGCGCGTTACGCAAAGGAAGTGTAGTAATACCTCTGAGTATTTCTTTGCAGAGATCACACGCAGTTATTTTTTTATAAGTGTACTCCTGAAAGACGTGGGCGATTTCTAGAGTACCAGGAGCAGCAGATAGAGGACGTGAACCACTTTTGGCGCTCTTTTTGTCATTGTCGTTCCTAAAAATAAAATAAAATGGGTTTAAAATTAATAATAAATGAAACACAACGAATAAACAACGCACTTGTTTGAAAAACGCACAGTTTTTTGTTTAAGAATCTAAACAACAAACTGGAATATTAAAAAATTTAAATCCGAATTGCCAGATTCGAAGCAAATTTATAAAGGAAATTGAAGAATCCAGACGCCACGTGAAAGATAAGGAAACAAAATGAATTGATTATATTGATTAATGATATCATTAGTTCAATGGCAATGTGATGCCAATGCGGAAACTGAATAAGTACTGTTATTTGTTGTTTCGGAATTCCCAGAATTCCGACGAGTAGAAATGTTGTGTAATGAAAATCCTCAGTTGCAGACGATAAGTGGTAAAGTGACCCGATGTTCCATTTATTGAGAGAGTCACAGCTTTTGCTCTTTTTCTATATTCCAAAGAAAACGAACTCGTCATCAAAAGAAAAGCAGAAATTATGAAAGAGTGGTCCCTTTTATTAAAGTAAAACAATCAGATGTCACGGATTAGACGTATAAATTGTGAATTTCAGCCATCTATCCAAGATTCAACTCGTATTTGAAATAGATATCCCGTATTTAACTAATTTTTTTATCAGTGAATTCCCAACCAATTTTCATTGATCCTGTTTTTATTGACAAAGTTGAATTTTTCCAACATATTAATAGAACTGCACAAAAAACAATATGGCGAACACACAATCAATATTTTTAAAGTTTAGATGGCCTACTCACTAGAACCAAGAAACCTCGACAAGAACTTTCATTCAATCAATTTGTGTTTTGATAATAAAATGTTTTTTGTATTATTCTTCAGTTATTGGATTGACTATCTAAATGTGTCCTTTATTTCTTTCGTAATATTAAATTAAACAGTGTAAAATGTTTATGCATTTAACTAAAAAAAATATTGATCTGAGAGAAGTTTAAAAAAATACAGGTACTGTTAAAACCAACAAAATGAGCCTTCAGATTTTAAGATAATTTAATTCAGTCATGAATAACTTAAAAAAAACAATAATTTGGAAAACTATATATATATGCAATGATATTTTAAAATCTAAATTAATCCCTAGTTAATTTCCGAAAACATATCTGAATTTAGACCTTAGTAACATCATTTTTAAAATACTCTCTTATTTCCTGATGCCATTCCACTTATTCAATTCAATTAATTAAACTAAAGTTTTGTAAAATTGCCGAATCGATTAAAAGCCGACAGGTTCCCACATTCCGAGTAAAGGGTTTTAACTCTATGCGAATTAGGGGGTTTAGAAACGCAAAGAATTCCGGCATAATGACGAGACCGACATTTTCACAGCACACACATCGATTTATTTTCAAAACTCTACTACACTCCTTGAAGCGCCATCTATCGGCATTTTATTCAGCGATATTCGCCAACAATACGAACGTCGTAACAAAGAGATAAAATACTGTCCATTGAAGCACATTCCTTTAAAGGACCCCTATGATTCCCTTACATGTTATTTACTTGTGATTGACATGATATAGAAATCCCTATTAAAATTTTATGTCTATATTCACAGGGATAAAAGTTTAATTAGCTTTTCCTCATTTCGTGTTGTGTCGTTCTGTGTTGTGCTCGTCGCTTTCGCTTGTACATAATGCGTGACTTCGGGAATGCAATAAAAGTTTTTCTTTTCTCTGTCTTCGAAACTGCCTTCAGCTTCAAACAAAAACATTATGTGTTACATATATATAATCTGAGAGATTTTTTGTGGGAAATTATTTTAAAATACGTATTTTACAGAAGATATTGTTACAAGCGGGCGAACGCTAACGCTCGCCAGAGGTGAAAACTTTGGCGGTGCGTCATAAGGCGCTCCGCGCCAGCCGAGTTGACTTGGCGGAGGAATATTCTGGTAACCCCGAGAGAAGTTTGGCTGCGCCTGATCGCCGAAGCCTCTCGGAGCTTCCGCCATAGCACGGCCACGCTTTCGCCCGACTATATAAGAAGCGGGTTGCCTCTTCCTGACAGTTGATCGCTCAAAGATAGAGGATCGTTCTTTGAGAAGAGAAGCGTTTCGCTAACTTGTAGCTTTTACTTACTTTTCGCTTGTTATTAGTGAGCTGTGTTTTGCGTTTGCTGTTAACGCTGTGTTATTGAGCTCACTGTGATTGACTTTTGCTGTGCTATATTATAGCTGTTTTGCAAACCGTGTTTATTGTGCGTAAGACTTGTATTTACGCTGTAAGTGACTGATTATTGCTGGATTGTGTTTTCTGAAGTTTTACTCTTTCAAGTCATCCTGTATATACCTGTAAATAGCTATAAATAAATTTGTTTGTGCTGTCCTCAAATAAAGTCCATTCAATCCGAACCCGCTACGCTAAAAACGTAACAATATTATCCGGTAAATTCTGATAAATTTCCGATCGATACTTGCAACAATAATTTACGAAAATTTTAAGTTTGCCTTTCTCTTCCGTGTAATAAGTAAATTAAAAAGTAATTCAGAATTTTTCTCAGATTATATATATATAATAGTTTTTGAAATATAATGTTCTTTAAAAAATTATTCATGATTGAATTATTTACCTTAATTTTCGAAGGTTTGTTTGATAGATTATAAAAATAATTGTATCATTTAAATTTGTCCTCTCAGATTAATAATTTTTAAATTTTTATGCCAAGACATTCTTCCTTATTTGGTTCAACATCAAGGCAGAAATATATTAACACATACGGAAGAAATATACTGACACAAAATATATAATAAAATCAAACTTTTAAAAGCAACGTTTCTTTTTTTTCATTGTCAAAACAAAAATTGACCAAACGAAAGTTCTTGCTGATGTTTCTTAGTCAAAATCAACGAATTTATTTATTTATAGTATTCTAAAATTTAAAAATCGTGCACATGACTTTACAGTATTATTCTTATCTAGTTTTGTTTAATAGTACTTTTTTTAAACACAGTCAGTCTTATAAAATAGACTAAGATTAATTTGATAAGCGTTCGGAATTTTAGATTGTAATGAAATTGGATTTTAAGAATCTCTTACTTGTCTGCCAGACTTGTGTTGCTCGCCGTCTTAAGATTAAGGAAGGCCTTCAACCACTTGTTCTTTGCACTTCCACTGCTCGTACTCGAGGTAGATTGCTTTCTCTCTTTCAAGTGATTCCCTTCCAACAGGTGCTCACCTTTGCTCGACGCAAACAAATCGAGCTGAAGCAGAAGAAGAAAACGAAATTTGTTACATAAAATCATTTAACTCTTCTTATTTGTTAATAATAATAATAATAATAATAATAATAATAATAATAATAAAAGTTAATGCTATACTTCAGTTGACATTTTCATTATTTATTATTGAATTTTTAACTCTGAGGAACTGAAGTTCGGAAAAACCTCTTTTTTGATCAAATTCGTAATGATATTTTTTTAAAGTCGGCATATAAATTCAAAACTTATTTCTCTCATAATTTAATATTAAATTCTGCTTTTAGTAATAATTATTTTTTATTTAATTCCTAATGTTAGCTCACACACTCTTTCTATATATCTTGTTCAGATTTTCAATCGTCAATAAAATATTTTTTATTTATCCACTCAAGTTCATACACACTTTTTAAAACTTGAAGTGGATGACACTTGATTTTAATACAGTTTTTTCAAATATTAATTCATTCAATTGGTTAAATTTTTATTAATTAAATAAAAGTTAACTTTTTCGCAAGAATATTCATTTCCCGACCGTCAAATGAATAAGGCTTCATTTTGTTTTTTCCCTACGCCAATGAGGTTAGGCTTAACGTGTTTTCTATCAATTATTTCAAACGATTCTGTTTAATTTTCTTAGTTTTTGATGCTTATAAAATACTAAGTTACCACTATAATAAATAGATTTTTAAGAATCATTTTGAAGTACTTTTCAATTTAAATAAAACAGAATAAAGGAAATTTAAAATTACTAATTATTGCATTGAAAACTGACATAGAAAATTCACACATTTGAGTTGCCCCAATTGGCGTTTAAAAATCCACGCATGCGCATTGTCTTCCGATTTATTTTCAACGGATACGGACTTGATTTTGTTTTAACCAAAGATAATTTTTTTTGATAAATTTGTATTAATTGTAGTTGTTTAATAAAGAGTAACTAAAATAAAAATTTCCTTTGTCGACCTATGTAGGAATTGACTTAATTTTTTTTTGAATATTATTTATTTGAAAATAACATACTTACCAAAAACATTTAAAATAATCATAAGTGGCCTCTCTCCATATAATATTTTATACATGATTGTAAGTTAAAACTTGAAGGTTAAATTCTTTCTCCTATGTGGTTCGCAGCCAAATGTTCTCGATTAATTAGAATAAATATATTCTTAAAATATCCCAAGGTTTGTTGCTCTGACGAGTAGTTTGGCTAGTTTAGTTTGAAGTGACCCTGCCTCACGTCATAAGGACATATAACCACCTTATGGCTGAAGCCTCAACCTTATTAGTCAAATTTAAGTAAGTGCTCGGAAACTGAAGGTCAACGGGTGACCTTCAATTGGAAATGGGTAAACGGATGACAGAGCCGCACTTGAGTTTAATTCAATCAATAAACAGTCTGTAAGTTCCTGCAGTAGGAAGTATGATAAACTTCAGACCAGGCTAAAATTTGCCTTTATCTATCATCCTCAGATGGCTTAAAATTTCAATGCCTGTTCCACAAAAGCCTCCTTTTATTCCAAAGTTATACACAAATCTAAATCGTTAGAGTGTATTTAACAAAATGAAATTCACCCATCTAGATTGCTACGTTTATATATCCGTTCACAAAGACATAAATGGTAATAGTTAACAGGATAAACATGGTTGCAGTTAAATCGACCAGGGACCTTTAAAATGACTTTTTGCAATTTTCACCTTAGCAATTTGAAATTTTACAAGCATTAAAAGTAACAATTAAGGAGATGACACACAAACTTTTAAAGCATTATATTAATTTATTTATGATTTAGGGGGTATAATATGATATAATAGCGATAAATAACGTTAAGGAAAAATGTTCCAGGCGCTCCAAATTTGATTGAAAACGCTCCAATTTTTATTATTACTTACTATAACGTTTTTGAAACAAAATTTGGGATTAATTTTTAAGTTTGAGTGCGAAGCATCAAAATTAACCAGTATAATAATTTAAAAATATTCATATGTTTAAAAAGTTTAAGTAGTTTTGAGTTATTACATTGGTTAATTTTGATATTTTGTTCTCAAACTTCAAGATTAATCCCAACTTTTGTTTCAAAAGGGTTAGAGCTAGTAATAATAAAAATTGGAGCGCTTTCGAACATATTTGGAGCGCCTGGAACATTTTAACTTATTTATCAATAATATTATATTATATTCCCCCAACCAAAAAAAACATCCTCATAAATAAATTAATATAATGCTTTAAAATTTTGTGTGTCATCTCCTATAGTGTTACTCTTAATGCCTGTAAAACTTCAAACTGCTAAGGTGAAAATTGCAAAAAGTCATTTTAAAGATCAAAAGTTAACAGATTAATGGACCTGATACAAAAATTCGACATCGATTTATTTAGATGATCAAACTAAATCTGATATTTTTTTTTTATCTTTCTAAGCTTGAATAAGCCTTTGATTAATAGCATTTATGTTCAAAATGTGTGTTATTATACGAGATGAACACTGGATTTCATTCTGCACGCGCATATTACAACTTATAGACACACAACCGATGAATGATTCTTTCGAATTCATGTGAGCATAAAACTCCGATTGTTTATCAAATCCTGAAGGTCAATGTTATTTTATATGATCCTGTAAGTGTAAATATTAATCATCAAACATTTCTGAGTCAGTATTGCGCAATATTGTAAACTTTCGCCACAATTAATTTAATTATAAATTTGAATGTCAGGAGAAGTAATGTATGGAAAAAAGCCCGCGCATACATGTGCACAAACACACCAAGAGAGAGAGAGAGAGAAGCATGGACACACCCACCGAGGGAGAGAGAGACAGGTATGCACACACACAAAGATAGAGATAGGCAGGCATGCAGACGGACACCACATACAGAGAGGCAGAAAGAGAGAGAGACAGAAAGGCGCGCACGCACACATAAAGAGAGAGAGAGAGGCAGAGAGAGAGACAGGTATGCACATATGCACAGACAGACAAACAGACACATACACACAGACAGACAAACAGACACATACACACAGATAGAGAGAGACAGGTACGCAAGCGCATGCGCACACAGACAGACTGGGACACATACACACAGATAGAGGGAGACAGGTACGCAAGCGCATGCGCACACAGACAGACTGGGACACACACATAGAGAGAGAAAGAGACAGAAAGGCATGCACACAAACATACACATCACAGACATAAAAAAGAAGAGGCAGACAAGCAGACAGACAAAGAGGCACGCAGAAGCAGAGATAGAGAGGGACAGAAATGATTTAGAAGAACAACGAAATAACGGAATGAATTCATCTCACTTACCTGAGCCCTCACCGCTGCCAGGTGAATGTGAGCTACTTGAAGATCAAATTTTTTCAAACTAACATCTTCTTGCAGTTCGTTCGCTTTGTTGAACAAGCAAGATTCCAAGCTCCTGGAAATGGTAAATAAAAAAATAATTAACAATGTTGTTCTTACTCACAGTACTATAATTTATAAGTGCATTTAATAGAATTAATATTTGACATGCATATATTATTAATTTTTGCACCTTAACCATTCCCCCCTTTTTTTTGCAGTCTTCCGAAAGCCCTCTGTGAACGATGACGATAAGTTACCTGAATACTACGTCTATTCGCATTTTTCATTAAAATTTTTATTATCATGTGAAAACATGAGATAATTTTCGTAAGGATTTTTGGAATAATTGAGGCTCGAAATCGTGTAGGCAATGAATAAAGTATAGATGGCAATATTCATCAACATCTTTTAATCGCGCATATCATTTTACCTGCTTTTACCAGAATTGCTTTATTATTACGTATGCTTCTTTGAAAGCAAATGCTTTTTTAAAAGGTTAACTCGCTTTCACCAGTATTGATTTATTATTATGTATTTTTCTTTGACAGTAGATGCATTTTTAATAGGCTGAAGAAGAACTATGACATTATAACTGTTATTTCATCTCAAAATCGATCGAGCTCCAACATTTGTTTGCCATCTAGAAAAAATTGAAAATGGAAGTTCAAAAAATTATGATTATATATCATATAGTATATATACCTTTATATATAGTCAGGGATGGATATCGACAGAGAAGTCTTGTGATTGTTTCAAATCGGTTTAAACTGGTTAATGACTCAAATTAATTAAGATAAATAATCATTTAAAAATAATAATGCTCTCACATCATAATTTGAAATTTACGATCGGAGATTTCATTTTCTTTTCCTTTTTTAAAAATTTATTTATGTTCTTTCTCGAAATAATCGCTTCTCCTTTAAAAAAACCCCTCATAATTTTGAACCGCTTTCAGAAAAGGAGGACGATGACTAAACCAATAACATCCTATTCAAGCAACTACTCCACAATAACCGAGAACCTTTGTCATATTTAACGTTCGCCAAACCCGCCAATACCTGGTTTGAGCAATCGAATCCGGCTGCGAAGTCGAAACGTTATCGCCAAGCAGCCTTTCTTCTTGTAAATACACTAAGTGGTTACAAAAGACTATACCACCGGCTCTCTGGCACAGAGGTAGCGCGTCTTCCTCGTGTACTGGGAGTTCCTGGTTCGGAGTTCTGGAGTTCCTAGTTCTGTGTTCTATCTGTGAGATGTGTGAATGTAACCCCCACCCCTTGTTAAAAGGGGTTGTGCAAGCGTATATGTGTGGGTTTCATTCTCATATGAGCTGGAAGTCAGACTTCTGCCCTCGGAGGCTTAATGGTCCATACCCTAAGTTGCTACTGCACCCCTCTTTCCGTTGTAAAAAGCGAACACGACATCATCATCATCAAAAGACTATATCGCCAGGGATTGGGGGAACTGATTGTATGAGAAAATCCACAATGGTGCTTTTTCCCGCTTAGGTGCATTTTAAGATGAGTGACATGTATCGTGAAATGGTTAATGATTCAAACATACGTAAGGACGTAATTGTGAGATAAGATAATAGTTTAAAATTTATCCTCTTGAATTCACTTGGTGAATGCCTGCATGTTAATACATGCCTTATTAAAAAGAGGGAGAGAGAGGCAAATTTAACAAAAAGTCACATCATGTATCAATAGGTGGAGTTGCTTCATGTTATCCCGGGAAAATGAGAACTATTCTCACTCTTACCTTTTCTGCAATCTCTCCATAGATTCCACGGCCTCTTGCAGCTGCTTGATCTGAGCTTCCAGCACATTCACGTCCTGCTTGAGAGTTTGCGATCGGTTTGGTAGCTGCGATAGTCTATCGATGACAAGTTCGTCCCTCAGCATCATTCCGGGCTCCTGAAATGAGTTAGAAGTTCCGTCAGTCAACTGATCTACAGTTATTTCCCCCTCTTTAACAAAAATACTTAATAATCATAAATTTATCTAATTAAAATTCTTTTTCAGTATAAAGAAGTAGAAGAAATTGGTGCAATCAAATTTTAAAAGAAAACATGGATTAATGGTGATTTCCTTTTTCATTGAGGTCCCACGTCTGTAGGAAGAATGCAAGAAAAAAAAATTCATTTGTGGAGGAATCGGTACTGTTATCGGTATTGGGATATATGGTAATGAAAAGGCGGATCCTTTTGCAAAGATGACGGCACAGAAAAAGAGTGTGGATATAATTGTCCCTAATTCAAATGGTGTCTTAAAATGGGAAATGAGAGAAGAAATTAAACTACAATTTTTGACAGATGGTACATTTCCAAAAAAGTAAGAGTAACTTACGATTTTATTTCTAATACAGATATATAAAAATAAGAAGATACCATCCACTAGTAATCCATATTATATCAGGACATGGGATATTTCCTGCCTATTTCCAAAGATTTGAAAGAATGCAGGAAAATAAATGCTTTTGTGGAGGAATCGGTACTGTTTACCACTATTTAAAGGAATGCACATAAATCTCCGAACATGGAAAACATCTGCAAGTTGAAAATAATGACTTCAGTTCAGTACTGATGGTACCAGGTAATCTTGGGACTCTGAAGGACATGATGTCTAAAATTGTCAGTTTTTTGCCAACTGTTTGAAAGTTTGTAGAGGAGGAGAAGGTCAGTTTATGACCACTTTGGTGCCAATATCTCGAAGAGAATATCAGTTTGACAGATTCGGTCAGTGTAAGGATGGACATTGCTACAGAACACAGACAGCTACAACAAATCCTGTCGATACTGCTATGTTCAGTGGTGGTCGGGTGGTCGGCTGTACACAAGAAGAAAATCTTACGTCTGCAGGAAAATTGACCTTAAACTTATCTTTTTAGAATGGCATCGTAAGATATCGAGCTGGATGAGACGACAATCTTCAAGATCGATCATCTATAATTAAAAAAAATTTTCTCGAATAATATGAAATAAATTATATGAAAAGGTCTCGGGAATCTCAATGCTCAGAAACACAAAATTAGTCAACTTTTACAGATTAGCTGAAATAATAAAGATACCAAATTTAACAAATAGACCTCGAGAGCGTTATGGCCTGTCCTTAAAACTTAAATTTATCGGTACTTGTGTATTACACACTCGACGCCAACGGTCTAATAGCTCATTGGCGACGGATTCAAATTTGGCTATAAACCATCGACGCCAACGATACCAACAAAATGGTGTACGGCAGTTAAGATTTGAACAATTTTTTAAATAATGGTGTTTTTTGCCATTATTGGTGATTTAGAAACTCATTGGCCACGCCTTCAAATCTGGTGATAAAGATCGACGGTCTAATACTTAAGTACTAATTAATCAGAGAAAAAAAAACTACGTCATACTCATGTTTCTAATGTGACTTATGGCACTTTACAAGCCAGCTGATAGTTATCTGTCAGCGATTTAAATCGAAAAAGCGTTTCCTGAGGGGTGCCATCTAGGGCCAAGAGTACGACTCAGCTACTAACATGTCACAACCCATTTTATGGGGAAACTTTATTCATGCATTTCATTGATAGATCGTAATTTGAACACGAATTGGAGAACCTCTGAACCAATGGTATTATTCTCGACATGTTGGATTTTGTGGCCAAGGCAGATTTATACGTGCGCCAACACCACATACACTGAGAGTCTTCGGCAGGCTGGGTTTGAACTTGTAACCCAACGCTCCATCATCCAGGCTATCCCGACCTCATGTCATGCTCATTTGTATTCTTATTAAAGCAAAATTATTTTTGATCAGTTTTTGTATTCACAAATTACAAAATTTGCAGAATGATCTAATATTAAAACAGAAATTATACTGACTTTATGATTGTTCATTGTAGCCTCCCTTTTCATTAAGAGTTAAATTCCACTGTAGCTCGATTTTTTTGACAATAAGATGTCAAAGAAAGATTTGATAGAAAAAAATATTGATATGCGGGGCTATAAATAGAAATTGAGCCACTATGCTCACGTGAAACAGGTCAAATGCGTCAATAATTTTAATTTTTGAATTTATAGGGCACTTTACAGAATACATTAGAAATAAAAAGGTTAAATTTTAAATGTTAAGTGCATTTAAAATGCCATGGGACATCTAATTCATTAAATCCTGTATAAATTACACTGTTTACAACCCAAATAATTTTCGATAAATTTTGAATACTAGAAAAAAGATTCATTATTTTTATTTTTTCATTTTAAAATGGAAAAGAGAAATGCAATGGCCGTCTGAAAGTACTTTTTAAATTCACGCAAACATCTTGAAATTATTAAAGAAAAACTAATAATAATAAGAGAAAGCTTTTAGATCTTATATTACACAGTAGTATTTTAAGGGGAAAAAAGGCTTTGGCTAACGCATTAGTATACATAATAATTATCAATCTCATGTGAAATAAATTAATCTGACATATAATTTTAGTAAAATTAATTATTTAACAAAAAATAGCACTAAAAATTTGATTAAATCTGCAAGATATAAAGGAATGCAAATAGAAAATAAACTTAATTAGATAGTTAATAAAAAAATCTCAACTATTCAAATCAAACTTCTGCTGTATTTACTAAAATTATTTTCAAAAACATAAAAAGTAAAAAAGTAATTATTTCAAAACAATAAAAGAAATTTTCTCCAGTTTGCTTAAGTTTGAGAATTAGCAACAGATAAAAAAATTGAGCAGTATTTATTTATTTATTTTGTTGGTGTGAACTTACATCATTAAGATTAATCCCATTATATATCTAAATGTAGCACATGAAACTAAAACTAATAATGATAAATTAATAATAAAATTCCTGAAAGAAATTTACCTTGAATTTTTTTAATGAATAGGAATTATAAAAAAATAGCAAAAACACAATAAAGTTCAATCAAATTATAAATAATATTAACTATTGAAATCAAAACATTTTGTTGAAAACAATATCCATCAAAAATTATCCAATTATACAAAATTAAACTACAAAAGAATTTTCATCCCTATATACTTTAAAACTAATTCATTTTAAATAAAACTAGAGAATAAAGAATAATTATATATTCAACAAGTAGATTTTGGAAAATTAAACGTTTTTATTAAGGCTTAAAAAATTAAATAATAATTAACACAATTAAAATCGTCCTTTTAATTATAATCTTTTGTGATAAAATCTTGAGAATTTCTTTTAAAATAAATTGAATTGAAATTTTTTTCTTCCTTCACATTAATGTAATGATATAAAATAATGATAAATTCGTTAAAGTAAGCGATAATTTTTTAAAAATTTCTTTTGCACTTTCAGATAAGTAATTTACGAAGCATTGTATATATTTTTTGTATTTCAATCATACAATTTCTCGGTATTCTTTCTTTTAAACAATTGCACAATTATGATAATGAGTTAAGCATTTTTGTGTAGCATCATTTGAGAGAGTTAAAGAAAAAAAAGGAGGAAAAAAATAAAAAAATTAAAATGTATAAAATTGTTTTATTTTTAAAACGAAATCGGATCTTTCGAATTTTTTTTTCTCTTCTAAAAGAAAAAGTTTTTTCCCCCGAAAGGAAAACTTTTTAAGTTCTCTCAAATAAAACTGAATTTTCCCAAATTTCAAAAAGATGTACTGAGTTTTATTTTTTTTCCATAATTGTTTTAACTTTCAACAGATTTTACTATAATTTAATCTATAATAATTCATTGCATTTGTTATGTGGAAAATTATAAGCATCCATATAACTGAAGAATGATATCATACATATTTCCTAAATGCATTAAAATACCTTATATTATTATTCCTATATCTTTGTATGGGTGAATGGATAAGGAGTTGCAACTTTAGGGCAGGGAGTTGCAATGAACTTGCAACGTTAAGGTTTGTAAACGAGTAACATAGCCACTAGACAAAAGTAGTTACTTTTGTCCGGGGGATGCCATCTGGCTTATGAAGTTTTCACCACATAATCTCTCATCAGTGAATTGGTGGTGAGACGAACGATGCATTTTGCGCCAAGCAAATGACGAGCTTATACGAGTTAGTGGTGATGTTGACTGTTGTATTTAATGTGCATGACGACTTTTGCTGCCAGTAGAGGGCGCCACAACAGCTGTACGAAGGTTGCTGATTCAAGGTCTTCAGTTGCCATTGTGGTGTATGGGTAGGGAAGGACCTAACTGTCATAGCCACTATACAAAAGTAATTACTCGTGGCCTGAGGATGTTATCTGGCTTGTGGAATTTTCAACACATACTCTTTTACCAGTCAGTCGGTGGTGAGACGAACGATGCATTTGAGCCTTGCGTATTGCGAGCATGAGTGGATTGTTGGTGATGTTGGCTGTTGTATTTAATGCTCATGACAAGTTTTTCTGCCTGTAGAGGCCGCCACAACAGCTGTACGAAGGTTGCTTATTCAAGGCACGGGTCACTATTGTGGTGTAGGGGTAAGGTAGGACTGAACTAGCAACGTTAAGGTTTGTAAACGAGTAACATAGCCACTATACAAAAGTAATTACTCGTGTCCGAAGGATATTATTTGGCTTATGAAGCTTTAACTTCCTACTCTCTCACTAGAGAGTCGGTGGTGAGACGAACGATGCATTTGAGCCTAGCGTACGGCGAGCGTGTGTGAATTGGTGGTGATGTTGGCTCTTGTATTTAATGTGCGTGACAACTTTTTCTGACAATAGAAGGTGCCACAACAGTTGTACGAAGGTTGTTTATTCAAAGTCTTCGATCACCATTAGGGTGAATGGGTAGGGTAAGACCGAACTCGCAACTTTAAGGTTTGTAGACGATTAACATAGCCACCATACAAAAGTAACTACTCGTTTTAGGAGGATGTTATCTGGCTTATGAAACTTTCAACACATTTGCGACATTCGTAGCCATTTAGAATATCGAACTACATTGTGGAGAAATCCTACAATATCTTTTACTTTATAAGGTTTCTAAACTCTAAAAAAAGTTTCCATGGAACTAAATAACTTTAGTTTAAAAGATCGATTTCTGACTTTACAAAGTAAAATCTGTTCAAATTTATGAATTTCCTTTTAGCTTTGGAAATGAAACATGTCAAAAATGATTTCATCTTTTGTCCGAATTGAGGAATGACGTGCTCAAAATGACATTTTTTTTTTCATTTAGCCACAAAACGCTGACTCAAACTAACAAAGCGAAAAGAATATCAATTTAAATCTTTATAGCTTGACACTTTTTATATTAATTATAGAAAATTAAAGAAGATAAAGAACCATGAGTATTCTAGAATGAGATAAACTGTTTTATCATAGATCATAAAACTTATAAAAACAATTCTAGTGCAATTACTTTTGGTGTTTTACAACAAATAAAGCACATTCTAGAAATAGTGATCCAATATACGAATTTATTGGAGTTTTTAGTTTAGTTACATTAACGTCCATTTATAAAGCAACACTAAAGCTATTTGGGGACGGATCTCGTAATTTTGAACCTCGGTCAGATGGTGGAGAAGACACTTTGAGTTGGCATCCCCTCTCCACACCACACTAGCGGAAGGACATTAGACCGTGACAGATTTAACGTGCAATTGATCCCCCTACACGATTGTTTTTTGATGGAACCACACGAAATTGGTGCCCTTGTGGAACCACACCTTACCACAAGGGCACCACGGCCCAAATTCCTTGGAGATTTCAATATAAACCTGCCTTTACTGTATCCATTGCAAAGTAACAGCTTACTGTAATGTTAAAAAGTTGACCAGTGTGAACTTGGTGTGCTATCAGACCAAGTTCACTCTGGTCAACATTTCTGAAGACGATTTTGGTCGTTGCCTAGCTAGTAAGAAGGACGCCAAATAGATTCTTACCATTTGTGCAGGATCATTTTCCATGTAAGGCGGATTGTACATGTGCTTCGTACAGGGCTGAGAGAGTTTCTCGATCTGCAGAGAGCGAATGAAGTTGGTCAAATCACTTTTGGTTTTGACAGATTGTGCAGCAGAGGCGATATTTTCGTAGTGGTTCGCTTGCTCCCGTGACTGAAAATAAAAAAGAAAACCAGAAATATTACTAACTATTTCAGTTCAAAATCTGAAAAAAGTCAGTCGCTTTATTTTAAAATATTTAACATAATATAGTTAAGTATTCTGAGCCAACAACTGTTTTACGGATTTCAGGCTTTTTTAAAAAAATTAGGCTGAATACTAGTAATTTGACCTGAAAAGCTAAGCAAATTCAATGCTGTACAGTACAGAATAGAATTAAAAAAATTCATTATTAATTTTTAAGAAACTGTATTTTATATTATATATAAAGATATTTCGAACTCTAATTTCAATTGTAATTCATTTCCAAAGTTTTTTTTTCTTAATTTAGCTCCCAGTAACTTCATTCTAAAATGTTCTCTTATTTCATGTTCCCATTCCATTTTTTTCTATGAATGTGTGCCATTTCAATTTTGTATTGTTTTTATTTTTACAAATGAAGCTTTGTAAAAATACTGCGCCGTTTGTCCCCAAGTGCCGAGTGTAGAGATAGAGATCGACAATGTAAACACATTCTGATTGTTAAGATTTGATTCAATATCAAGACAAAGTATCCTTAAGGTCCGTTTAATTTTTTTGCCACTTTTTTATTTTAACCACTTGACCTACGAATTTATTTAACTTTCTAATTAGATGACACATCCTATTTTGGTAATTTATTGCTAATTTGAATTTTTTTAAATAATATACGGAGCATTTGGGATACCAAATCGTTTCATATTGATTTTTTTTTCGTATTTAAATACTTAATTCTGTTGCTTAGTTGCAGACTTGAAAATAAAAATTCAGTCATTCGATGCGAGTGTCAGACACGTCATTGTATGCGAAGTGGTTAATTTATTTTTTATTAGGTAGCATTATCTATAATAGAATTTTCGTCCAGCTTTTCTTGCCAAATTATATTTAGACAATATGCGAATGCAGAAAAGTCTTCAAATAATTTTTTATCGTCAATATAAATAATCATATCCTCTTAATTTCATTTGCAATAGCAGCAAAGTTTTTAGAATTAACAAATATATTTGATGGGTTTTTTTTTTTCGAAATTAATTTTACCAAGCGATTTTAAAATATAAATAACTGAACATCATTCAATATATCGCATCATAGTTTAATCATTTATTTTCTAAAATTAACAAAAATTAAATAAATCTAAAGAACAAACCAGAAAAGTAGTTACATAAAATTTTTACTTTCAGAGTTTTATCAAATTGTACAAAATCATTTAAAACCAACAAAAAATTTGGCAAAGCTTTTAGAATTAACAAACATATTTAATGTAGTTTCCAAAATTATTATTACTTAACTATTTAAAAAAATAAATAATATAAAATTATCCAATATATTGCATAATAGTTTTATTATTTTTATTTTTTACTTTTTTAAGTTTTTAAAAATAAAATATTCTAAAGAACAAACGAGAAAACTGAAAAATATAATTACATACATACATATAATTACAGTTTAAAAAATCGTAAAAAATCGTTTGAAATTCTACAAGAAAAAAAAATTCAATTGAAGCTTTGTATATACTAGAAAATTCTTTCTCTATGAAACTTTCTCTTGAAATGAAAATTAATCTTAGTTATTATTTAGAAAAAACAATTACTTCTAGGAAAAAAGTGCTTGTTTCCTAATTGCAATTAAAAGTGGGAGCAAGTTTGTAATTGTTTTTCTTGTTTAGATTCATAATTGTAGCATTAATCACTAATTTTGGCTAAAAGGGAAAATTGCTTACATACGAATAAAAACTACAATTACGGATTAAAAATCTGCTGTTTTCGATGAACAAAATAGTTTTATCGGTGCAAATGGAATCATGGAAAATGTTTCTGATATTTTATCATCATTTTTACTTGGTAAACAAGTTTTTGTCCAATTTTCTGATATTAATTTAATATTTTCTGATAAATTATCAATATTGGAACATTTGTTGTAACTGTCATAACAAAATTTGATTTTTTTGGGGTACTTACGTATTAGACCGTCTTCGCCAACGATCGCCAATGGTTAAGTAACTCATTGGCATAGGATTTAAATTTGGCGATAAAGATCAACGGATTGCACCATTGCAGAGTTGCCATAATTGGCGGTTAAGCAACACATTGGCGATGATTTCAAATTTGGTGATAAAGTTGGACGGTCTAATACGTAAGTAAATTTTTTTTAATACAATTCACAGAAATAAAATTTTTAGTTTCCTCTTTAGAACTGACTATATTATTAAGTAAATTTTATTAAAATTTGAGAATTTTTTTAAAAAATTTACATAAAGGAAGTTTATTAATAATAGTACTACAATTAGTAGTTTATTAATAATAGTTACAATAGTAGTTTTATAATTATAGCACTAATATAGTAATACTAATAATTTTTAAAAAATTGTTTTGAAAGAACTCTTAAAAATTAAGCTTTAAATAAGTTTATTCTAATTTTATGATATGCTATATGATACTTTAAAATATAACACATTTAATCTTATTTGATATTTTAAAATCTAATTTAAATCATTAATTTCCAAATTTTTATTAAGTTCATATTAACTTTATACGAAAATGTTCTTTTATTTCCTGATCAAATTCTTACTTCTTCATATTTAAATACTTTCAACATGCGCTTTAGAAAACTGATGAATTCAGCAGATTCTCACGCTCTGAGTGAAGGGGTAAAAATCTCTAATGCTTTCAACATTTTTTTAAAAATACCTAGCTTGAACACTAAAACAGTTTGTTCTATAAAATAAACAGATATAATAATGCATACAATTTATGCATATAATTATATAAATATTATGAGAAGAATTGATAATGTAACATTATAATTGTTGCACAGTTGCGTGAAGTTATTTCTCCTTAATACCTATATTCTATTTACAAAAAAAAACAATAATAATAAAAAAAACTTAGAAGATATTTACCTTGTTGACTAGCATGTCAGCAGCAGAGTAAATAGCTCCTGATATAGTGTCACTTAAATCAGTGTATACATCTTCCAATTCCTAGTTAGTGATAAAAGACAAAGATAATTATATTTGTTAATTTTCAGTTATACAATTAATATTAGCCTAATATATATATGTAAACATAATAAGATACGTTATTACAAATGCATATAAAGAATGCATATAGTAAATAATATAGTAAATATTTATCAAAACTTTTAAATAGATTTATCTTGTGTTCTTTTTATGTATATAGGGTGTACAACTCTATTCGTAGCCATATTATAAATATGTATGTCATGATATTTTAAAATCTAAACTAAACTCTAATTAATTTACAAGGTTATCTTAATTTTGGTCAAAGTAACTTAGTTCTTAAGTACTCTCTTATTTTCTGATCCCATTACATTTTTTTCAAGTCAATTAATTCAACAGCAGCTTTGTAAAATTTCGGAATTGACTAAAAGCCAACAGATTCCCACACTCTGCTGGAAGGGAAATTGTTACATTTTTAGCGTAGCGGGTTCGGATTGAATGGACTTTACTGGAGGACAGCACAAACAAATTTATTTATAGCTATTTACAGGATGACTCGATAAAGTAAAACTTCAGATAAACACAATCCAGCAGTCGACAGTCACTTACAGCGTAAATGCAAGCCTTACGCACAATAAAAACAGTCTGCAAAACAGCTATCGTATAGCACAGCAAACAGCAAATCACAGCGATCTCAATAATACAACGTTAACAGCAAACGTAAATACAGCTCACTAATAACAAGTAATCTGCTAGTCCAGCGAGACGCTTCCCTTCCGAGAGAAAACTTTCAACTAAGTGCCGGAACTACGGCTACCTGTCCCTTATATAGCCGACCGAGCGCGCGTCCAAAAGCACGCAAAGCAACGCGGTGCTTCACGTACGATCTAGCAACTACCAGACTATTTCTTTTGCCAAATCAACCCGACTGGCGCGAAGCTCCTTGTCAAACGTCGCCAACTTTGGCTTGCATCCGCGGCGCTCGCCCACTTTTAACAATGTTTATATAATATAGACTATCTAAGCACATTCCTTAAAAAGATCCCTATGAATGATTTTTTTACATGTGATTGATATGCTCTAGGAATCCCTATTAAAATCTAACAGTATATATTCACAGGGATGGAAGTTGAATTAGCTTTTCCTCATTTCGTTAACTTTTCCTTATTTTGTGCCTGTCACTTCTGCTTGTACTTAGTGCGTGACTTCGGGATGCAATAAAGCGAAGTTAAAAACTTAAATTCTCATCTAGGTTTTCGAAAATGCTTTCTGCTTTCAAACAAAATATTATATTTATATATATACTCACGAATTTAAATGTAGAAATGCTTTTATACCGCAAAGAAATATTTAATGATATTTGGGCATAACATGTGTTGATAAAAATATTTAAAAAATATATATTTAATTATTATTATTCTAATAAAAGTGAGTAAAATTTATCAACAACCTAACATTTTAAATAAAATGTTAGGTTACTGAGCAATCAGTAATTAAAATGATAGGTCAATAATTAAAACAACTGATTGAAATGTAAAGTTTGGAATTTCATAATTCTAGATTAATAACCGTATGTCCAGAAAAACAGACTTCTTTTCTCTTTTTTTACATTGACAATTTAGAAATCCCCATGCACTACTAAGTATCACAAGGAGCTTACAGAAGTAGACAACACATTTCACAAAGGCATCACATATAGAACAGCTACTCACGCATCACATTAACGTGCGCAGCTTCTTTTAACAGGAGGCACATTCAATCATATCACAGATAGAACAGATAAAGAACAACCATGTCCTCACCGGGACTCGAACCCAGAACGCAAAGATTACGGGGAAGACTATATATTGAATAGATATCTGGTACTTGCGTATTATACCGTCCAATTTCATCGCCAAATTTGAAGTCGTCTATAATGAGGTGATAAATTTCCAATTATGGCAATACGGCAATGGTGTAATCTGTTGATCTTTATCGCCAAATTTAAATCTCTCGCCAATGAGTTACTAAACCATTGGCGATAGTTGGCGAAGACGGTATAAAACGTAAGCACCGGATATCTTTTTAAAGTTGACGGTAAAAACAATCTACACTTCAGGTAACTAAGTGATTTATAGCTTCATAAATGGTCAGTTTTACAACATTATGAAAACTGACCATTTTCATAATGTTACATTTTCAGTTTAGGTGCAGAAGAGTAGAATGTTTTTTTATTATTAAAATGATAGTATTTTAAACATTTTACTAAGCATGATTTATCAGGATTAATGAGCGGCATAAAAACCTGGATATTGCAATTTTTCCTTCAAACATTGAGTCAAACAATCTGATTCTTTACAATATTTAAAGCATTTCTCCTACGGAATGATTACTAGTTTCATTAGTGGCTTAGAAGTAGCAAGGTTGTTCGACCATAATTTATGATTTGTACCTTGTATATTGAGTAGAATTTAAAATGTTTAGTAATTTCATGATATATTGATATAAAGACATTTGCCTTAAGTAACAACGGCTAAATGCCATTCTTTTTCGAAAAGTGCAAATTTGTAAAGCAAACTATCTTTTGAAAGAATCTATCTATTTAAACAATGTTATTGAGACTGGTAATTGCGTAAAAATACAGATGAAATAAATAAACAAGTTCAGAAGTACAAAATGTTCCTGCAAAATGAAAAAAAAAATGTTACACAAGCTATTGAAAGAATTAGTGATGTTCGTGACTATGAAGCAATGTCATAAAGAGCATCTCAAATTTCATTAAAGCGTTTTCGGTTTGGAAATTTTACTATCGAAAGGAACACATTGCTTCTGCTGACAAACACTGAAAAAAATACCGATTAAATCTTCAAAAATATTTATCAATACCCGCCCCGTATTTAGGAAAATAATGCCCTCTAAGAATAATATAAAATAATCTCATTATTCTGTCTATAAAAATAAAATTTGGTGCCTAGATGATATATGATTAGACAGATTACAAGAACAGAATTAAAGTCACAAGAATAGAATTACCTCCATTTAAGAATACTGGCGAAGACGCGATGAATTAAAGCCTTTTCGAAACACCTCAATAAACAGAAAGAGTAGTCAATAAAAGAAAGAGAGTGAAATACAAAAAGAATGTTAGAAACAAATAATGTATAAGAATAGGAGACAATTCACAAAAGATGACCAAATTTTTTACGTTTCAATCATCGAATTATCACAATGGGGAAAAAAGGTAACCCAATGCCCTATTCTAGAAAATGTCCAACAATAGTCTCTTAGCGTTTTCAAACTTTCTCAATAGAAGATAACTAATGGTTCAAAAAGCGTCGCATCATTTATCAAGAGATAGATTTCGACTTTTAACGCTTTTCAGGAGAGGCGAGAACAATATTTTAGTAGTAGAATGCCACTGAGAACGAATCCTTTTGAATTGATTTTCAAATCCAGAAACCCGATATAATACAATTTTTACATCCATACTATCAATCATGTGGTTTTGCTCTTCTGTTTTTTACTTTTTTGGCATGTTGTGGACGAATATGTTTCAATTTAATCTCCAACTGCTCAAACCGGAATAGAGCCTCACTTCCCTAAGCGCGTGAGTGAGTTGATGTAATGTAATGTAACCAGCTGGTGAAGTCACCTCTACCCCAGATATTTCTTCATATACTTTCCAACTAAGGTTTTATCATCTTTTTCCTGCATAAAATTGTGGAACTTCGGATGTGGCTACAAGTGTCTTGCATGACATTTGTGAACAACGGCTATGAAATATGTATCTTTGGCGTGAATCTAACATTTTTCCTTAATGTATCTAGCGAATATATACTTTGAAAGCTTGTTTATCAACCGTTTGAAATTGAACACCTTGGGTTAGGCACAAATTCCTTGCATGATATTGGCGAAAGTTCGATGGGATATATGATTTTGGTACTTACGTATTAGACTATCTTTGCCAATGGTCACCAACGGTTTAGTAACTCATTAGCGACGGATTTAAATTTGGCGATAAAAATCAACGGATTACTTCATTGCCGGATTGCCATAATTGGCGGTTAAGCAACTCATTGGTGGCAACTTGGCGATAAAGTTGGACAGTCTACTATGTAAGTACCGTGATCTTTGGCATGGATTTCTGAATCTATCGTGAAATATGCATTTACGATGCCATTATGCAAGTCAATTGATACCAATATTTGACATGGAATTAAAACTGTAATCATAAGAAAGCATACCGAATCGGACTGACTTAAGTCGTGAACGTCTACATGCATGCGAAAGTACAGCCAGACAGAATGCTAGCCGTTTGATAGATTTGATCCAAAGGTTAATAAGAATATAGATTTTAGATGCTAAATTTTAGTACTAAGTTTTTTCTACTTTATTTCTTTTCTTTTGTGATTATCGAGCCGACATCCTGGCATAGAGGGAGCGCATCTTTCCCGTGATATGGGCGTGTCAAGGATTCGAGACCTGGTTCGAGCAAGATTGTTCTTCACCTGTGTTCAATCTGTGAGTTGTGTGAATGTGCCCCCTTTAGAAAGGGGTTGCGCAAGCGAATGTGATTAGTAATTAAGACGTACTCTTGGTTTTAGATGCCGCTACTAAAAACAAGAGACGCTCTCTCGTCTTAAAATAGCTGACTTCGTCAGCGGGCATTCCATGACAAGTGCCACAAGAAATAACTTTTGATATCAGACAGAAAGACAGACTTCCTTTAAATGGATTTCGCTCACAAGTTCACAGACATTTACAAATATGGTCATGAGTTCATTATTCAAAGTTCTTTATTATTATTAGTATTATTATTCATTTTTCTATTTCAAAGCGTGTTTGAGTTATTGTGTTCAACAGAAACACATACATTTACATTGCTAAAAATAAATTCTTCGAACTCGAGAAGGTGGAACTTGGAGATTCTCTAAAATATCGAGTTCAAATATCTTGATGATTACAGTGGGTTTTTTTTTTAAAAATATTTCCTATACAAGAATTTAAGCTGACTTCTAAATAGGGAGTGATACCAAGAAGAATAATGTTGCTTACATTTTCGGAAGCATTAAAAGTATCGGTGGAATTAATAGAAACTTTTGTTTCATGAGATTTACAAACCAGATTAATAAATAAAATATCAGCTGCAGTTTTTTCAAAAAATAAAATCGAAACAATTGAAAAAAAGTGTCTGGAAATGATAAAAAGAAACACCCTATGCGTTCCATCATGGCTGTGTCAGACCAGGCACATTTTGGCAATCTGTCAAAAACTTAGGGAGGTTGCCTACGTAGTTTTGATAGATTTGCCGCGTAGACCTGACAATGCAATTTCAAACTACCATCTGTTTCGTTAGCGACAGAACTCTATTAATGGTGAAAAGATGTCACAAAAAATAAACTTGTGGGAAACCACTTGTTTCCCTTTCTCCCTCTAAAAATTGTTTATTTTAGAATTGTAAAAATAGTTTTGCAGAGAAAATCTCTAAACGTTCTAAATCAGAATGGTACATGTTTGAATTAACATCATTTAAAAATTTATTAAACATGTACCATTAATTTATTAATGGTATAAATGTATTATTTTTTTATTAATTAAACCATATATTTACCATATATTTATTAATTCATGTTGGTATAGGAATTAATAAATATAATTTAAAAATGAAATAAAAGACAGTTTTAATAGCATTGTAAAATATGAATTCTCAATCCAATTGCAGAATCACACGATAAGTTTCATATACTCATAATTTCTCCTGTTTCTGCAGAAGATATTGGATTTTCATCTGCTATCATTATATGTATAGGGGGATTATAAAAAAAATCTATCCCGATATATAAGACCGTAACTAGCATAGCTTTTATAAGAATGGAATAAAATTGTGGGTCAAGTTATTTTTGAGGTATGCGCTCAAGAATCATATGAAAAACAACAGTTAAACTCGAACAGTTTCAGTAACAAAATTTTACATTTTTCAAAAGGATATACCGCTTTTTTATAGGAATGTGTTCTCCAGAGCAAACAAAGTTATTTAAAGAAGTGGCCATACAATGGGTCGGATCGTCAATGGTAATTCTAATTTTAAGAATAAATTCACATTTTTGTCTAATAAGATGGAATTTTAAAGCAATGCATTTTAAATTAGCAGTTTAGCATCCAAGAAAAGCAATATTTCAGGAGAAAAATTTGGTACTTGAAGGCGGTTAATTTTTAATATAATAAAATGTTACAAATATATTACATTACAATATATTACTTGTTATAAATCATACAATATTAATAATGTAGGATTTAACAAACGTCTAAAAATGCTTGTATACCAGAACAATTATACTGGAGTTAAAATAGCCTGTTGGTATGATGATGCTTTTTAAAAAAAATATTTCTCGTTTAATTCCCCATTTTTTGTTAATATTTTGAATTTAATTATCAACTTCTAAATATTTAATAATTAAGGTAATCAGGGACCTTTAAAATGACTTTTTGCAATTTTTCACATTACCAATTTGATATTTCACAGGTATTAAACAGTAACGCTATAGGAGATGACACACAAAATTTTAAAGCATTATATTTATTTAATTATGAGTAGGGGGAGTTAGTATAATATAGTATTAGCGATAAATAACGTTAATAAAAAATGATCCATGCTCACCAAGTTTATTCTAAAGCACTCCAATTTTTATTATTAGATTCCCTAACCCTTTTGAAACAAAAGAGGGGATTAATCTTGAAGTTTGAGTGCGAAATATCAAAATTAACTAATATAATAAATTAAACCTACTGATTTTTAAAAAAAGTTTATGTAGTTTTTAGTTATTACATTGGTTAATTTTGATATTTCGTACTCAAACTTCAAGATTAATCCCAACTTTTGTTTCAAAAGTGTTAGGGAATCTAATAATAAAAATTGGAGTGCTTTCGAACAAATTAGGAGCGCCTGGAACATTTTCCCTTAACGTTATTTATCGCTAATATTATATTATATTAACCCCAAAACTCATAACTAAATTAATATAATGCTTTAAAATTTTGTGTGTCATCTCCTATAGTGTTACTCTTAATAAATGTGAAATATCAAATTGATAATGTAAAAATTGCAAAGTCATTTTGAAGGTCCCTGGTCGCATTAAGTATTAATACTATTATCTTCCTTAATCCAAAAAATTATTCATATACTAAATTTTGCAAGCTAAGAAATTTGCGAGGAGGAGTACTGTACCTCCAACAATCTGGGCAGTGTCTCCTTGTTGTAGTGCTCCAGCATTCCATTGGCGGCGTGCAACTGCTGTACGTAGGCGTTGTGCATGTCGTAATACTCGGCGAGCTTCGTGTGGCTCCTGTGCTGGAGGAGGTTATTGTAAGCTTCTGTGTAATCTTGGTGACACTGCAGGAAAAAAAACATCCCATTGAAACTTAACATTCAAACTGTTACCTCTTAACAATAGAAAAACAACGGTTAAACTCTAACAGTTACGGTTTCAGTTACAAAATTCATATGCCATTTTTTATTGAAATGTATTCTCCATAGTAATAAACAATAAATAGCGCTTGAATGGAACCGTAGCACGAAAATCACAAGCTCTATATCAGTGTTTCCCAACGTGGGGCCTACCCCCCACAGAAGGGGGGCTGGCGTCTTGAAGGGGGGGAATTTGAAAATGGACTTGATACAACTTTGACCCTTTCACTCCGCGTCATTTAAATGCAATGCTAGATATCGGTGCCAAATTTTACAAAAAAGCAACAACAACAAATTTTTAAATAATAATTAGTTTTTCATTATATGTTTTGAAATTTTACTTACTGTGTTTTGTTAACAATTTCATAGTGATTTATTCTTAGAATTCATCATTTGATTTTTTTCACTTAAGAAACACAATTCTTTAATGCTAAATATTATGTATGTTACCTTGTGATGGACGTGAAAACTTTAGGAAGTTTAAAGTGGGGCAAGGCACAAAACAGATTGTAAAACACTGCTCTAGAAAGACCAAGAAAAGAGAAAACCCAACTGCGGTGTGCCTACCAGAGGCATTTCAACATATTCCTTTCTGCATAGCACGTGCTTTGGTTCTAGGCACCATCTACCTCATGCAAAGTGTCATCTAGTTAGAAGTAGGTCAAAGTAGAGAATTTGTGAAACACTATAAAAGGTTTTATTTCTGTTACTTTAGGGCGAGTGAAGATCACAGTATGAACTCTCTAAGCTAGGGCCGGTAGCCTAGTAACATAACCACAATGCCAAAAGTATACTTCAGTATTGTAGATGTTATCTGGCTTATGTAGTAAGCGCCACAGCGTCACTACTTTTATTGGCTATTTTCTCTTTTCTTCTAAGTCTGTCTAGGGCTGGTGTATTTTCTTACTATACTACAAACAATTTTGTTAATTACAACTCACAATTTTTTATTGTGATTTTGTTAATTTTGATACACACAGTCTTGTAATAAATGCAATAACAAAATAAAACTTTATTATTTTTCTTAAGAAATAGATCCGAAACGATGTGTTATTGATTCTTGATTTACTTAAATTACGTACAATACATAAATTACGAAAGCCATGACTTATTTAAACTACGTACAATACAATAAGATACAATTATAGCTGCAATTGTAAAAGAGACATCTACTGTTGTAGCGTAACTTATAGAGGCAAATTGAATATCCACTAATATAATCATAGAATTTTGGTAAAAACTATAAGTCCTGGTGGTCACATCGGCTATAATATAGCTCTTCCTGTAGGTAATATGTCCTGTCATCAATATAGATGTGCAACCCCACATCATTACTCCATCCAACACGGAAGTAAAAAAAGCAACCAGTATACTTGAGATTCCTCACTGATAATTTTAAGGTTTTCCCAAGGAAAACAAAAAATGTAAGGTTATTTAGATTATACTATGGCATAAATTAGGGTTTCCGAACTTTTAAACATTGTAATCTACTTTTTAGAAACTGAATATATAGCAATTCATTTCATTATTGGTGTCTAGAATTTTTCTGGAGAAAAAAATGGCCCATGATCTTCCCGAAAGCGTGTCTATAGATTAAAGCCAGTTTCATGTGAAGGAAACTGGCTTTGGCTTGAAGAAAAAAAAATTAGTATTAAATATAATTTATCAAATATGTTTATAATACATGGATTGATGCAAATTTGAAACCCGAATAAAATCTGAAAACTACGGAAAGATACACCTGTATTCAAGATCTTTAACAACCCACAATTTCTAATATAAGTTACACTACGATAATAGCACTAAGGCTATATTATGATAAACATATACACCAACATTTAATGAAATGTCATCTATTATGGATAAGCCTACATATGTATGAAATGTATAAGTCTACCTTAGACTATATATTGTATTATACTTAACCTATACTATTCAAAACTACTTCACTTTGGTATAAGTCTATGTTTTAATGATATTTCATTTAATATGAAAGATATTTTCTTATGTTCATTAGGTTTCATATTTCATAATATTTATAAGATTTCATATTTCATACCATTTATTATATTTCATAATTTACAACACATTAAAAGCAAAATATTACTATAATACATATTTCGTTTTAATGAGATTTCATCATCTTTTTGTACATTAGAATGTTTATAATTTTTTACTACATTGATATATGATGCTAAATATTATTAAATTTTAAAAATTCCGTTTTTTTTCCGAATTTTCCAACAACAACAATTTATAATTCGAATACTTTTATGGCTATTATCTATCTAGAGTAACCGTAAACGGATTTTTCTTATTATATTTTTCTTTGATTTTTGCCAGAGAGAGTTAAAGAATAAAATGCGCTATTACTACATATATTGCGATAATTAATATCATAATATATTTATGTACTATACTATGATTTCCATTATTATATTCGCCAAACTATTCGCCTTCTTTCAAGGTTAACTCTTACTCCACTAATTGCTCTTTCAGGATGGACATCTGATAAAAGAGCTTGTCCTAAGGATAGAAAAATGGCGAACCCCGTGTATTCAGAATTTTCTTTTTATCTGAGCTCAAAAAGAAAAGATCGATTCAGTGGAAATTCAGACTAGACAAGACATTATCGCCTTATCTAATTTTCTGCGAAGCTATGAAAATTATTTTTAATACTGAATTGAATTCGAATTAAATTAAAAAAACAATATCAAAAGCTAACGAGAATAGTGAACTAAATATTTATTTGCAATTATAATAGCATAAATAAAAATGTAATAAACCAAAAGGATGTTTGGCAAAAGTGGCACGGAGATAGATTCTAATTGTAATACATTTGAAGGAGTTAGATGTAAATAGTATGAATTTTTGTGTAAATATTTGTAAATGGTTTAAATGTAATGGAATTGCGAGTCAGCAAGAAACAACTTTTCTAAGGGGTATTACAGCAGAAGATCGCCATATTTGACAAATATAAGTTTTATTTGACTAACTATGACTTGTATACTTAGACTTATATATGACTAAGTTTGACTATATTTGACTAATTAAGTATGTAGGCGTGTTGGCGAAGTAATGAGGTCGCTAACGGCTTTTACTACATGATAAAATGCGTAGAAGAAGCTGAAATATAACGATTGTTCTTACACAATATTGGAGAAAGTTCCGTAGTTGCTTGGGACGAGCGTGCCATTTCTGAGTTTGTCTCGCCCACTTTAGTGGAACGCTATTTAAAAGGCGATGCATAAGAAGGGGAGACAGACCAGTTCAAAGAAAGAGTTACTTTAGTCGGCTTAGCTTGAGAGCCTTTTTTTCTCTTCGACGTGAGTTCTAAAACTTTGCTGTTAACCGAGATTAGTGGATTAAATAGTTAATTCGCTGTGAATTTGTAACTTGTATTGCGTATATTTAATACACGTTTTCCAAGACAGTAAAGTCTAAATATTCGCATCGTTTTTGTTCGAGAATTTTTTTGCAATATTGTTATCATGGATTGTGTAGTATTCTGATTTCTGCAATCTATTTATATGTAGATTGGCAAACATTGGTAACATTTAAATAATACGAAATGTTTCACGTTAATTTGAAATTTATTTCCCCCCACTTTTACTTAATATTAATTAACTCAATTTTACAAACTTCAGTTCTGTATAAAATAATACTGTAATCAATTTTCCTCTCTGTTTGTTTTATTAATTTTTTGAAATTTCGCATTATTATATATATACTGTGATAAAATTATTTTCTAATAGGAAATAAAATATTCATTTATTAATTTCGATTAAAATATTTTCGAAAAATAATAACAAACAATTTTAATATTACAGACTACAAAAATAAAATATGAAGCATAGACAGTATTCATTCAAGAACCTTAAAGTATTATGTTTGATTTCATTTAAAAGTCAAATAATAATGAATTAAGAAATAATTACAGAACAAAAACGAGAAAATAAAGAAAATAATTTCAAAAACAAATACATTTTTATTAATGTATTAAAAGTAAAAAATAATACTTTTTATCAAAATTTTGATAGTCAAAACAAAATCCTAAATATATGAACTGTGAAAAATAATACTCTAGGAAGAAAAACTAAAACGAATAAAAAAAGCATTGTTATAATTTAAAAAATAAAATAAAACGCTTCCTTTTATTTTTTTCTTTACTTCGAAATAACAAAATAGGTTCATGCGAACCAAATTTTCTGCTCTTTTAATTAGTTTTGATCTTTTCTTTAAAATATAACAGATTTATTGGCAACGTTGTGTAAAATGATTCGATTTAGAAAGTTCTAGAAATTTCTGCTCGATGCATAAATTAAAGCGGCTGTTTTTGTTCTTTTGGATCTTTTTTGTTAATATATTTATTATTGAAACAAAAGGGCGAATGTTTTTGTTTTTCTATTTAATTTTCATTTTTGAAATAAACCTTGCTATTTTCTAAATTTGATTTTGCATCGTTACAATATTATTAATCCGATTAAAATTCCAATTTGTTTATAAATATATCTATCAGCAAATCAGGCTCTTATCTTTTAGATTTTTTTCCCATGTAAAACATCTATTTTTTTCTTTTAACCCTTTACTGCATGAATTAATAAAGCGTTGAAAAAACTTGTTTCACGTAGGAAATAGCTTTATTTGATTATAAATAAGACATATTAAAAGAAAAAGTTTTACATACCGTTTTTTTTTCTTCGAAACTATATATGGGCTCGTATGTACTGAGACAAAAACCATTATAGATGAAAAGTGAAAAAAATATTATCCGTCGAGAAAGATGAGTATATCGACTCCATATTATATTATATATATATATATATATATATATATATATATATATATATATATATATATATATATAATTGTCAAAAAGTACTTACGTTTTACTCTGTTATCGGTTTTTGAAAATGAATCACTCGCATTTCAATTCTTCTTTGTCACCCACTTGCACAAAAGTGAGGTTATTTCAAAATGTTATAAAATTCTAGACATTTTTTTTTACGTTTTATTATAGCTAAATATATATTTGATGGATTTAAATAGTTGGAATATTTTATATTACTTAATTTGGAAATAAAATTGAATCAAAACTGCAATACTATATATGGGCCTATATGCGGTAAAGGGTTAAGTACGATAACAAAACATTGATTCTATAAGAAAAAATAATTTAAATAATTTAGCCATTTAACTGTTTTTGACGAATATACTCGTATTGGAAAAAGTACATCATTTTGCGATATGACAAGTTCATTTGTCAAGAATAATAAGTAAAATAAAACAGAATAAAGGAAATCAAAAATTTATAATCTGTATTGCATTACTCCAACTGGCGTATAAAATTCAAGCATTTGAGTTGTCCCAATAAGAGTTGAAAATTTACTCCTGTGCAGTGCGTTCTGATTTATTTCAACGGATACGGACTTGATTTTGTTTTGGCCAGACATAATTTTTTGATAAATTATTTATATGAATTGTATTTATGTGATAAGAAGTAACTAAAATAAATTTTTTCTTTGTTGATCTAAGTAGGAGTTGATTACATTTTTTTATATTACTTGTTTACATGCTTTCAAGAAATCACAACTTTATGCTTCAAATTCAAAATATGTCATTTTAAACAAATAAATAAATGTAACTATTAAAATACATATAAGTCATTTCATTACAATATAATTTCATATTACATTCTCCGCGTTCGACGAGTATATTCGTCACCGCTAAATTTTTGTTACACAATTTAGTAACGCATTTTTCGAAGAAGTCAAAACAATTAACTGGTTAATATTAAATTTTTTGATTATTTCACATTTTTATGGCTTAGTGTATTTTTCTGTATTTGCTTTTCACCTAATATTATTCTTTTTGCATTTGTGTCTACATCTTTATATTTGAAATTTATAGCCTCTATTTGTATTTTTCTGTGATGTTCTTTTATCATGTCAGAGCATGATATTGTTTTCGGAATGAAGTTTCTTGAATCAACAAAAATTCGTAGGCCACAAATAAAAAATTATTATATGCACGAGCATCTCAAAGAAATCAGCTTTCAATAACACGTTGTCATTGTATTTACAAAAACTCTGATTAAAAAAAATAAGTTAATGACTACAGCAAATAAAATCTAGAAAAGTCATTTTGAGAACGTGATTATATGAAATGAAATAAATAGGAAATGTGATTTATTTTTAAACAATAAATATGATACAATGATTTTTTATCGTTTGCAATAAATACTAAAGCGATTAATTCAAAGAAAGAATTAAAATGAATGAAAATATAATTTAACTTGCACGAGCACGTGGTTCTTGGCCGTTCGAGAAATTATCTTCTAACATGATACATTGAAATATGCATAGAAGATTTCATTTTAATCTTTATATTTTTTATTATTATTTCTGTCCCCATACCCAATTTTTCTTTTATATTTTTACAATACATTTTCAGAATGTTGTAATCACAAACAAACTCTAAGTCTGTTTATGTGAACTAGCCTAATTCTTCAGCTTCTCTCCGATAGTTAATTTAATAAGACAAAGCCACTTCTCATTTTAATTTAAATTTCAACTTTATTCATTTTTAATTTTCAAACATCTCACTGTTTTCAGCTTTCATTTATTCAATACTAAAATCCCAGGGGAATGTATAGAACAGGACCTTAATGTATCGCTTCCTCTTTATGCTCATTACACTGTTTAAATAACCAGTTGGTTCTAGTTGCCGGGGCATGATGCGTGTTGTCTTGTGTTAATTGTGAAAAGACTTACATCTGTAAGCCTTGTGGTATACTTGTTGGCACACAAGGAGTTTAGACGCCAAGAAAAAAAAAAGATTAAAATGAAATCTGCTATTCATATTTCAATGTATCAAGTCAGAACATCATTTCTTGAACGGCCGAGCACCACGTGCTCGTGCAGGTTAAATTATATTTCTATTCATTTTAATTGTTTCATTGAATGAGTCACTTTAGTACTGCAAACGATCCAAGGAAAACTTTGTCTCGCATTGATTGTTTAAAAAAATATCACATTTCCTATTTATTTCATTTCACGTAATTACGTGCTCTAAATGACATTTTTATAGGTTTTGTGTGCTGTAGTCATTAAATTTTTTTTTAATTCGGAGCTTTTGTAAATGCGATGGCAGCCCGTTATTAAAAGCTGATTTGTTGAGATGCTCGTGCAGATAATGAAATTTTTATTCTTCGCCTCCGAATTTTTGTTGACGCCACAAAACCTCATTCCCAAAACAATATCATGTTCTGACATGACAAAAAAAATCTATAAGAGCAAATCCGTTTAACAAACTACCATCAAAAACTTTTTTAACAAAATAAAGTACCGCCTTTCCCTTTCCATTCTTCTCACTCTTACCTTCCAGATTCCTCGAAGAATCTTTCGTGGCTTCTTAGCATTTAAGATTACCCCTAAATAATGACCGTCGGCAGCCAACGTCAGCCGGTATTAATACCGTCCTCTCCGATATTCGAGGTTTCATAGACGGTAATCAACGACAAAGTGATTCTTCCGGGCATGTTGCCTTTCTACATGATTGAATTTCTCAAGCCCCATAATGCAGAACTGTCAGCCATTCTTGGAGAATAGACCTGGATTATTAAGAAGGGGGATCTAATAGACTTTAATGGCCACAAGCAGAGTTTCTGAGAGGTTGATGTCGTCTTCCGATGTGCATTTATTAAACAGAGCCACATGTCGATGCGTTTTCAAATATGGAGTAATAAGACGTTGAAAAGGAGCTTTCAGAGTTGGATTTTTGTCGATGAAATGCCTTGTAAGCGGTGTTTGCAACGTAGGGAGTATTTATCATTCAATAAAATATTTACATGTATTTGTTACATTAGGAAATACCAAAAATATAGAGCTGCATCAGGGAATCAACATGATAATATTTAAAGATATATATCTATAAATTATGTGGTATAGCATGCGAGACACTAAAATTATCCAAAACATTTCACATTAGAATTAGAGTTACTCAATTTAGTTACTTTCTGGATATTAGGTAGTTATTTCGAAAAGGTTAAAACATTTTAATTAAGGCGACCAGGGACCTTTAAAATGACTTTTTGCAATTTTCACCTTAGAAATTTGAAATTTTACACGCAATCTCCTAAGAATAACAATATAGAAGATGCCACACAAAATTTTAAAGCATTCTATTAAGTTATTTATGAGTTGAGGAAGTTAATATAATATAATATTTGCGATAAATATTGTTAATGAAAAATGTTCCAGGCGCTCCAAATGTGTTCGAAAGCGTTCCAATTTTTGTTATTACTTAATCTAACCCTTTTGAAACAAAAGTTGGGAACTTGAAGCTTGAATACGAAATATTAAAATTAATCAATGTAATCTAATAACTCAAAACTACTGATTTTTTTACAAAACTTTAAGTAGTTTTGAATTATTATACTGGTTAATTTTCCTATTTCGTACTCAAACTTCAAGACTGATCTCAACTTTTGTTTCAAATAGGTTAGAGTATCCGGTATATATAAGGGTTACTCTAACCCTTTTGGAACAAAAGTGGGGATTAATCTTGAATTTTGAGTACGAAATATCAAAACTAACCAATATAATAACTAAAAACTACCGATTTTTTAAAAAAACTTAAAGTAGTTTTGAGTTATTACATTGTTTAATTTTGATATTTCGTACTCAAACTTCAAGATTAATCCCAACTTTTGTTTCAAAAGGGTTAGAGAAAGTAATAACAAAAATTGGAGTGCTTTTGAACACAATTTGGAGCGCCTGGAACAATTTTCCTTAACGTTATTTATCGCTAATATTAAATTGTATTACCCCCCTAAATCCTAATAAAATTAAAATAATGTTTTAAAATTTTGAGTGTCCTCTCCTATAGTGTTACTCTTAATGCCTGTAAAATTTCAAACTGCCAAAGTGAAAGTGGCAAAAAGTCATTTTAAAGGTCCCTGGTCACCTTAATAAGATTTTAAATAGTTTGTTCAATAATTTCGGAGTAAATTGTAGCATAAAATACATCACATCAAAATTTTATAAAACGGTAGCAGTTTCCTCGAAACTTTTTCAAATACTATCTAATAAATTCTTATCCCTTACATTTGAAAAAAATGGTATACAGAAAATAAAAGCAATGGTTTATGAATATGTATTTTGAAGGTTTTTTTTATAATCAATTGGTGCTAAAATCTAAGGAACTGAAGTTTTAATAAGGAATTATTTCGTCTCCAAACATGCGGAGTACAGACCGACAGACAGTCGACCGTTTTGATTGAATGAAATAATGAAATTGACAAAAGATTTACTTCGATTCGATAAGAATCTACGTTTGCATACTAAATTTATGAATAATCTATATTGATTTTTTCATTTTATTGTTTTCTCTTATATCGGGATATCTGAAGTGACAGAATTCTGAACGAACATCTTTTAAAATTTCATAGAAATCTACAAATTTAAAGTAGAGACTACATACTGATTTCATTAGTAATTTCACAAGTAATTTTTTATCATGTCAGAACATGATGTTAATTTGGGAATGAGCGTGAAAAAAAAATACGTAGGCGGGAAATAAGAAAAACCGTAGGCGAAAAATTGAAGCTTTATTATCTGCAAACGCATTTAAAAAAATCAGCTTTTAATAACGCTTTTCCATGCCATTTACAAAAGCTCTGATAAAAAAAGTTAATGACTACAGGAAATAAAACCTAGAAAAATGTGATTTTGAGCCCTTGGTTATAAGAAATGAAATAAGTAGTAAATGTGATATATTTTTAAACAATCAATGCAAGACAAAGGTTTTTTTGATGATTTGCAATACTAAAATGACTCGTTCAATGAAACAATTTAAATGAATAAAAATATAATTGAACTTGCACGAGCACGCGGTGCTTGGCCGTTCAAGAAATGATGTTCCGACATGATACATTGAAATATGCATAGCAGATGTCATTTTAATCTTTATTTAATTATTGTGTTTCCACACAGACAGGTATAATCCTCAAATACATAATTACATAAAATGTGTTTTTTTGGAATAGGGGAAATTCAAAACACAAATTTCATCAAAAACCCGCGCAAGAATTTCGGATGATTACAATATTTTCTAACGTTATGTATAATTCACAAACGAGGGAAAAAATTAAATTTCCAGTGATACCACTTTTTTTTTGTACATTTCACTTTTAAGTTAACTAATTATTAAAAATATTTGTAAACATACTTTAATATTTTTTATTGTTTAATTATTTGCTTTAATCATGCCGTTATTAAATAAAATTTAATTTTTATGATACCTTATCCTGGCTCCCATTTAGAATTAATTTTCAAAAACATTATGAAGACAGATGTAGCAACCCCAAAAATTTCATGTTATGGTGATTCAGGCTGGAGAATATCCATAATTATTATTACAATTACTATTCGTATAATTTGAAGAAAAAAAACAAGCGATCTTAAATAAAATTTCTATTTAGTCAAACTTAATCCAGCCACTCTTAAAACTACCTTTAAAATTTAAAACTACCAAAATAAATTTTAGATTTAGGTAAAAAATATTTTTGAATTAGGCATTTCTTTAGGTAGGTAGCCTAAAAAATAATACATTAATAATACATAATTACATAAAATTATCTGTGCTACTTTTTAAAATTCTCTTTCAGAATTTTTTAAAATTAAAACTGAGGGTATAAGAAAGCGTGTCTCTTAGTGTTTACACGAAATTTTAATTTCTCATCATATTTCAAATCAAAGCTATGCAAAAATGTAGTAATTTCATTTCAGGAAGTTTCGTTTAATAGGTTTAATTATGCACCAGAACGAAATGCATTTATTTGAATAAATGAACAAAAAAATCAGAAACAGGTTCATCAGATTCTGTTAAAATTGAATACTAAATTAATTAAGTATAAATAAATAAAAAACAATCTCGATATTTACACATTTCGAGAAAATATTGAAAAATAAATTAGATCAAATTCTGTCTAAGATAATCAGAATATTTTTGTTTTGTTGAAAATGTAATAAATATCATTATATATTTAGCAAATAAAAATGTTTGCTTTCTTCTAATTAACAAATTAAAACGACGAGTTCGAAAATTTAAGATTAAACGAATTTATCGCAATTATTTTTCATTTACAGTTCAGATGAAACAACATTTCGGGAAAAGATTGAAAAAGGAATTGGATCTAATTCTGTCTAAGATAATCAGAAAACTTTTGTTTTCTTCAAAATGTAATAAATATCATTATATATTTGGAATATAAAATTTTTGCTTTCTTCTAACTAACAATTAAGATGACGAGTTTGAAAATTCAAGATTAAACGAATTTATTTGATAGTTTTTTTATATACAATTCAGACGAAACAACATTTCGGGAAAAGATTGAAAAATAAATTAGATCAAATTCTGTCTAAGATAATCAGAATATTTTTGTTTTGTTGAAAATGTAATAAATATCATTATATATTTAGCATATAGAAATTTTTGCTTCCTTCTAATTAAAAATTAAAACGACGAGTTTGACAATTTAAGATTAAATGAATTTATCGCAATTGTTTTTTATATACAGTTCAGACGAAACAACATTTCGGGAAAAGAATGAAAAAGAATCAATCTTTTCTTTGATTCTTTTTCAATCTTTTCCCGAACAGTTAACTGTTTAAAATATATCAGAGCATCTTTTGTTTTGTTGAAAATGTAATAAATATCATAATATAATTAGCCTATAAAATTTGTTGTTGTCTTCTAATTAACACTTAAGACGACGAGTTTGAAAATGTAAGATCAAATGAATTTATCTCAATTGTTTTTTTATATACAGTTCAGAAGAAACAGCATTTCGAGAAAAGATTGAAAAAGAAATTAGATTTAATTCCGTCGAAGATAATCAGAATACTTTTGCTTTAATGAAAATGTAATAAATATCATTATATATTTAGCAAATAAAAATGTTTGTTTTCTTCTAATTAACAAATTAAAACGACGAGTTTGAAAATTTAAGATTAAATGAATTTATCACAATTGTTTTTTATATACGGTTCAGACAAAACAACTTTAAAAGGAAATAACCAAGAATTACAGCAATAAATTGTACCATAAAGTAATTAGTACTCTGAATTTTTGCACGAATTTGGAATTTAAAATTCTAATTTTGTCACGAACTATTATTGCAGACCTATTCAGTCTATCTCGTCTGGGAAATTTCCACAATTAACACGAAGTCTTTATAGGAGCCGTGAATTATTCTGCGATCCAATTTTTAAACTGTTCAGTTTCAAAATACTTTATCCGTTCATTGCTATAAAAAGATTTCTAATGATCTGCGAAAACTATTTGATCCTTTTCTCATCAGCTTTACAAATAAATGCTTTCTCGTTCAATGTTTATTTTTAGGACCGTTTAAAACAATCGTTGGAGAAGAAATCAATTTCTAAGATAAATAGAAAGTGTAACGAGGTAGAAAATTAATCATGTTAAACTAAATATAAGTAAAAAGATTTTGATTCCGTTCTCTTCTTAATGTCAGCCGGCTATATTACAAGTCGGATACAAAGATAATATTTGGTGAATTGAATTAAATTATTTGTAAATTTATCAAGGGCTATATGTGATTTGATATACAAGATTTAAAAAAAAATCCTTCAAAATGTATTACAGAGGAGTTGTTGGACCTAAAATTACCAAATCGGTAAGTAGTTATTTCTTGGGTAATAGAAATTTTTTGAAAAATAATAGGTATCCCTAAAAATTTAAATGGATTTTTAATTTAAAAAAACTACTCTATTACAATATTTTAAAATTTAAAAATATGCATTTAGCAGTATTTAACATCAATTTTATTATTTTTTTTGAATTTTATAAATTTTTTAAAGAATATTTTTGAGTAGAATTTACAAGAATAATTTTTTGCACAGAGGTAGTGCGTCTTCCACATTATCTGAGCGTCCCGGGTTCGAGTCCCGGTTAATGCATGGTTGTTCTTCTGTGTGTGAGGGGTGTAAATGTGCCCCCCCCCCTGTAAAAAGGGGCTGTGCAAGAGAATGTGTTTAGTGAGTAGCTAAGTCCCACGCCTAGTTGGCCCTAGTTGGAACAGTCCCTAGTCTAGTTGCTTCAGAACAAGAGACGCTCATTTCGGCTTAAAAATCGCCGATGCATTAGCAAACCTTGTCGATGGCAAATGACATTAGTAACAACAGCAACAACAATAGTAACAACAATAGAATATCCTTAATTCCAGTTCCTTAATTTTTTTTTCAAAAAAAGGCCCACAGTTAAATAGGGAGGAGGTTAAACACCTTTTCACAACACAAGTCGCAATGTCTTTGGAAGAGGATATCGAAAATCTAGTCAACCAATATGCCTGAATACTTAAGGGGATTGTATCGAAAAGTAATCAAATGAATTTTGAACATATCTTTTGGTAATAAATTCGTTTCGTTTTATTATATTATGTTATCTTCCTATAGGAAAACTACTTATTGCTTTGCCAGCTTTCTGGTACAGAGGTAGAGTGTCTTCCTCGTGTTCTGGGAGTCCCGGTTCGGACATGGCTGTTCTTCAGTGTGCTATCTGTGAGATGTGTGACTGCGCCACTCTGTAAAAAGCGTATGTGCAAGCAACTGTGGTGATTCGTACTCTTGGCCTTAGTTGGCGCTACTACAAAAAAAAAACAATAGGCGCTCCTTTCGGCTTAAATCTGTCGCTGTATCAGCGGGGGGCTTATCCATGGTAAGTGCCATAAGTAACAACAACAACAGAATTATTGTTTTGGTTGTTATGACTAGACTTTGGGAACATTACTTCAATTCTTCATTTTTAGGTTCATTTTATTCTCGCCCAGGGAGGCATGATCTATCTACAAGGGCCACAGACAAGGCTCGTTCGCTCACAGCAAGATACAAGAGAAGATTAGCACAAAGAGATAGAAATGATTTATCCCAGGTCCTAAATACCATAAGATTTTGATAAGGAAAATATATTTATCGCTGTGCTTATATACAATGAGATTCTGATAGGGATTTTCTCGACATGAACCGAAACAGGCAAGAAAAACAGGGATCTTTTAATAAGTATTTGTTTTAGATCCTTTCACTCGGAGCGAGAGAACCGCTGACTAAGCATTTTACAAAGCTTCTTTTGAATCAATTAAATAAGAAAGTGGAATGGGATCAGGAAATAAGAGAATATTTTAGAATTTAGTTACTATGGGCTAAATTAAGATAAAACTTTAGAAATTTAAGGTTTAAATTATAATTTAAAATATCATAAATCTGGTAAAATGGAAAATTAGAGCAATTTTACTTGTATTTTTAACTGGATTGGAATATGTTGAAAGAAATGTTAAAATCTCCAACGAGTTAGTAAATGCATATCTAGCTCCAAGGAGATGGAAGTGGTCGGAGGAAAGTCAAATGTTTCATTTCGCTCTGATTTTCTTAATACTAAATAGAGAAAAATAGATTCAATCAGATGGACATTAAGATGAACTAATGTCATTAAATGAACAACTTTTGTATTTAGAGTTTTTCGATTTCAATATCTTAGAAGTTAGTAAATGAAAATGGATTTTGAAAGCCCTAATTTTGACTGTTTCTTACATCAACAACTTATGTTACGAGATCGCCGGCGTTCTGGTTCACAGGTAGCGCGTCTTCCTCGTGATCTATGTGCCTCGGGCTCGAGTCTCGTTCAGGCATGGTTGTTCTTCTGTGTACTATCTGTGAGATCAGTGAATGTGCCTCCTCCCTTTAAAGAGGGACGTGCAAGCGACTGTGACGAGTGGGTGGCTAAAGTCGTACTCTTGGCCCTAGTTGGCGCTACTACAAACAAGAGACGCTCATTTGGCTTAAATAAGCTGACGGCCGTCAGATCGCTTGTCGAGGCAAGAGTCATTAGTAACAACAACAACTTGTTACCAGATCATAACTTAGATGGAAATGAATCTATCCTTGCCTTTCAATTTGCCGATAAAAGTTTTCTTTTATAATCGGTTGGAGGTTGGTAAAAAGTAATTATCCTAATATATTTTTGGACACTTACAATACACAATACTTTCTCTTTGTTTCGGGAACAAGCACTGGTTTTAACCCAAAGTTTCAACATAGGTCAAACTATACCGCATTCTTAAAATCACGCTGTTGCAGGTGTTTTGATGCAGCACCATTCAGTAAAATAAAGGCCTTCAATCCTGATCCGCCGATACCGAGACTGTTAAATCCCCGTTTCCAAAGCACCGCGGTGCATTGCGGCGAGGTGAGATCCTTAATTGTACTGTAAATGCCGAGAACTTAATCCCTACAACCTCAGTTGAGCCGGAAATCCCGAGAGATTAGACGTCACCACCGATAAAGCCGACGGAGGCTCAATAAATCAGACTTAACTTGCACCCAAAGGCGACGAGAGCCGTCCAGTGTTACCTCTATCTCAAGGCCAGCAGTGCTTTAAGATATTCTGCATTGCTCAGTTCTTTTAAAATATAACATTCGCCGCAAGAGACAACAGGATTTACTATGTTACGGCGTATCTTAAATTTTTAAATTGTTGTGCTCGAATAACAGAAACTAAAACTTGGAGCCCCGTCACAAAAGAATTTTCTAAATAAAAATTTATGTTTCCTAAATGGAGTGTTTGTAATCAAAGAATGGAACACTTGAATTTTAAATTAGTTAAATATGTTTGTAGACAACCTTTGCGTTATAATGAAATTCGAATGAATTATATTTAATGTTAAATAATGAGGGGTGATACATAATTAGCTTTTTTCGAAATCAGGTACTCTCTTAATTTATCAAAATTAATTTAGTAAGTTTAACCAACTATGATGAACTACGTCTTACCCCCCGTACCCCCCTAAAAAGAACCATTTTTAACATACTTGTAGAATAAAGATAAGTGATGAAGCATTTTAATTACTAAGATATGATCGCTAAATAGCGAAATTAACTTGTCGGATATGTGTGGATTGCCCTAGGTCCGAACTCCCAATCTTATGGTTAGTCGCCAAGTAACATATCCGTTGGGCCAAAAGTGCACTTCAGTCCGAGGGGTGTTATCTGGCTAATATAGCATTCACCACATCCTCTCCCACCAGTGAGTCGGTGGTTAGACGAGCGATACCTATATGAGGTGTTGGTGGGGATGTTAACAACTGTCGTATTTAATGCGCTTCTAGGTCTTTGAGTCGCCGATAGAGGGCGCCACGGCAGTTGAACGAAGCTATGTGCGAAGGTTGCGTTTATCCAAGGTCGGTCGCCGGGTTACCATTGTCGGTGTGTGTGCGGATAGCAGTGGGCCCGAACTCCCAATCTTATGGTTAGTAGCCGAGTAACATATCCGTTGGGCCAAAAGTGCACCTCGGTGCGAGGGATGTTATCTGGTTTATATAACATTCACCACAAACTCATGGAGGAAATTAACGAAATCATACGAGTTGATGAGACTGGAGTTTAGTTTAGTTTATTTGTATTAACTTCCTGTTATAAATAAACACTAAGGCTATTTTGGGACGGACCACGTAATTTTGAATCGCAGTCAGATAACGAGACCGACACTTAAGCTGACACCAACACTCTCTCCCCACCACTACACACCATACCAGCGGGCGGACGTTTGACCATGACAGATTTAACGTGCAATTGACCCTTTACACGATGATTCTTCGGTGGAATTGAAATCCTGTGGCTCATAAGCGAGATTTTATCACCAGGCCACAGTTGACCTTGAGACTGGGGGAAACAACGATATCGATATCTCTTCGATATTTCTCAATATTGAGGAGCGGGGAGCAAATAACCATTGATGATGTAATACAAATATTTTTTTCGCAAAGATCATTACATAAAATAAAGATTTACCTTAAATAAATCATCAACACTTTCAAAATCTGTTGAAATGATAAATTAAATTGAAGATTTTATTAAAAAAGGGACTTGGTAATTTGTAGTGGCTAGGGTTCCAAAATAATCTGCAATTGTCACTGTATCGGAAAACTGTGTGCGCAACTTAAGAGATTTTTTTCCCATGCATGCAATACTATGATGTAATATCGAAAAACAAAACGATTCTCGAAAATGAGAACGAGTCAGTCCGAACGATATAACGAGTTTCAGAAAATTGCTACTTTCAAATAATTTACTTAATTATAGTTTGGATCTCGTACAGCAAATTGGAAAGGCATAATTATGCAAAAGAAATCACGCACATTCTGATATATGCAACAAATAAATCAAAATATTAAAACAATAGAAGGCTTCCAATGAATCTATTAATTTCTTCCTTTCTATTAACATGGTAATAAAAACAGTCAGGCGATTTAACAATGCAATGCTTCAATTCAAGTTTCTGAAGGAAGTTTTAATCACGTTAGTCGCGCACTGTAAAAAAAAAACAATTTGAACTTAACGTATCACGGGAAACAAATTATTTAATAAAAATTCAAAAATAAAGATATTAAGGGCAATAATTACTAACAAGATATTTTTTTGACCAAATTGTCAAAAATAACGAAACGTTGTTTTCGAACCCGAAATAACGTGTCTTTTGACACCCCATACTTCAAAACAGTTGAGCAGTCCAGTCATAGCATAAGAGATTCAAAGCATGGACGCATTTATCTTTATTACATATAAGCCTTCATCTTTATTATTCTATACATTGTCAGTAATGCATTTGCCTTACATGACATTGGCGAACGATAGTTACGAAATATTTACATTTGGCGGAAATTTAACATTTTTACTGAATCTATCAGACCATTTTTAAATAATTATTTGGCGATTATTCCTTGTCATGTCGTTAATAATATCCAAAAATCAAATTTGCAGGTATAGACATGTATTATCAAGACATGTATTTGTTAACCATGAAAATTAGACTTGTATGACATGTTTATCAACCATGTCATATATTAGACATGTATTTTTCAACCAATTCAATTTTAAAATTTGAGACAAAACTGCACTTAGCCACAAAAAATCCCATTCCAAAATTGACATATTTGAATAGTTGCGTTCTTGAACTATAGCATTTGCATGCTTTTGAAATTATAGACCGACATACAGTCGACTCGAAGCTGGATGTCTCCAAATTTGATACCTGCATCGAAATGCTAAGTTTTTGCCACCGAATTTTATGTATCTAATCCTCTGTTTTGTGATTCCTGTGTTAACTTATATTCAGACAGACGGACTTTTTCAGAACGGAATTTGCTCACAATTTGATAGAAATTTGCAAATTTGGTGTAAAGATCGTATGCGAAACTCTCTATTTCAAAGATGGTTTGAGCTATCTTTGTCACCGAGAAGGAAATTGACATTTTCTAAAATCGTGTTTTTTTGAACTCAGGGTGTTCTAATATGTAGAGATCCGTCAAATACTCTAGTTCGAATTTTATTAAGACACGAGGATGGTTCTTATGGAGAGAAAAAATGAAAAAACTGCGAGGAAAAAGGTTAAAACGACACTTTTCTTACTTTCCCGCCAAAAATCTTCATTTCCTCCCCCCACACCAATTGAGTGAGATAGCAGGAAGTAATAAATTATGATTTTTTTTAGAAAGAAATACTCGAAGTCTCTTGGTTTTCATTCATAGATAACGGGATGTATAAAAAAGAAAGAAAATAGTTACTTTTATTATTAGTCTGTATGGATATTTAATCTGCGCCTGCACAAAATAAAGTCTGGGCAGGGAAGAAAAAAGAAAAATAACAAAGGGAAAAAAGGGTTTTCAGAAAGAAAAGTAGTGAGGGAAAAAAGGATAGAAAAAAGAAGGAAAGAAAAGAAGGGTGTGTGAGTGTGTATCATCATTATTTCCTCTGTGCGCGGCATTTTCCAAGCTGTTTTTAAACTTTCGCATCTCTTAAAAACCAATTGTGTCTTTATTTGTTTAGTGTGTTTATATTTACGAAAATTTAAATCGCATTATTGTATAAAAACGTAGAATTTTAGACATTTCTCTCCACCATGTAAGTAAAATATCAACTCCGGGACAATCACTGCTCGGATAGAAAGAGAAAGACGAGTAGTACAATGAACAGAACATCTGAAGCAAATAATACTATAAATGAATTATATGGTTATCAAAATTTGTTTGGTTTAAAAATATTTTGGTGAAAAACCAGTTATGAGACACAGCTACATAAAATATATGAAAATTTTAGCGATCAGTAATATTGGTGAACCGACTGGTCGCCAAAGGCGGCTAGTATTATTATAAAAGAAAAGAATGTTTTTATATTTTGTGCCAGTCGCGCCACACAACTAAATCAGCCAACGTCCAACAATGGAAGTTCCCTTTGCACGGTCTCTTTGCCGCAGCCGCGAGGAAAAACCACTGGCTATTTTCGATAGCTGGACACATATTTCATCCACGGTTCCATTATTCCTTTCTTTCAGCTCCATTCTTAATAGTCACGAAGCAGCTGTTTCTGCCCTGATCAATTGATCCAATCAGTCCCGAATGGAGTTCAATTTTATGAATAAAGTGCCCTTTCCATGGCCAATTTCCTTCGATGGTTTTTCTTTCGGGAAGATCACCCCCATCCATTTATAATACAATGTAATTCGAGAAATCTCTCGTTTCCGGAGAGTGCTTTAGAATGGTCGAGAATTATTAAACGAATTTTATTTAGCTAGGTTTTTCGGAAGAATGCTTTGAATATTCGATAGACTGTGTAAAATAAAATATATTTCATTCAGTTCTGTATATTCGATGATTTTGGAGACTAGTTTTTTGTTCATCTTATATAATAAGGATTGTGTTTTATTTCAGTTAATTCGATTTGAAGGATTCGAAGGATTTGAGATATCAACTTTTCCCAAAAAAATATTTCTAAGAAGAAAAAAAAAGAAATCTATGGTCGCAAATTTCGAGTTATTATGTGAGAACTTTATTATTTTTAAGTGATTATTTTCTTATTGTCATTAACCAGTTTAAACCGGTTTGAAGAAATTACGAGACTTCTCTCTCTCTATGACGATAATTTTTTAAGCCTTCATTTTCAATTTCTCTAAGTGGCAAACAAAATTTTGGAGCTCGACCAATTTTCAGATGCAAAAAAAAAAAAAAAAAAAAGAAAAAGAAGAAGAAGAAGAAAAAGAAGAAAATAGAATTTTCGATGAAAAGTTCATTATTACTGGAAGCTATTGTATATATGGTAAAATTCAATGAACGTAAAGCAGATTATCATTAAAATTATATTCTAATATTACACTAATTTGAGAAATAAAATTATGAAGAATGCGCTTGTAATATCATTAAAGAATATATATAAGTAGCGATTTACAAAATTGCGATAGTTAAAACTAAAAGAGAATTTAAAAAAAACCCATAGTTTTCAGACTGCGAGATTAATTATTTAAAAGTGAGAAAGCATAAACAAACTAGAAGATGACGTCATTTCCTAGAAACGACAAACAAAAAGCAATTGATAATAAATTTAATTAAATATCTCAAACAATACTGGCAAAACAAACCTCAAATGTCATGGGTTAGATGACTCGCTATTTACCAATACAAAAACCAATATTTTTGACACCAAAACCTCCTAACCAAAACAATATCATGTTCTCACATTATTAAAAAAGCAATTAAAAAAATAAACCCGTTTCATTTCAGTAACTTTACATCTGTTCTGTTTTTTGATTTCCTAAACTCACTGAAATGGAATCAATCACAGTGCAATTAAAAACGTATCTGATTGGCTGATCAATCTACCTTCACTTTCAAACGACACACCTTTCTTAGCTGTGCTATAATTTCTTGTTTTAATTCTTTTCGTAAACTAAGCAGATGAGAAATATAATTTCCCTTCTTTAGCTTCCGACAATGAAAAAAATAGTGCAATTAAATATTTAATAAAACAAAAACACATTATGAAAATTTTGAAAGCTCCATCGTTTTGTTAATAAATATTTTGACCAATCGATTTAACTGTAAAAGTGTCTCTACTTAAAATTATATTTTAGTATTAAACAAATATTTGAGAAGATACATTTAAAAACCAATTTTCTTCGTGCTTCGACAGACCACCAAAAAAGAAAAAGAGACAAAGATAGAAAAAAACAACAACAAAAAGTCTAAGAAATATTTGTGAAAATATGTACACCCCCCCCTGATAATCTTCATGCTTTGATTGACCTCTTTAGAGAGAAAAAAATTGAGACAAACAGAAGGTTTATTACCAAATGTTATGCACAATCAGGGATACTTTTTGGCATAAATGCCGTAAAAATTCAGATATTTTTCATGTAAGTAAACCAGGTTTCTTATCTAATTTTAGAAGAAAGTTGGTTCCAGAGATACGAGACAGGTTTTAAGATTACTTTGAAGGTTTTCGTTATCTGTAAGTTTCTGAATCTTCTTTAAGGAAAAATTATAAGAAAAAAAAGTCTAAAAATTCACCCTACTAATTAAATTTTTGTAGACTAGCTTGCTTGCTTGTTTTCTGGTTTTTCAACTTCCTCCACTTCTTTCGAACGACTTGGATATCTTTCTGAACAAGATATTGTTGAGTTTTTAGCGTAGCGGGTTCGGATTGAACGGCCTTTACTTGAGGACAGCACAAACAAATTTATTTGCAGCTATTCACAGGATAATTAATAAAGTAAAAACTTCAGATAAACACAATCCGACAGTCAACAGTCACTTACAGCGTAAATGCAAGCCTTACGCGCAATAAAAACAGACTGCAAAACAGCTATCATATAGCACAGTAAATAGTAAGTCACAGCGAGCTCAATGATACACCGCTTACAGCAGACGTAATACCGTTAGTCCAATTAGAAATAAATTGAGAAAAAAAAGTAATCCGCTAGTCCAACGAGTCACTTGCCTTCTGAGAGAAAACTGCCGAAACTACGGCAACCCGTCCCTTATATAGCCGAGCAAGCGCCGACCCGAAAAGCACGCGGAGATTAATGAACATTCGAGCGGCTACCAGACTATTCCTTTCGCCAAAACAACCCGGTTGGCGCGAAACTCCACGTCAACCGTCGCCAACTTTGGCGTGCTTCCTTGGCGCTCCTCCGCTTGTAACAATATTCTATTAGGATAGAATTAGCCTCGTATTTCTCTACATTGAGAAAGCGGCTTAGAGACGAGCGATTTTCGTCACATTTAAACTAAAGAAGAGACGAAAATGAGAACGAAATGACGACTGAGTGATCTTCGTCACTTTTGATGAACTAAACAGAGACTAAAATAATGATTACAAATGATTGGGGAGGTTCAAATGAATGTTAAGAAATGAATGAACGCTAAATGAAAGAAATTAAATTTATGGTTGCATCTCTGGGATTGTAAATACGAGTCAAAGTTTTGATCTAAATCCACTTGTGGTTTGTCTGTTTGTGTGTATGGTAAAGATTTATAACCATTTTTTAAAATCAAAACTGTTGAAGCCTATCAAGTTCTAGATGATACACCAAAAGGCAGCATGTCTGCTTCTTCATTCGAGTGTATAAGAGCATGATAATTTAAAAAAATGTAACGAGATACATAAATGAAATATAATATGCTGTCTTGACATTCAAATTCTTTATAGATCTATATAAAAATCGTGAATTGATATCCCAATGGTATGTTGCGAATTTTCTAAATTCACTTCATCGTGGGGAATATTTGCATATACAAAATGCCAATTTATTACTATCATTTTTTATAGTCCAATGGCAATGGTCGAATACAAACATATTGGTATATGAATGTTTCAGATTGTTTTATTGAACATTTTGCATCTACACTTAATTCAACGTTTCGTAAATTACTAAGTAATAAAACATTATTAGAGATGCTCTAAAGAGGGCTAGCTGTGTCCTCAAAAACTAAAATGAGTTAAAAGAAACCGGATAATTTCTTTTAGCAATACGAATCAAACAGAAAATTTATATAAACTCGAAATTAGATTTAACCCCCGTCAGATCTGTTGTGATAAATCGACAACTGTTGATGACTATATCTTCTAAGACTATAATCCCACAAAAATGGTTAATCATCTCAATTAAAACTCAAAGCATTACCTTCTTTAATGATATCATTTTGATTACTGAGCAATATTCTCTTCACTTTTAATAAATTTTCAAATTAAATTTGATTCAGAACGTATGACATCGTTTTTAATGTCATGATTAAATTCAAATTCATTCCATCAGAAAACTCGTTCTCGTGCTTTTTGAAAGTTTTATAATTAAGGTAAAAAATTGCTTTATTAACTTGCTTAACTCCGAAAATTGCTTAACTTTGAAGCAAGAATTTTACATCCTCTTTTAATTCGCAATATACACATTTTTAAATTTATACTCTGAGTTAATTTATAAATTTCTTAGGGTGCAGACGGATTGTTTCAAATTCCTTTTTTCTATTGTATCAAATGACGAGATGATATTGTAAATAAAAAAAACATCCTATATTAATCCGTTAACAGCTTGAAAAGTTAATAAACTGGACAACTAAGCTGATTTTCATTGAAGAGCATTTAATCTTATCTCTTGAGACAAAGTGATCAAGGGCTTCAATATATGCTACATAAACTACTAAAGTTTGATCAAATACATATTTTTGAGAAGGAATTTGTAAAAAAGACAAAAAAATCATTTCTAATGAAAATATAATAAAAATACAAAAATTAAATGAGAAGGTTGAATAACTAGATTTTTATATAGTCCCTAAGGGAAAAAATCAAATCAGTGAAACAAGTTTGAAGCTTACTTAAACGGAAATAAGAGAAGCTCAACTTAATTTTCTGACGAAAGAAGAGTATCAAAAATTTTAATAGGTTAATTATAAATTAAAATAAGGCTGTAAGCTGCTCTTTAATTTAGAGTAACTTAATCTAAAATAAGTTTTTTACTTTAAATTAAGGCCCTAAATTATCGATTTTAATCTTATAAGAGCATAAAATATATTTGTCAGTTTTTTAACTATTCAGAACTTTTTAATAAAAAAGGGGAAATTAACATCAAATGATTGGCTTTCAGAAAAGATTTCCAAATGATATTTTTTATATCAAACAAAATAAAATGTATCATTTTTTTATTTTTTTCTATAAAAATGCAATATTTTTTTTTTAAATATCTTCTTTCCTTTGATCAACAATACTGGATCAATTGTTAATTTCTGGTAAGCAAAGCAAACACAAGGGAAGTGACATCAAAATATAAAACCTGAATTTAATTACTGACATTCTACATTTTATCTATTCCCTGAATGTCGTTTTTAGAATTATGTTTCTTTCTACACACGGCACCTTGAACACTGAATAAATCAAACGAATGGAAATTAGCATGGAGTCAAAAACAAATTTATTTTAGTTAATATCCCCTAGTAAAGCAACGCCGGGGTTATTTTAGGACAGACCTCGTAATTTTTAAACGCGTTCAGATGACAAGGACGGCAACTGAGTTGGCATCCCCCTCGCCACACCAAACTACAGCTGTGGGAGAACGTTTATCCTTGACGGATTTAACGTGCAACAGACCAACTTACAACACGGTTCTCCTTTGGAATCGGGTCTGGAATCTTGAACCCTACGACGTTACCATCAGGTCACCACTGTCCAACCCAGTCACAGATAAAAAGTACAATGCGTGCAAATTTGAGAATTGTCTTTGAATGGAAAATAGGTCTTTTTACACATTACCTAATCTTGTAACTTTAAACGAACAATTATTTTACAGATAAATTTATTTCATCTATCTCGGAAAGGACTAACTATTTGGATCAAATTTTATATTTAGATAAGGCTTTGCTTTTTATGTTTATCTCTAGAGATGTCTTTCCAAAGAAAAACGCGATTTTATACAAAAAATATTTTTTAATAACTAAGTATTGATATGTTGCTGTACATTAATTGTATAATCGTATAAAAAAACAGTATAAAATTGTTAAAAAAATTACTTTTAATAACAGATTTCATTGATATCACGAAATTCAAATCATTTTAATATTTAAAATCATCCCTTTTGTGTCTTTCTATAAAAATCAATCAAGGGGGAAAAGATCCTGTTAATTATTTTAGCAATTCTTTAATTCATTTATTAATTATCCCAAAAACTCATTTATCCATTTGTTAATTATCTTAGTAGCACTTATCCATTTGTTAATTATCTCGTCAGCTTTTATCTATTCGTTAGTTATCACAGCAATTAATTTAACTATTTGTTAATTATCTTAGGAGTTCATTTATCCCTTTGTTAATTATCTCAACAGTTCATTTATCTATTTGTTAATTATCTCAGGAATTAATTTATATATTTGTTAATTATTCCAGCAATTATTTTATTTATTTGTTAATTATCTCAGCAGCTCTTATCTATTTGTTAGTTATCTCAGCAGTTCATTTATATATTTGCTCATTATCCCAGCAATTCTTTTATCTATTTGTTAATTATCTCAGAATTTCTTTTATCTATTTGTTAATTATCTCAGAAATTCATTTATATAATTGTTAATTGTTCAGCAATTCATTGATCCATTTGTTAATTATCTCGTCAGCTTTTATCTATTTGTTAATTATCTCAGAAATTCATTTATATAATTATTAATTGTTCCAGCAATTCTTTTAACCATTTGTTAATTATCTCAGCAAGTCATTTATCTATTTGTTAAGTATCTCAGCAATTCATTGATCTATTTGTTAATTATCTCAGCAATATCAATTATATATTTTTTAATTATTCCAGAAATTCTTTTATCTATTTGTAAATTATCTGAGCAGTTCATTTGTCTATTTATTAATTATCTCAGCAATTTATTTATATATTTAGTAATTATCTCAGCAATTCATTTATATATTTAGTAATTATATCAGCAATTAATTTATCCACTTCTTAATTATCTCAGCAGCTCTTATCTATTTGTTAGTTATCACAGCAATTCTTTTATCCATTTGTAAATTAACTCAGTAATTCATTTATCTATTTTTTGATTATTTCAGCAGATAACAATAAGTGAAACTATTAACCACAAAAGACAATATATACTATATTATATATGGGGGTTGGCCCTCATCAGGATTAGGAATAAAATGTACGAGTGCAGGGCTATTAAAATAACATGGCTTTATTGCACGACAGCAATTGATGTTTAAAACTGCTTTGTCAAAGAAAGAATAAACATCAAATTATGTATATAAAAATTTAATTGAATTTAAATGCAACATCTCCTTTCGAATCTGACTGGTCGCCCAAAGCGGCTAATCTAAAATAATTACGGAGAAAAACGATTTCCAAATTAAGCTCTCAGTAAAACATTATCATTATTTCCGAACGATAAAACAAAAGTTATTATAATCTGCGAAATTGTGCGCCAAAAGAAACCAACAGAGCTTTCGGATAAAGCAAATGAATAATAACACGCGGCAAAATCAACGGAAATCAATGCGATATTGACTTTTCCCGTTTCAAAGACCCGAAAATGACGCCGATTGCGATACAGGGGAAACGTTTTTCTCGATCGTAATTTGCCGTTGCTAAACAATGAGATGATCAACGTGGAATTGAGTGACATTAAGTGGAATGGTTAGAGTTTCCTTCGACGGACAGACGCCGTTTATTCGAGATCTAATGGCACGGGCATTTGAAAAGCTTTTCTAGAATGCAGATTTATTTGATCGCCAAATGGCAATGAACCATTTGTGTTGAAGTTGTACGTATGTGAAATATGCACCAGTTTCTTTTTTTTAATGATTAATAACTTACTTTTTGAAATGTTTTTTAATCATTCTCGTATTATTTGTACAGAGAAAAGGTATTTTTAAATTAAATTGTGTGTTTTTTTGATAAACTAATCGCATTTAAGGATCGACTGGATCTATTGTATTAATAGCATTCAGCTGCTTGCCTAGAAATGTTTAAGTTACTTCATATTTTTGAAGTTTGAAAGTATTCATCGTTATATAAGATTAGGAAATAAATTGAGAAAAAAAAGGTAAAAATGAAATCTGCTATGCATATTTCAACGTATCATGTCGGAACATAATTTCTTGAAAGGCCAAGTGCCACATGATCGTGCAAGTTAAATTATACTTTCATTTATTTTAATTTTTTCATCGAATGAGTCACTTTAGTATTGCGAACGATCCAAGAAACGTTGACCCGCATTGACTGTTGAAAGAAATATCACATTTCCTATTTATTTAATTTCATACAATCACGTGCTCAAAATGACCTTTTTCTAGTTTTTATTTGCTGTTTTGCTGGTAACTTGTTTTTTTTTAAATCGGTGCTTTTTTTAATGCAATGTGTTATTAAAAGATGATTTTTTAGATGCTCGTGCAGATGATAAAATTTTTATTTTTCACGTACGGATTAAAATGCTTATTTTTCGCCTACTAATTTTTGTTGACGTCAGAAAACCTCATTTCCAAAACAATATCATGTTCTGACATGGTAATAGAAATTTGCTATCGCAGATTTCAAGTTATGTGAAAACATTATTTTTTTTTAAGTCACGTGGTATCAATCTGATAGAAAAAGCTTCATGTTCTCGCATGGCTCATATTTTGCAATCAAAAACATTTAGAAAAACAATGATTTTTAACCATCTCAAAATCGGTTGGGATTTAAATCTTTTTCTTCCTAAAACCAGATTTTTTTTGGGGGGGGGGGATCTGGTTTTAACTGGATTGGAATGATCATGGGACTATTGTATTGCACTATCGTCACCTTTTAAGGGGGTTTAACACAATGCCAACTATTGCGGGCAATAGTAGATCACGCCTACTTCCGAAGAAATCATGTGACCACAATGGGACAGTAGCAAACTGTTGCGTGACAACCGCTCGCCGTTGTTCCAACGACGTTTTCTCAACTGTATATACAAGGGTAATACAGCGACAACGGCACAGGGACAACGATTGCGCGCTATGGTTGGCCTTGTGTGAATCCACCTTTAGGAAAGCGATGGCTCTGTTTCCATCTCAAAATCGTTCGAGTTTCAAACCCTTTTTTGACAGTCAGGAAATTGAATTTTTTTAAATGCATTATTTATCTATAACATTCGATACCTCCTCTCGCTGTTTCGTGTTCATTCCCATTTTCTTCTTTTTGATTCTTCGGACAATAACTTTAGAAGACCCCGCAATAACTTTAGAAGTTATTGGCCATACAAAAGAACATGGGGACATTCGTTGTTGTACTTTATGTTGGCGATAAGTCGACAAATGTGAAAACCTTGTTTATCATTTTCTAATAACCTAAAATCGAAAAATTAATAGCTCAAAAATGATAAATCACCAATTTTCTGTTTGTGCAGAAGTTCCGCGGCAACGAACTTATTCCAAATTATTTCCTTTTTGATAATTTTCATCATATTAGAGTCATTTCATACTTCTAATAAACGCAAAAAAAAGAAATACTAGCCGTTGTTGAATTAAACTAAGAAGAGGGTAAAAAATAACATTCTAATGCGATTAAATTGATTTTGAAGAATATCTTCTTCTCAAACTTCGATCTCTCATCTCATCTTATCTTAGAATTAATTTAAAAGACCAGGACGTAAGCAACAGTCCCAAATTAAATGAAAATCCCTTTAATTAACTTCAGAGTTACAGCAGATTAGAAAATTGAATCATTTCCCGGAAACAATTGATTCTGTCCAAGTGTTTGCGAAACAGTAATTAAATCCATTCTCTGTGAACTAAGTGATTTTTGCCATGAGCTTTGTACTTAATTATATTTTAGAATTAATTAATTTCATCGCTTTTGTATTATAAATAGTGAATATTGTAAGTAAAGCAATGTAATTAGGTTATAAATATAAGGAAGATACTTGTTTAAAAAATAACTTAATGAAAAATAAATATTCAGATAAAAATTTTGGAGTTTTTTTCCTCTCTTAACTTTTGTTATACTTTTAATTGTTTGTTGTGTTGTGACTAATGGCACTTGCCCTGGACAAGCCTCCGCTGATACCATCAGCATATGATTTAACCCTAAGAAATACGTTTCTTTGTTTTACAGGTAGCGCCATCTAGGACAAAGAGTGCGACTTAGCTACACACGTCACAACCCTTTTTAGGGGGCGGACTTCATTCATGCTTCATTCATGGATCAGAGAACGATCACCTCTGACCCAGTATCCCCAATGATATTACTCTCGATATGGAGGACTTTTCGACCACGAACAGATTTAACGAGCGCCAGCCGCCAAACACTCGGGGAATCTTTTGGTCGGTGAGTTTCGAACTCGTTACCTAAGGAGTGCGAGTACAATGCTTTACCAACCAGGCCATCAATGCCACTTTAATAGTTTAGTGTGATTTAATACGGAGAAAAGAAAGAAATATGTTAAAATCTGCAATATTGTTGTCTTACAAGTATTTTTAATGGATATGAAAGGATGCCAAGCCAATGCTTCCCTACATTTTATCTTAAGGAGAAAATTATTGGGAAAATATAAATTTTTTTTAGAAAAATAAGAATTATAGAGATATCTCTATTGAGCTATATTGCAGTCTCTGGAACTGAATCCGAGTGATTTTTTAGAACATTCCAAGTGAATTCGACAAATGAATTCTCTCTCTGAAGTTGTGCTGGCAGAACGAAATCTAGCTGTTCACTCTAAGATAAGTTCATTTGTATTCAGGATTTGCTACCTGCTTATATTATTAGAGTCTACAAGCTTTGTTCCTTGTGTATGTTTAGACAGTTTTTTTTTCTTCCTGTTTTTCGTATTTTTATGGAACAAAGCATTGTTTTCCAGTATTTAACTTGTTAAATAAATATTTGACACCATATCTGTTCGTCAAAATGTCCTGAGTAATATTGAAAGTATGTCGTCTGGAATTTGGTGACTATGCTATCTCGTACAAAACAAAAAAAAAAAAAAGAAATCATGTACAAGAAAATAATTTCAATTTCCATTACGTTGAATTCAAATTTTAAAATGTTTTGATTCCAACAGTGCCATACGTTTTTAACTGGGAATTTTGATAGCTTTTAAAGAAATTTGTAATCCCAAAATATTAATCAAATTTAAAATTTGACACCCTTTTGTTCAAGTTGCTAGTTTCACATTTTTCCATATACGTAAATATCTCGGTAGCTACCTTGCAATTCAAGTACTATATATATAAATCATAGACTAAATACTCTGCCCGTCCCAAAAACACATGATAAAACTGACCGCACTTAATGACCGGACAACCGAAACAACAATACAGGCTGGAACTTTGGTTGAGTTTTATTGGCCTACATCGCCCATGTTAGAACATTCCCTTAAAAATGTACGTCCCGTCATCCATGGGAAGTAACTAACTCTTATCTTTTCGTATACCCAAAAGAATGACAAGAACCACAGTCACGTCGGTAACTTCTCATCCTCAATCCAGTGGTGCCCCTCACCAGGAATACTATATGTAGAAACAGATACTTTTATCATATTACGTCCATCATCGTCACTATACACGATATTGACATAATTTTAATCATTATTTTGAATTGCGAAATGACGAAAAACTGTTGGTCATGCGCACTCACTTTGTTCAGTAGCTCCTCAGCCTTGCTGAGGATGGTTTCAAAGCTCTCCCGATGCAGGAAGATCTTCCTGGACTGGATTTTTCTGTGGAAGGTTTTCTCCAGGAGCATCATCCCCACTTGGCGACCGAGGCTCCTCGCGATGTCGCCGTGGACCTGCAAAGAGACAATGACACAGAAATCAGAGACCAAAATGATTGGAAAATTTGAATCAGATTTGCCAAAGGCGTAATCATTAAAACTATTCAAAGCCAACTTTTAATACCCAGATCCTTTTGTTTTACTTTTCTATGGCGTGACTATTGTCCTAAACTTAAAAAAAGTTTTTCGTCTTAATGAAATGTTAATTCGCTTAATTTGATTTGATTTTCTGTGTTTAATAGTAAAGAAGTAATGGGGAAGCAAAAATTTCAACTCCGCAACATTGCTACTCCTTTAGATTAGATTAGATAGCCCATCTAGGCCGGGATAGCCTGGTTGATAGAGCGTTGGACTCGTCGTACTCCTTAGATTACGAGTTCGAAACTCACCGGCCAAAAGATTCCCCGAGGCCGGCTTGTTGGCTGGCGGCTAGGCGCTCGTTAAATCTGTCGTGGTCGCAAAGTCCTCCATGTCTAGAGTAATACCACTGGGGGTACTGGGTCAGAGGTGATCGCTCTCTGTTCCAGGTCTAAATTACGATCTTAGATGTATGAACGATGTCCGCCCTCTAAAAAGGGTTGTGATGGGTTTGTAGCTAAGTCGTACTCTTAGCCCTAGATGACGCTACTTTTAAAACAAGAGATTCATATTTCCGGCTTAAAATCTACTGATTTATCAGCGGGGATTGTCCATGGCACGAGCCATAAGTAACAACAACAATAGATAGCCTATCTACAAACTCACATAAACGTTTTCCTGTATTCAAAACATATGTTTTAATAGATTAAAGGGAGGTTAAAATTCAATCAAAATTAATTTAGTCATAGTGTTATAAAGACAAGTAGTTGATATGAAGGAAAACGTAAACGTATCCCTAAAATCCATTAATGAAACAAAATAAAAGCCTTTTCGTATTGGTACAGGAGAAGGTCGAAAGAAGAACAATTTTGCTCATTAAACTTTGTTAGATTTTTACATTACTCATTCCTATGGCTGTTAGAATACAAATGCATAAAATATTAAAATACTCTATTTTCTTTTAAAAGATAAAGAAAGTCATATTATCCAACTCTCAAAATCCGTAATGACAACTGTTCTCTTAAAGGATTGTCATATAACAGAAGATCCCCCTTGTGACTTTTAATGATGATCTTTAAATAAACCATGTACTCGAACATCCTCCTAGAATCCTCATAAAACTTCCTTGTCCTTCAAAAACACAAGGTGAGCATCTCTAATGACCAAAGCACACACTACGAGTATTCAATAATTACTCAAACCTTAACCCTTTGCAGTTTCGGAAAAGTAATTCGATGCATAATTATTCACCTAATACACGGACCTGTTTATTACACCAAAGAATAAATGCATGCAACTGCTTTAAGTTGTGTTTCCCTGAAAAATAAATCTGAATCATTTTAACATTCTGTACATGCTTTTAACAATTAAAATTTTTAAAAAGGAATAAATAATATGTCAAAATGAGGCACCTATTTGAATCGTGGCTGAGAGTAGACATACGACCGCGAAGGTTTAATTCCACCATTAGAGATAGAGGGTAAAAATTTGGCAGTCATATCTAGAAGTCTCAAATGCCTGTCGCATTTTGTGGAATGGCGTTTAGGATCTTTTAGTACAGATGGACTTAAATATGACCGTACAGAAAAATACTCAGCTATTAGGAATTTAAAAGACCTACAAAATCATTTAGATTACCATCTATTCCTCCAGAATATCTCGCATAAAATTGTGAACGTACATTTTTTATAGGTAAAGTTAACTATGGAAACGCCATTTGCTTTCAATAATTAAAAGTATTGAAAGAACATTTTAGATTATTAACAGGTTTAAGTAATACTTGATAAATTAAAACAATCAACTACTGAATCAAAAAAAGTTGGATGTTCCACAATTCCGCATTGCCTATACAGAAGTTGCACTTGTGCAGTTGTGATTGTCATGTTACTGAACTATTACGCGAACCGACTGCATTACTGCAAATAGGCATGACATCAAAAACACAAGCAGTAAAAGGAAATAATGATGGGCATTTCTCACTTTCTCTTAAAGTAAGAATTATGTTTACTTATATTGAAAGGAGGTGAAATAAGTACATAAAAACTTCAGAACTTTTATGAGTACATCGTTAAAAACATTATGGCAATGGATTACTTCGAAACACTTTTGCGTTATGAAAACTCTAAAGTGATGTTTCTCGACAAACTGCAATTATTTTTGCCCGTAAAGAGTGATTTTTTAGAAGAGTGACATCAATTTTCTAAGTGAGGGTTACATTTGGAAATAGTGACTCAGAAGCATGACACATAGTGCGTTTATTTTTAACATCGACTATGCATCTGATGTTAAAAATAAACTCGCTCCTCTAAGATTATGAAACAGAAGGATGCATTGATGTAACAGAAGGATATATTGTCAATTAAAATTTGCTCCTACAAAACAATCAATCAAAATAAGTCACAGACAAAATAATAAATTAATGTTTTCAGATTTTTTTAATAATAATTTTACCATTGATCATTCAAGCTGAATGTATCAAGTTTAATTGTGCTTCTTATGTTTCTCAAGTAATTGGTACGTTTTGACAGAATTTGGTTTAACCTTTCTTTACGTGATATTTTTTAGAAATAAATTTATGCGATATAATACAAGCTCTGGATTAAAGGGAAAATGTTTTTAAAAGATCATAGTATGAATCTATGATATAAAATAATTAAGAAACAAGTGATATAAAAAAATTAAGTCAATTCCCTAAGATGAACAAAGAAGCATTTTATTTTAGTTACTTTTTATTAAATAATTACAATTAATATAAATAATTGATCAAAAAATTATATCTGGCTAAAACAAAATTAAAATCGTATCCGTTGAAGATAAATTAGACCACATTCTGCATGAGTGAATTTTCAATGGTTATTGGGGCAACTCAAATGAAAGATTTTTCTATGCCAGTTGGGGGAACGCAATACAGATAATAATTTTTTAATTTCCTTTATTCTTGTTTTATTTTAATTCAAAATTTCTTCAAACTGAATCCGAAAAAATGTAAGAATTGACAATGTTTAACCCTTTGCAATCGATGGCTCTTCTTCTATGGATTTTCGGTGGGAAAGTTAGTCTTGAATTAATTAATAAAAAGTAATCAAATTAATTAATTACATTTTTAAAAAACTGTATTAACCTCAAGTTCCATCCAGTACAAGCTTTTAAAAATTGTTTTTGAACTTGAGTGGATGAATAAAAAGTATTACATATTTATTTGTAGGGAGAATGCGAACTAACAGTAGGAATTGAAAACCAGTGCGATGGAAGTATCCATCATCACGCAAATTTTCTTGTTAAGCTCAATGCAAAAATTTCAATGTTCCTTCCATCTAAATTTCTTCACTCATTATCGCTTTTATTATTAAAAAAAAGATTAGTTATAAAAATATCTGCCAAATAAGAACATTACTTCCAACCACAACAAATACCGGACTTATAAGCTCAAACCCTAATGAAACGATTGTGACATTTGATTTTTTTTAAAAAAAAGTTATGTTCCTTATTAAGGAATAGTCATGAATAAGTTGCTCGCTACAACCGATTCACAGTACTCCCCTTTTTTAGAAGTATTTTTTGTTCACTAAGCGTTAGATCGAAATTTCTATCAATCAGTATTTTGCGTGTCAAAACTCCATGTTTTCAGTATTGTAATCAAATTCTATTGTTTTAAACCGTAAAATTCCACTTATCTTTTTTTCCTTTTCGTCCGTTTTCCGCAATGTCTTGCAAGGCTTTGGCGAAGAATAACGGCGACATATAAATGTTTGGCGTAAATCTACTATTTTCAATGAATATGTGTAAATATATGCCTTGGGTGCTTTTTTTTATGATTGGTTGGAATAAAAATTTGACACGGGCAGAACTACAGTTGTCGTCACTACGTGCGTGCCGAACATTTATTCAAGTTTGTAGTGCTTGCATATCGCATTTTTTTATTGAATGCTTGCATATCGCATGAATCATATAAATCATATTAGATTTCTGTAAACTACAGGCTCCATCGAGGTTGTGTGTGACGTAGTTGCTACGTCACTCATCATCCGAGTATTAACTCGCGAAGCTTCTAAAAAAGCTATTATCTCTCTTTCACTTTGAAAAGTTCTCGCTCACACTATCTCTGGGAAGTTCATAGTAAAAATTAATTGCTTTTTTAAAATTAAATTAAATAATTGCTGCTTTCTTGATTAAACAATAATTTATCTAATAGGTGAAGATTGTAGCCTCGGTGAAATAACTAGAAGACACAGGCTGTCTTTTATCAGGTTTATTGGTAACAATAACAAAAGGCATATGATTGCTCTATAGTGTAGCAGGCTTAGAGAACTACAACTAAAAGTTACGCCGAGATCACATCTCCCTCATACCAGGGTAAAATTCGCTTCTACTAGGAAAAAAATCACCAGTCAGATCACGTGATGGTTACATGATTGGCAGCAGGTTCCGCCCAAGAAGACCACGTGATTAACTTAATTCCCAACCGCTTTATTTCCTTAGTTAAAATTTAAATAAAATTATTTTTCTGAAACGTCACAATAATTGGAGTCAGTACAAAATACAAGGAACCCTAATTACGACAAATTATCTTACTTACGAATAATTGCTTTTACTTGCTTGAGAAAGTACAGACCGACAGACGATTCATTACTATCGGATTTATTTCTCTGACAAGTATCTACACATTCTGTGATAAATCTGTGTTCTGAATGTACTTTCCATGTACTTTTGTGTGTACTAATTTGTGAATTTTCATTCTTCTAGCTCACTCCGTTTTGCATTCATCGTGTTCTATTCGAACAAAGGTTTTCTGAGAGGATTTAACTCAACTTTGTTAGAAATCTACAAATTTGGTTTACATTTCGCACACCAAATTTAATATATAGTCACAAAATATCTTCGAGTTACTGAAACAGAAAGACAGACTTGATATTAAAAATGAGGGTGTTTTTTTAATTAGAGAGATCTGTAATATAAAAAGATTCATGAAAAATCTTGAATTCAAATTTTTTAATGATTACAATAATTCTTTTTCTCTACACTTAATGTACGGGAAAGTAAAAAAAAAGATTAAAATGAAATCTGCTATACCTATTTCAATGTATCATGTGAGAGCATCATTTCGTGAACGGCCAAGCACCGCGTGCTCGTGCAGGTTAAATTATATTTTTATTCATTTTAATAGTTTCGTTGAATAGGTCACTTTAGTATTGCAAACAATCCAAAAAAACTTTGTCTCGCATTGATTGTTTAAAAAAATATCACATTTCCTATTTATTTCATTCCATATAATCGCGCGCTCAAAATGATATTTTTCTAGGTTTTATTTGCAGTAGTCATTAACTTATTTCTTTTAATCTTAGCTTTTGTAAATGCAAGGGCTACACGCTATTAAAAACTGATTTTTTGATATACTCGTGCAGATAGAAAAAATTTTATTTTTGCCTACGGATTTTTGTTGCCTTCGCCTTTCTTTATTTTTGTTGACGCCACAAAACCTCATCCCTAAAACAATACCATGTTCTGACATGATTACAACAATGTGTAATTTGAATATGTGACTGACATACACAAAGGAATAAAAGTGAATTTTTTTTCCAACAATATCATTTCTTGGAAAATTTGTCTTGGAAACGAAAGTGCCTTTTCTGGCATGAATTACTTCAAAGTCTATATCCTTTGTTTACATTTTGTCAGTCGAAAGAAATGATTAAACCGTTCCCTTTGTGGCGCTGACAGTCCTAGTCGATGGACAGACGTGTTTGAAAACCAGCAGAGAACGGATGAGACGTGGAGCTGGGTAAAGAATGGCTCCTGTCCAATATCCGTTCGTCCATCCATCAACCCCGAGAAGTCGAGGAATTTACAATAAAAACTGCGCGCTCATCAGGTTGTCAGGCGCTCCCCGGTTGGCCGGAATGAGGGCGGAGTTATCTGTTGATAAGCCCTCATATTTCAGCACTGTCTTCATTTTATTTGAGGATAGTGGATAAGATTTTAGTGAGGGATGATACAATCTGTTCTTTCATTCTCTCTCTGTCTCTTTCTTTCCAATCTCTTTCTATATATACACATGAATGCTATTTCAAGAAAGATGCAATCTAAGGGGTATTTAATTCACAGAGTAATATCTGGAAGAAAAACATCGTTTGATATAATTTTGTAAAAATCAGTTTTTTTGTTGTTTTTTTTATCATGTCAGAAAATGAAGTTGTTTTGGTTAGAAGGTTTTGATGTCTCCGAAATTTGAAGGCTGGAAATATAAATTTTTTCCTTTGGTAGATAGCCAGTCACTTTACCCATGACATTTGAGGTTTGTTTTGCCAGTATCTTTTTATATATTTAATAACTTTAATATCAATTGCTTTTTGTTTGTCGTTTCTATGAAATGATGTCATTCTCCAGTTTATTTACAATTTCTTACTTTTAAATAATTAATCTCGCGCTCAGAAGATTATAGTTTGGTGGGGTTTTTTTCGATGGTGGGGGGAGGGTCTTTAAGTATTAACTATCGCAATTTTGTAAAATGTAACTTATATTTATTCTTTAATGATATTATAAGCGCATTCTTACTAATTGTATTCCTCAAAATACTGTATAAAAAACAGAATAGAATTTTAATATTAATCCGCCTTACGTTCATTTGATTTTACCATATATACTTTAACATATATACCAATTTATTATCAATTGTTTTTTGTTTATCGTTTCTATGAAATGACATCATCCAGTTTGTTTACGATTTTTTTTACTTTTAAATAATTAATCTCGCACTCAGAAGATTATCTCTTTTTTTTGGAGGGGGGGATAATTCTTTTTTCAGTTTTAACTATCGCAATTTTGTAAAACGCGACTTATATGTATTCTTTAATGATATTATAAACGAATTCTTACTAATTGTATTTTTCAAAATACTGTAAATATTAGAATATAATTTTAATATCAATCTGCTTTACTTTCATTGGATTTTACCACATATACAATAGTTTCCAGTAATAGTGAACTTTTCGTCAAAATCACTGTTTTTTTAGTCTTAAAATCGGTCGAGGTAAAAAACTTTGCCAGCTAGAAAAATTGAAAATGAAGGCTTAAAAAATTATCATTAGAGAGAGAGAGAGAAGTCACGTAATTTTTTTCAAACCGGTTTAAACTGGTTAATGACTTAAAATAATTCAGACAAATAATGACTTAAAAAATAATAATGTTCTCACATGATAACTTGACATTTACGACCGTAGATTTCATTCATTTATTTTTTGAGAAAATATTCAGGGACGAATCACATGCTATTGACAAAAGAGTATTTTTTTTTCAATTTTACTTACAGATGAAATGGCCATTTGAATAAAAGACATGAACAGAATATGATTTTTTCATTCTGTTCCATTTTTCCCACGGCCTATACAATGAAAAATAAGACTCTTCTAACACGACTGTAGAATTTAATTCTAATAACTTATATGAATGAACGATCTAACTTTTTCTCAAATATTCCGGAACACTTCATTGATACCTCCTTTTACCCATCAGCGACAGAAATCCGTGAGGTTGCCATTAGTAACAGTAATTTAATTTCTCAAACAAACGACTTTTTCGGCATTAAAATTCGTCGGCAAATACGATTAGATGATCTCATTATCGAAATGATGTCAGTGATCTTTTGAGAGGGGTATTGATACATTTAAAAGTTATTTATAGATCTGCTTTCTGAATACGCGTTTTGGTAAGTTTTGAAGACAATTCTGCGATGTTTTAATATTCAAAAAGTATGGAATGTCAAACAGTTATTTTGGGAACTTTGAAATATTTTTAACAAATAAAATGATTCAAAGAGTGCTCTAGTTAGGAAAAACTAGTGGTAGTAGTCTCCCCAAAACTTTCTCGCATAATCTCAAATAAACTTGCCATACCAGGGAAGGTGGAATCGTACAATAGTTACGAAACATTAAACTTCTGTTGTTAATTAATTGTGCCATTCTTGGCGAGTTATTTGGCGATTAATACCTGGATGTTTTAATCTTTACTTATAATAAAGCCCAATGTGTGTGTATCTGTTGGCGCTTTACAGGACAGGCCGTTCGACATAAAGCTACCAAATTTGGTAGGTGTACACCTTGAAGGCTGGGAATCTGAGCCTCGGAGCCCTTTTTTTGATTTTTTAATTAAAGTTTGAGTTAATTAAAAAATAAGCGAAATTGTAACGTTTTTTCAATGTAACTTTCGAAAATATTATAGCAAAAAATTAATTTTTGCATCATGTTAAAGCTAAAAAAATTAGCTTTTCAATGATACTGATGTTTTGACGTATAAATTAAAATTCTATTTTTAATGAATTTTTAAACATTTAATTTAATAATATATAAAAATTAAATTTGATTTTTGAACACATTTCTCTCGACCGATTGAATGCAAATTTGACACAAAACTGAACTTGCAGTCACAAAATATCATACCAAATTTAATAAATTTAAGTTTTTGATTTTTTTAATTATCATGTTTATATGTTTTGGAAATTTCAGAACGACAGACAATCAACCCGTAGAAGGGTTTTGGCACAAAATTAAATTGGTGTCTACATTATGGATATCGAGTTTGTATGCCGAAATTTACCGATATAGTTTTGTTTGTTTTGTAATTATAGAGTTAACTTATATTTGAACTGTCGGAAAGACAGACTTGCTTGGACAGATTTTATTCAAAATTTGATAACTATCTGGAAATTTGGTAGCTTTTTGAGATTTTTGTTACAGATAGACAGATGGACATTTTTTAAAAAACTTGCTTTGCGACTGAAGGACATCAAATTGGAGCTCTGTCAAAATCGAGAGTTCAGAGATTTAAAAAAAATAGCTCTGCATTATAATATGTATATGAGTAAATAAAAATTGCTGGAAAATAATTGGATTTAATAAGAAAAACCGGCGAACTGTGTAGAAATTTTTGATAATTTTGAAAACAAGTTTCATGGAAAAACTTAATTTGCTGATCAGATATTCAATAACATAAATATTATCTATTAGGCTTAAACAATTCCTTTCAGATTTCTAAAATTTACATTTTCGTTACATGTGACAAAAAGTTATGAAGACAGAAAAAAAAATTTTTTTCACACTCTTATTTTAATCGGAGGTTTCAGGTTTGTAGACAGAATTTTGTATTTATTTTTTATTTTCACCTATAAGATAGGTTTTTTTATTTCACAAGTTTTGGGCAAAAGTATGCTCAGTCTTTTATTTTTTAACAGAACTTAATTATAATCATATCGTTTTAATTAAATTAAATACAGTTCTACGCGAATGATGCTGTCTTTAATTGAATTTGAAAAAAAATCGGAATGCAAGATCCCACAATAATTTTTATAAAATATAATTAGATACTACCACGTAGAACATACCCACCCACATACACCCACATTAAAATAGTTCGATACTGGTTTTTTTGAACATATTTAAGATACTTTGTTAATTTATTTATCCTTGATATTAATATGCTCTTTCATTTTGATACTCGCCCGCTATTAAAATGATAAAACGACGCCAAGAATAACGCCAAACCGGAATGAGCTCGATGCCAAAGTGAAACCCATAGCTTATGGTTAGTTTTTATTTAGCTACCATTCGATGTTTTTTTACTTGAGTTGACGCTTTACCGCGATCGCCGAGGAAATCAAGTTGCACCATTAATTATAAATTTTATTTCATTTTCTAGAAATCAGTATAAATAATAAAAGAGAATGTGAACGAGTGTTAATCAAGAAAGGTCATTTCCTCTAGGTCTATCAGTTCGAAAGAGTTCATTCAATTTAATCAAGACTGAATAATATATAGCGATCAATTGACTGTCAATATATGAAAACATTTAATTCCGTCATAGCAAATTGCTGAGAATTTCAGTACTTTAGCATATTAGAAAATGAGACAAAAATAAAAAATGAAAATGAAATCTGCTCTGCATACTTCAATGTATCATATCAAAACATCATTTCATGAAAGGACAAGCGCCACGTGCTCGTGCGAGTTAAATTGTATTTTTATGAATTTAAATTGTTTCATCGAATGAGTCACTTTAGTATTTGAAACGATTAAAAAAAACTTTGTCTCGCATTGATTGTTTAAAAAAATATCCCATTTCCTATTTATTTCATTTCCTATAATCATGTGCTCAAAATGACATTTCTAGGGTTTATTTGCTGTAGGTCATTAACTTAATTTTTTAGATCAGAGTTTTTGCAAACGCGATGGTAACGCTTTATTTAAACCTGACTTTTTGAAATGCTCGTGCAGAAAATTAAATTTTTATTTTTCACCTATGGATTTTTGTTGACGCTAAAAACCTCATCGGAAAAACATCATTATGCTCTGACATGATAAAAAAAGATTATACGATTGCATCTTTACGAACGTGAAACAAATTATGTCAAATTAAAGCATGCAAAAATTGATTTTTATCATGTAAGAACATGATGTTGATTTAACGTGGTGGTTTTGAAGATTCAGAATGCGTATTCAGAAAATTGCCTATTTTTCTCTTTCGAGGCATCAATATTTTTAGTTTTTAGATTTATTAGAAAACAATAACAAAGATCAGCTAATTTGGAGACTTATCGCCGATAAAAATAACTTGGTGAAAATGTTCATCATGTATCCGATTCTCCTGTCTAGCCAATAAAAGGTAAGATCACAAAAAGTATATATATATATATATATATATATATATATATATATATATATATATATATATATATATATATA